>BMAU01003304.1:0-108248 GCA_019973935.1 Trichonephila clavipes | reverse complement strand
GTCGGATACTTTCCTCCCGTTGGTATGGTGTGGTAGTTAGGAGAGGTGCCAGCTCAGGTTTCGTCCACGTCACGACCCGTAGTTCAAAATTATGCGTGGTCGTCGCCAAAAGCCCCTCATGTAGCTGAACAGTGCGACGTTAATGTTCAATCAATCAATCAATCTGAAATAATTTTAACACAAAGACACATACCTCTCAAATTTATAATTCAACTTTTTTTTCTAATATTTTAACAAGGTATAAATTATTATTTTCAATTTCAATAAAAGCTGAAGCTGTGTATGAATGCTTGAGTATTTTTATTAATGTCGCATTAATGTAATTAGAAGGTTATTGGCAAGGAACCTTGTAATTGTGAACCAATATTTATTGAAGGATGAAATCTGAGTTGATACCTATCTCTACTAAATTCCTAGCATAATGGGAGAAATATGAGCTTTGATAGATTTAACGTGCATCAGCGCCTTTACAATGAGTCTTCAGTGGCATCGGGACTCGAACTCATCTCACGGGTCACAAGTTCGGAACCATGAAGACTGAACTGTTGCAGCTGCGCAAGACAAAAAGAAGTATAAAATTCAGTACTAATTCAGAACACAAAGATTACTGCTGTGTGTTTACTATCTGAATTCTCTATGGTTTGTTAATATGTACAAAAAGAAATTTGTAAATCATATCATTAAATAAAACAATGTGCTTGGACTCTTATATGTCCTGTAAGTTTCTTATAGAATTAAATTTCTGTAGCTTCGCAATTACTTGAATGAACCCTACACGTACACAATTACTTTATACATTAATTAATTCTGTGAAATACAATAATATTGTGACGTCGTGAGAAGGTAGCGTAAAAATCCCACTACAGCAAGTTGTGGAAAGTAAAAAAATACTTCTTAATTTTTTTCTCCAACAGGGTAATTAAATTAAAATATATTTAATTTTATCTTGTGCTAGCCAGTATGGTAACCCCCCCTTTTTCGACATCGATTTCTCCACCAGCTTGTCTCGGTAGTTCGCAAGGCGTTTTTTTCATTCTCGTCAGGACTTCTGGTCAGCATCACGGTCCAAAACTCCAAGATTACCCTTTCTCTCCGCTTTCCAAAAAAAAACACTCTCCTTTTTCGATCTTTTCTTTTCTTTTTTCTTTCTCCTCCCTTCTTTTCGGTTTCACTAGACCTTTTAAAACATCAGGGAGAATACTTCCTCACTCCTCATGCTTTCATTGGGAGCCCATATGAGTCGATCCTTGATCATCAACCCCTTAAAAAGCAAAAGCGATCTCGTCCACAATAGTATGGCCAGATTATTGTATTTTCAGTCTCACTGGCACCAAAGTCCAGACTCTAAATAAAGATAATGAACCCCAGTTGCACGTGCACCAAAACTCAGTCTAGTATTGTCCTGGAAAGAGTGAAACTCGTTTCCCGAAACGGGGACGTCACAATATTCCTTAATATTGAACAGGATATTCCTGGTATGGGCAAATTAAATTTTATCAACTCAAAAGTTTGTGCTGGGTGTTATATGAATCATAGCAATGTAAAATTTGGACATCAGACACTTCAAAGCTTGCACGTGCAATTTATTTTTTAAGTACAAAGAGTCACTTATAGGGACTCTGAACACAATTAAACACCACTTTACAGATATTCTCTATATGCCAGCAAACCTGCACCACTTTCCAAGAGTGAAAAATGTATATTCAACCATGAAACGCACTGCATTAATTTCACGTACGTGCCTCGAAAATGCCATCTTTCAGATGTTTCCAAGGATTCTCTGGTGGACTTAATTCGTTAATAATGCCCATGTGTAATTTTAGGACTACAGCAACATCATCTGGGACGTCTTAAAACTTCTTGAGGCCCTGAGCAAAATAAAACTCCTTCTGCTACCCTTTTAAATAAACGGTATATAGCATATTTTGTCAACGTGTAGTAACTGTAACCCGTAACAAATAATTGTGGGTAATACACAATCTCACAAATCTAGGGCTCTAACTGTAAAAAACCTATTGGCTCCCTGCTGAATAAATGAGTAATGATAATTTATTGTGATATATCTAAGCCTAGACACATACGGACATAAAGCATGGCATAATAATTCAATCTTCCCATTGTTTCCAGTTGTCATATAGCTAGAAATCCCCCATTTACGAAAAACAGGTCAGGGAAATAACATTTGATAAATAAAATTATTCGGATCATGATCTTTTTGAAGCCGAGTTGAGAACGAGACGAGGACCTACTGGTCCCTGCCTTGAAACGTCCCCTGAACATCCTCATCTCCAGGTCACATTTTTTTCTATAACTGCACCTTTCCCAGATGGTGTTCAATTAGTGTTACTGCAAACTTCACCGACGCTTTGGTGATCAGCCATCGTTTTCAACAGCTTCACCTCCTTGCTCTTGATCTCACGCCGTGCTATTTCTGGTCGTGCGACTTCTGATCATTTACCAAATTTCATATTATTATGACCCATACAACCCACTTAATTGCCATCTAAGGAGAGGAAACTTAATTTAGACCTCTCAATATATATTCACTTACTTATCTACGTAGTATAAACGCGATTATATAGTTCTGAAACTTAATCATACATCACATAATCAGTTCCTACACTCATTTCGGAATCAACGACTTTACACATGTGTTGACACTCATGCCTTAATTTTCACTTGGGGTTCTAAATACTGCAGACTCCCAGACTATACCTATTAATTCAGTTATCTGTTGACTGCCCTATCTTATGGTAAATACGATAGCATTCTCCCTAATTTACAGATTCACCGATGTTTCCCACACTATGCGAATTAAATTTAAGTTGACAGAAAGGATTTATCCCCTGCTTTTGAAACAGCTGATTTCGAGCTGAGATCCACTCAATTTCAGTCATCGATTATCATTAATTCTAAATGTCGTAACATCTTAATACACTTAATACACTCATGGACAAAAAAATTAGCTCACCAAGAAATAATTGTGGTATCTTAACGAAACTTGGCATGAAAGTACATGTCGGGGAGATATGCAAATGGTTAGAAATGCAGCATGATTGCACATTACGTATAGCCAGTACAGGGCGTTTTTAACAGCGTTCTCCTTGTAATATAAAATAGCTAACCATAGCTTGTTTGAGTGTGCTGAATCGTTTACAAAGCAAGAGCTGAGGTATACATTCCATTACGCCGTTTTCGAAGACAATATGAGCAGCTACCACAGTTTGAGAGGGGGAGAATCATCAGCAGGAGGGAAGCTGGGTGGTAAGCTAGGCAAGTAGCTCGTCAATTAGGCACCTCTGATTGTGTTGTGAGAAGGTGTTAGGACCAATGTATCCGGGAGATTTCATTTACACGAAGACTAGGCTCAGGATGCCCTCGACAGACCAATCGTCGAGAGGACCACCACATCGTAAGAAATGCACGCGTACAGTCAACTGCTTCATCGACCGCTAACCAGGCACAGGTAGCGCCTTCATTAGGAGCCCCTGTGTCTTCTCAAACCATACGAAATCGTCTGGCTGTAGGACATTTGGGATCGCGGTGCCCATTACGTGTGCTGCCCTTGACTCTCACCCATCGTTTGGAGTGGTGCCGCACACGAGGAAATTGGACTGCAGCAGAATGGAACCATGTCGTCTTTAGCGACGAATCTAGATTTAATCTTAGCAATGATGACAATCGTATTCGTGTGTGGAGACCCCGTGGTGAACGCTTCAATCCTGATTTTGTTTTGCAGCGGCACACTGCTCCCACGGCTGATGTGATGGTATGGGGTGTAATTGCCTACAATACACGTTCACCCCTAGTATTGATCCGTAGCACCATGACAGCCAGTGGAATGCCCATGACATCCTGGAAACACATGCGTTGCCACTCATGCAACGGCTTACCGGGGCCATTTTTCAACAAGACAAAGCTCGGCCTCACACTGCAAGGGTGTCACAAGACTGTCTCCGTACTGTTACTACCCTTCCTTGGCCTGCCCGATCCACAGATTTGTCTCCAATCGAACATATCTTGGATCATTTGGGACGGCGAGTTGGGCATCCCATGTGTTTGAACGAGCTAGTGGCAAGGTTACTGCAAATATGGAACGAAATGTCTGATGACATCATATAGCACTTGTATCTCTCAATGTCCGATCGTATCGCATCGTGCATTCGCGCTAGAGGAGGTTCAACAGGGTACTAAATCCTTCGTTCTTTTGCCTTTTTCTCTGAAATAAATTATCCTTTTTCTTTCATTTTCTCTAATCATTTACTTATATCAAAGTAGTCATTACGTATGTAAAATTTCTCTTTGAAGCGCTAATTTTTTTGTCCATGAGTGCAGTATGTGGTTAAAGATTCTCACAACTATTCGAACATACCAAACGCTGTAGTTGAAAATAAAGGTGTGTAAATTTTAAATTGGAATACGCAGAGCATAATCAGTGTTGGATTATTAATTTATTGAACTGTACTCGAGATTATTATTTAAATCCAAATTTTATTAATACGACTTCCGATATGAAGTCTTTTGAACGGTCTGAAATATTTTTACAAAGCATTAGAGTTGATACAAAACACATTGCTGCGGCAACCCTATGCGTTGCCATTATTTGTTTACAATTCTAAAATTCGCCAAGATGTGGCGCCAGCATGCCAAAGTTTACATGGGCATTAACAATCGGTATTAATTCAAATAAATTCATTTTTTTTTCAAGATCTAGACTCCTTGTTTATATAATTGGGATCAATTTATTTAGTGAATTGTTCTATTTGAAATATTTGTATAACTAATATTTTTAAGAAGATATTTTATTAAAATGCTTAATCTTTGCAATACTATTATGTTGCTATGAGTAAATATTAGTATGTAACTCTTTATTTTCGTTTGTTTAGATGTAAATAAATAAAAATCATACGAAAAAGTTTTTGAAAAAAAATTTTAAGTCATTTCCTATTTAGGTGAACAAAAAAAATTATTTTATTTACTTTTTATTAAATAACTACAATTAATCTAAATATGTATGTTAGGAGTAGAAGGCGCTACTGAATGCCTCTGGCACCCCCTGACATGTAACCCACTGGCTTCGGAAGGAGGCGAAGAGGAGCGACTCCGGCAGAGCAGAGAGAGAGAGTGCAAAGAGAGAACCACGACCAAGGAGGAAAAATTTCTTTTCGGCCATTTAGGCAACGACGCGTGCTAAATGTTTTACTTTAATTATTGCTATCCCGATTTTCTTTATTCTTTTTTTTAAAAAATTAAACAGTTTTATCTGTTAATTATTAGTAATATCTAACACCCAGCAACATCAACATAACATGTATATAAAGAGTGTTTTTTTTTCAGGTATAGAAGTTTAAGTTGGCATTACTTTCCAAGATGGTGACCGATTTAACAGCTGTCAAGTGATTCATTCTCAGTTTGGTTTGGCAATTCATCAAAACGATCATCAAGCAAGGCGTAGATTCGTCGAATGGGCCCAAAACGAGATTGCCGTTGTCCCCGATTTTCATAAGTGAATTTTGTTTAGCGATGAAGCGCACTTCTGATTGAATGGCTACGTCAACAAACAAAACTGCCGCATTTGGAGTGAAGCTAATCCACAAGTATATGTCGAAACACCGTTACATCCAGAAAAACTGACTGTTTGGTGCGCTGGCTGGTGGAATCCTTCTTCAAAAACGATGAAGGCCACAACGTTACAGTCAATGGTGATCGGTATAGAGCCATGATTACTAACTTTTTCGTTCCTGAATTGAACAATTATGATGTCCAGGAGCTGTGGTTCCAACAAGACGGCGCAACATGTCACACAGCTCGTGCCACAATCGATTTATTGAAAGACACGTTTGGTGACCGCCTAATTTCACGTTTTGGACCTGTGAATTGGCCTCCAAGATCTTGTGATTTAACACCGCTGGACTATTTTCTGTGGGGCTATGTAAAGTCATTGGTCTATGCGGATAAGCCACAAACGCTTGACCATTTGGAAGACAACATTCGCCGTGTTATTGCCGATATACGGCCACAAATGTTGGAAAAAGTCATCGAAAATTGGACGTCCAGATTGGACTACATCCGAGTCAGCCGTGGCAGTCATATGCCAAAAATCATATTTAAAATGTAATTCCATAAGATTATCTTTCGAATAAAAAAATTCATTTCAATCGAATAATACATCGTGGTTTTATTGCAATTTAAAGTTCTGTACCTCTAATAAAACACCCTTTACATATGACAAAATCACAATATTAAGTAGGAATTTATTTTTATTAATTATCATTAAGTATCGTATTGTCATCTAAAAAACAATCGTGTATATAAAATTTCAATTCAACTGAATGCTTTAAAATGTGAGAAAAACAATCTTTTTAAAGATTTCACCCAAGTCGCTAAAAATAAAGCCAACGTGACTATACCTGTACTTCTTTAAATAATTAATTTCAGTCAATTAATTTTAATTAATTATAATTAAATTAACGTATTGTCACCCAAACCAATCATGTCTATAAAATTTCAGCTCAAATGAGTACTTTAAAATGTGAGAAAAAAACTTTTACAGTTTTGACACAAGTCACCAAAAGGGTCGCTAATTCGCCAAAAATGATTATATTTGTAATTCTTAGAATAATTAGTTTTAATCAATTAATATTTATTAATTATAGTTAAATTACCGTACTAACATCCCAAATAATCGTGTACATAAAATTTCAGCTCAATGGAGTGCTTTAAAATGTATTTTATTAATTACTGAAAATTTGAACAAGATACATATAGGGAGATTGTGAACTAATAGTAGGAATTGAAGAATGCATAACAGTGTGTAGTTTTTTGAATCAATACGTAATTTTGTCCCGCATTTGTTTTCAATTTTCATAAATACTTTAGCATTGCATAAAATTGCACTTACTGAATAACATAAAACAGAAAAGATTACACAGCAATATATTATTACACGACACAACAAATAAAAATAGTTAATAAGACTAAGAATACATTCCACGAATGTTTTATCATAGGAGCCAATTGATTTGATAATTCTTTTTTTTCCTACGCGTTCCGGTTTTACATAATTGTGAAAGTATATGTTTTATTTAGATATTCTTTTTTAAAAAGGCCTATAAAGTTATAATTAAATTCGACAGTCGACCAGTTTTAAAATACGGAAAAATGTTTCCCTTAGCCGTAAAAGATTTTAAAGGCTTAGAATGTTTATAAATTTTGGTATTGAAAAGGTAAAGAAAGAAGAAAAAAGAAAGTTTCAGAAATTTAGACACACACACAACAAAAAGTCGGACCCCGATTTAACGAATTCATTAGGATCGAACATTTTCTTCGTTAATTCCAGGTTGTTCGTTATATCGAGTTCAAACAAAATACAAATTTTTTTGCGTTTATCTTTTGTAAAATCTATATAAGCAACTACACAAAATTATCCATATTAAGAAATTACACACTTCTTATTCAGCAGATATAAGTACTATTAGTGAATTATTACACGCAACAGTTAATTGGAAATTTTAAAATACTGACTATAATATAGATGTTTGAAATTTTTTTTGATTCCTGAAGCGAAAGAGTTCTTTTTTGTTTCTATGCAGAGAAGAAAAGGAAGATACTGCTTCTTTTACATCATATTCCATAAGAGTTTGTTATGTTTTCACAACCAATGTAAAACATTAGAATATGTAACAGTTTTGACAGGAGTTTTCATTATCTATACTTCTTCATTAGAATCGCTGTTCATTGGCTCCGACAAATCAACAATTTTTTCAACTTCTGTTGCTCAGATTGGCAATTCGTCATTCAATGAATCTTAATCCTAAAAATCTTGAGATATTCCCTGCGTTTTGGATTGGGATGAGATAAGAAAATAATTTCAAGTGCTATTCAAGACTCACACAATAGGTTACACTCATAACTCATCATGAACTGTTAAATCTAATAATGATCTTCACCACATTTACCATTATAATTTCTCGGGGGGTCTGTTCCAGACAAACAAGATGTGTCATTTAAAAAGTAATGCAAATTTTTCTCATACAAACTAAAAAGAAATTTCAGCTGCTGAAATAATACGTTACTTTTATCTGTAATATTCGTTAAAAAGGGGGTTTTACCTTCATTTTAATCACGGAAAAAGACAAATTTGCTAATTTACGAACATCGTTAAATAGTTGTTCGTTAAATTGAGTTCCGATTGTATTTTAAAAATTAATATATATTTGAAGAAAGTTATTTTCTGAAAAATTTTTCTGTACTAAAATTTGTAATTAATATTTTCCCTTACGTATCATTATATTAAAAAATTAAATTTTTTGGTGATATTTTTATTAACTGATTTCATAATTTTATATGTATGCGTTTTTCAGATTAGACACAAAAGATTTGTTGTGCCTTAACTTATCGAAGCCAGGATACCATAAAAATAACATCTAGCACTATACTTAAAGCTATTTAAAAAGGGGGGAAATATAACACACTATTCTAATATTCTTACAAAATTATGTTCGCCATTATTTGCTTCGTCATTTAATGTTTTTCGAATTCCCATTTCTGTATCAATTTATTGAGATGGAACACAGAATATACCTGAACAGCATCTCACTTCCTTAATGTGTCAGGTTTATGAAGTGAAGAATTAATATTAACATTTTAAGTCAATTTTCACTTGGATTGAGAAAAATCGAAATCCTGAGTCTAAAACATATTAGTCCACGTATATAAATAAAACTTAGATTATCATTTTAAATAGATAGCAATAGAAATAAATTAAATGGAATTATTTATCTGAATGCAGATAATGTAAAATGACATAAAAATCTCCCATTGTCTTCCTACAACGTTTTCCAAACACAAAACTTATCTAACATATACTTTATCAGATATTATATAAGAATTGTGTATATTTATCACTGCAATCTATCTATGACATGTCATAAATCAATATTTGTAACTCTACATGAAATATTTAACAGCATTTCTCCTAAGAAAAGTCTTGGTAGCCGAGTGGCAAGCTCATGACTGACTTTATTTATGTCATTGAATTGAGTTCTGATGCCACTAAAAGACCTGAAGATATTCATTAAAGTCAAATCTATCAGGATTTAAAGTCTGGGTGTGGGGTGGAAATTTCGAGAGCGAAATGCCAATTCAGGTTGTTGTCATTGTCGTTTCACCATGATTCCAGCGTACGTGGTTCGTTTCCAATAATCTCCGTGTTGCTTTTGGAGGCAATGTGTAAATAAACAAACTTTCAATTTATGTTCAAAAATAGAGTTGCAAAGCAGAAATAATGTAATGCCCACCCCGGGTTTAAGTCGATCATGATTGACCGGTGGACCGCCAAGACATTTTGGAGTGACCGCCTTCACGTAAGACCTAAGATCGCATATTAAAAGATATTTTTTGTGGAACACTGACGCCAGCTAGACTGGAGTATGGGCTCTTTACAATGCATGCGACTATGTGTGGACTAGGCGTCTTCAACCCGTGGCTCGCGAATGGCCCTCTGAAAACATTTTACTATCCATTCATCTGAATTTCAGGCAATTAAAAAAATGGCTTTGTTTTCGTCGTAAGAAACTCCATTTATTCTGCTATTCTTGATATTTAAAACATTTCACTGATGTGTTTGATATCCATTTGAGATAAAATTTTCTGAAAATGGCGAATTTTTCAAAAATTTTACTGTATCTTAAATATAAAAAAATCTGACTATGCATAATATCTCAGAAATTTTTGGAAAATGGTGAACTTTAATTTTTAACAGGTTTGCAAGGCATTTTAATTCGACTTCTATTTAATATTTTTTAAACTTTTTTACATGAATTTCCTGACTGCAATATTTTTTGGCAATCGTGTGGCCCGCGGATCACTGATAATTTATTGAATTGGGCCACTGATTATTCTAAATGTATTAATTTGACCCTCAAGCGTGAAAGGCTTAAGATTCCTTAGTGCAGACGGCACATGTACCATTACTGGAAGCACACGATGACGCTTAACACATTCTCTGCGACTATAGGGGGAGAGGATCTAATCACCACTATGGCAGCCGCCGCAGAAATGAGTTTTTCCCACACACCGACAAAAATGGAAAATAAACTCTGATCAACTTTTCCTGCGATAACTAGGGATTGACTACTGAGAGAGAGAAGCATCACCCAAGATATTCAAGATTGGGGAGGACTGTATGCAGACTAAGTCTTCTACTGAAACTATAACTATGAGAACTAACTTTAAATGAAAGTGAATTTTTCATGCATTTTGAATTGTTTGATAATAAATGCATCATTTGATATTATTACATTTGTGTGGGTATAATTATTACTTTTGTATATCTTACGTTTTGCGTAAAACATCGTTTTAAAGAAGTTTTTTTATATTGTAGCATTGTAAGTAAGTACATTTTCTCCGTATTTATTATTATATGGCCGCGGTAGCCGAGTGGTATAGGTATCGGACCGTGGCTTGCTTTGTCACGGGTTCGAGCCCAGTACCACTAAAGACCCGCCGTGTAGGGCAGCGATGCACATTAAATCTGTCGAGAGCTGAAACGTCCTCCCGTTGGTGTGGTGTGGTAGTTAGGAGAGGGGGTGCCAGCTCAGGTGTCGTCCACGTCACTTGACCATGGTTCAAAATTACGTGGTCCGTCGCCAAAAGCCCTCGTGTAGCTGAACAGTGCGACGTTAATATTCAATCAATCAATCAATCCGTATTTATTATTGTTATAATATAAATATTCTTAAACTTTTTTTAGCTCATCACACCTACACCACTGGGTGGACCGCAACAATTTGAAAAAATTAGAAGTAAACCGTACCATATAAAAGTCTGCCCCCCCCCTCCCAATGTACACAGCTATCGTGGCTCCAACTATTGGAATAACATCAAAAAGATGAATAAATTTGACTTGACACTTGTTACATAAAACCTTAAAAACTATTTCCTCCCAGACGTGAAACAGAAAAAAATAAACGTTGACAATGTTTTGACGTGAAATTTTTTCTTACTGAAGGCGTCTGGCATAACAGTACTTCCTTTAAAACTCTTTACATGAGAGGTACATTATTAGTAAGCGTTTGTAAATGTAAATAGCTATGTAATTATTGTTACAGTTTAAGAATACTGCAGTATAAATGTTATTCTTTTTATTAAAAACTTTAATTTATATTAACAATTCTATAAGAAAACTTACTTGTAAAAATGGCTTAATTTTCTGAATTTTCTTTCTTTTTTTTATTGCTAAGTATTGGAAATATATTTATAAATCCAAGTGCATATTAAAATCGTTCTATTGCTGTCTTAAAATTCTATATATAGTTAGATTCACCGCATGCTTTTAACTCAATTATAACTTCTCCTTTAGTTTTATAAATTGAACCTATTCCCTTATTTATTTCATATTATCAATGCCACTTTTTTATTGTTGATTTTTAATATACAGATACAATGTAATCATATGTGTTTTTATTAGATACATTTTCATTAAAAAGTTTATTGATTTTTATCAATATTATATATCAAAATGGTTTCACTACAAGAACAACAGCAAGTTGTAGAAGAAATCTTGTATAGATTCGATTTGTTGCGTATGTCTAATGGAGCGTACATTGAAATTATAAAAACTTCGGTATTTCCTTCATGGAGCATGAAAACCCGTAAGTGAATACCCTTGTTTATTTGTAATTAATATGTGAAAGTGTAGCCATACTTAACAGACAAAAGGTGCTTTAATGTAACATACGTTCTGAATAGCAATTACGTTTTCACTCATAGATTTGGTTTGCATTTAGATTTAAATATTTTAGAAAATTAACAGTCCTTCCTGCTGTATAAAGATAATGCAGCAAATTTCTGGTATATTATACTGTGTGGTGGTGATTTTGCTTTCTTGACAGAGATATTGTCACAAGTTATAAAGGACACTTCTATTGAATGAAAAACATTATTGTGTGTTTATGATTTCGAATTCACGATTTGAAAAATATCGATGTATAATATATATATTAGTCATAATATATAGGTGTAGAAAAATTAATTAATTGTCAGCTGAATAAACGAAATAATGTTATCAATCGAATTCATTTATCTTCAACGGATCAAAAAGGTATCTGGTTGGCATAGAGGAAGATGTGTGTCTGTATGTTGCTGTTTTGCTTTACGAATTTCAACTTGGAACATATGCTGCAGAAGCTGAAAAAGATATGTACTGCTTTGGGGAAAATACAATTACATCAAAACTTTCCAAAGATGGTTTTAAAAATTTTCTACCCAGAATAAATGTCTAGAAAATACCGTCAGAACAAACCAACCATCAAATCTAAATATTGATGAATTGGATGGAATGATTTAAATCAATTTCAGTGTAATGTTTCAACAGCTCCCAGGAGTATTCAAAGTAAATGAAAAAGCAATACGAAAGCATTTACATAAAATAAGATGGAGCTGAAACTAGTTAGAAGGTAGAACACGACTTGCAATAGAGACGGCAAAATTTATGCAATTAGTATGAAAGTCCCAGATTCATCTTCATCGGCTTTTCGTATCTTCTTATCTTTGAACAATAATATGCATGGTAAACAGTTTAAGAAGAATTAAGAAAAGGCGCATCAACAGTTTTTTTTTTTTTTTTTTTTTTTTTTTGAAAAATAGGCTAGGGAGAATGTTTTTAAAGAAAATTATATAAAAATTATATAAACTTTTTTAAAGAAAGAATATACAAACTAGTTTCTTGCAGTAAAAGGACTGCTCTGAGTGAGAAGATATTTTGAGGAATATAAAACAATATTTAATATCTAAAAATACAAAAATAGATCTTTCTCAGTTAAAAAAATATACAGCTTTCTCTGTTACCTGTATGATACTTGGAAAAAAGACGCATAAATATAATTGATTTGAAGAGTATTTTCTCCTGATTAAGGTAATCGATATCAGAATATACCCACTAGGGAATGATACAAATAAAAACAGCAGTTGAATTTCAATATGTGATATTAACTTATCCACATTGGCATCCTTTTCTCTGTTTCAAATATTTTTAAAAATAATTTAAAATACTTTTAACCCAGAAAAATCAATTATTATAAGTTAAATAAAATAAAACATAAAATTTCCTCAGTTTCGAAATACTAGTATAATCACCTAAGCCAGAGAAAAGTGGTAGTTTTTTTTAAATATATATAACACCATTACAAAATGTTTAGAATGTGATATATATATATATATATATATATATATATATATATATATATATTATAAGATATTTTCAGCGATTTTTCATTACTGTAAGAAATTTAAACTGCAATAATTAACTATACCATTGTTTTCACAGATGATGTAGTAAAAGAAGAACACATTTGTAAATCTGAGGTGCAAATCTCACACACATTGCAGATTTATCAATTATGCAAATCTTATTTTAAACAAAGATTTAAATTTACTAGGTTCATGATGGTGAAATTCCTCAATATTTGCTCTTATTGAACGGCAATGTCATTAAAATATTCTATTTAAGCTAACTTTATTCAACATTTAAAATAAAAAGTTTAAGATATCATTGAAATCCAGGCAGATAGATAAGTACGCCCACGAACCAAATATTGCTTATATTTAATATTAATTTTTAGTCACCCCCTCAATAAAAAATTACAGAAAGAGCCATTGCAGATAGTTATTAAAGAAATTATAAATTTATCATTCAACATAATTTTAGAAATTGATCCAAAGCAGTAACTAGAAATTAATATTAATTTAGTAATGTTGTTCCCCTGTTAAGGTCTAATTGATTTAATTAATAAAAATACAACATTGATTTCTTAAATTTGGTATTCGCTCCAACAAAGAGCCTTTGATGAACGAAATATTTTCCAATAAAGGTTTATCAAAAGCTACACATTTTAAATTATCACATCATTTGAAAAGATATATCGACAGAATTTTGTAGGTTACAAAAAAAGATGAAAATAAAAATACCAAAACTTCGATTTCGAATTACTTTCGGTCAACGGTCTTTTTGCATGTTTCCCCTCCTACACGAAGTTTTGAAAATTTTTCATGCTTGCAAAGATTTCCGTTGGCCAAATATTTCCCAAATATATATGCAGATGATTTCAAACTCTTATTCAAAAATAAATGCCTTTCCGATGGTTCTTTCTGCAAAATTTAAGACCTCGCGTGGTTGTACATAAAATATTTCATCTACATTTCATTTCCGTACGAAAATGCGCTTGCATTTTACATAGTTTCTTTTATCGTGTATTATCTAAACACACACAAGTAATATAAAAAAAATTTAAGTCAATTTCTACTTAGATCAACAAAGAAAAATTTTATTTTAGCTACTTTTTATTGAATAGTTACAATTAATATAAATATGTACATACATATGATAGAATCACAACATTAAGTGGTAATTAATTTTTATTAATTATCATTTAAGTATAGTATTGTCATCCAAAACAATCGTGTGTATAAAATTTCAGTTCAACGGAAGGCTTTGAAACGTGATAAAAAGCCTTTTCAAGTTTTGACAGAAGTCACTAAAAATGATGCCAACGTGGCTGTATTTGTAATTCCTTAAATAATTAGTTTTAATCAATCAATTTTTATTAATTTTAATTAAATTATTGTATCGTCATGCAAAATAATCATGTATATAAAATTTCAGCTCAATTGAGCGCTTTAAAATGTATTTTATAAACGATTGAAAATTCCACCAAGATAAATAAATAAATAAATAGAGGAAGAGTGTGAGCTAATAGTAGGAATTGAAAAATACACTTTTCATCACCGCTAAATAAAATTTTTAAATGAGAAAAATGAAATTTTAAAAAGCGGAAAGTGTAAACTTAGTTTTTTTCTAACTCTTTTAATGAAGAAAGTTATGCTCATGATTACGAACTCGTGGTCGTCGATTTCGAAACGCACATTCGAATTTTGAACCTACTGAAGACTCATCATGCAGATGGGCTGATGCATATTACCTTCTTTCAGGCTCTTTTTATTTATGTCAAATTTTTTTAAGCTTATTTTCAAACTTATATATCTTTTAAGCGTAGTCGCACCATTCGCACACAAAATTTCCTAAAAATTAATGCAAAAAAAATCTATTTAAATAAATGAGTAATTCACCTGTAAAGTTGGCTTTCTGTAGGAAAGAAACCATTAGAATTTGGTGTCAAGTAACTCTCTAACACAAGGTAAAGCTTTTATCTAGAATTACAAACATTTTTTACATCTTTTGCATTTATATAAATGATTATGAAATTATTAACCAAAATTTGATCATGTAAAAATATTCGGAAACACAATACTGCACGTAACACGACATCGCGATCTGGAGAACAGAATCTTGTTTCTCTTCTTGCTTTTTCCCCTTTATTATCTCTCTCTGATCGTAAATAATACACTGCCGTGTTGGATTAGTTTTGTTCTCTGTTGGGGGAATGTAGTCAACAAAGTGTCTTTCAGACAAGTAGGGACGGAGAGGGGGGCTCAGCAGAAGGATATTCTTTTTTTGCAAAAAATTTCCCGAGTGGTTCTTTTCAATTATTTGAAACTATAGAAAGCACATGAGAATCAATTAAGGAAACACCGATTGCACAGTGTAAATTTTCACAGCGCTCGAGCTACACTCGGGATAAGTCTGGATGGTGCTTTTCGCCTGACCGAGTTCAACTCGGAAAAAACCGGGAAGAGGTTACAACTGTCGAGGCTTGGATTCTTCACATTAGTGAAATATGGAAGATTAGAGACTGGAGCTTCGAGACAGATGTCAACCTTGTTATTTGACCATTCACAATTACGAGATGGATTGCTAATCGCCAATGTGCAGCTTTTAATTTCTTAAGGAGTGAGTATTTATTAACGTCACCCTATCCAACACGCGGCCCGCCGACTCTTTTTTAAAAAATTTTAAATATCAGGTTCTTAAAGTTTTTTTCATTTCGAAATTTATTTGAGAGGAAATTTTATATATATATATATAACGTTTGTTATTGTACTACTGTGCTTATTTCTTCCTATTTAGTATAGTTATCTTAGGTTCTATAACTATTTGTGTATTTTTATATTTTGGATTATTTATATATATATATATATATGTATATATTATATAATACCTACTATGCATTTGTCTGCTACCTGTTCTTGTTTCAAAATAAATCCTTTTTGATACTAGAAATGTGCTTTACATTAAAATAGATTTATATTTTATCAAACAATTACATTTGATTTTACCATAATAAATTACTTTTTTAATAAATTTCGAATTGCATAATGCATATCTTTTACTATGGATGGCACATGATTCTCTGTGTGTGCGACTTTCATTTCTCCTCCCCCTTTTCTGTTTGGAGTGCCCAAAAAGCAAGAGGCAATCAGATATGTTTTGGAAAGTTTAAAAAAATATATTCAGGACGGTTAAGATAAAGGGCAATATATACTTAATCGTTTGCGAATGACAGTACAATCGAATTTTAAAAATAAGTAACGAAAATAAGTAACGAACACCGTAATTTTCAAGAAAATGGCAACACACTGTCATATCTTAAACATTATTTGATCATTATATTATTAGATAATGTAAACATTATTATATCATTTATGTTTGTATGCATGAAAAATAATGAAAACAATAATAATAATTCATTTTGTTTTAAATTTTCACTCAATAAATGTTTTTTGTTTCCAAATCTGATATAAAGGTACATATTTTTATGTGCGTTCCGCAAGATTATAATGTGTTTTCGAAGTGTCCCGCTCAAGGTCATTTGGGTTGGCCACCCTTACTTTAAAGCAACACGAAAGTAGTGTAAACACGGTAGTGTATCTCATAACTTTGAGCCACGGTCAAGTGTCAAGGATACCTAAACTTGTGTGTGACGTCCCCCCTCTAAACTACCAAACCACGTCAAAGGGGAGGAGTTGGAACCATGACGGATTTAATATGCATCAGCCCCTTTACACGGAAAATCTTCATTGGCAAAGGGGCTCGAACACATGCCAAACCATCCACGAGTACATGACCATTTGTCAATAGGCTACAGGAACCATTTTACATGCAAAACTCTAAAAAACCAAAAAAAAATTCATATTTGAAAAATTCTACAACCTATTGTAAACGCTTGGCACATAGCGCACTTAGAGGCTTAACACATAGCGCACAATAGACTAGAAAGAGGACGCTGCTGTAGAGTGTTTTGGCCATTGAGCGGGAAGGAGAGAAAAAGAGGAGCTCTCGAAAGTGAGAATGGAGGAAGATGCTTGTAGTTCTCTCTCTCTCCCTATGCAATTTATAATTTTAAACAGAGTTGTAAATATAGTGATGTGCTTTGAGGAAAAATAATAAAAACGGTAAATCCGGTAAACAAGAATGATATTTAATTCATCCACATGGTGATACAACACTATTATTCCAAATCAGTATATAAGGTGAAAATTAAATTTGAATCGACGTTTTACTACGTTTCTGATACATAATAAAAAATCATTTAAAACTAATATTTTTCCCAATAAGAATTATTTTTAAAACGTTTATTTTCCTGAGCTACAAATAATGTGCAAATATTTAAATGAACAGAACTCTTCTTAAAAATTGTTCGGTCATGCAAATAACAAAGATTGAGAATAGTTAGATAAAGCATTCAAAGGTAAGCTATTCAAATATCAATACATATTGAAAATCGCACACAATTTTTTCTCCTTTTGTATCCTATTGACTTACCTTTAAAACACCTCTTTCAGGATGGAAGCTATTCGGAAACTCTGAACATTGTAAAATAGCTTAAGTGAAAAGAAAAGCTTTCAAATGCAAATATTTTTTCAACCCAGAAAAAAAAGGGGATGAAATATTTTCTGAATGAAATTTATTTTTATAGAAGTGTTAACCGAAAAAAGGATAGAAATCTCTTCTATCTTTCATTTTTACGAAAAAGAAGATTTATTTTTAACAATTTAGTTCATTTCGAGAAAAATAAAACAATTTTACAGAAAATACCATTAAAAGTAATATAAGAAAAAACTCTATCGGTCTTTTTTAAGATTAGGAAATTAATGGAGGACTATGAAAATATTAAATGTAAAAGTAGGAATTAATAGAAAAGTAGTAACTAAAATAAAAACATAAATATATAACTTACTTAAAAAATAATATTTCAAACTCAACACTTAATCTGAATTTTTTTTAAAAAAAGTGTGGTGTTTTATATATATTTGGCATAGAAATAAATTTTCTATTTGATTAGATTAGAAATTCTATTGATTAGAAATTCCTCACAAAAAAATATGAGCTCTTTCACAAAAATTTCATTTTTGAAAAGGACATATATATGAATCTGAGAGTTCGTCATCATAATTTATTCATTCAGAAATCAGTTAAAAGGAATTGCCAAAATTAAAGAAATTTTTAAACATAACACTTATTAAAACACACACACACACAAGTAATATAAAAAAAACGTAAGTCAATTCCTACTTAGATCAACAAAGAAAAATTTTATTTTAGCTACTTTTTATTAAATAGTTACAACTACTATATGTAGAAACAGAATCACAACATTAAGTGGTAATTAATTTTTATTAATTATCATTAAAGTATCGTATTGTCATCCAAAACAATCGTGTATATAAAATTCCAGTTCAACTGAATGCTTTAAAGCGTGAAAAAAAAAATATTTTAAAGGTTTGACCCAAGTCGCTAAAAATGAAACCAACGTGGCTGTATATGTAATTCCTTAAATAATTAGTTTCAGTCAATTAATATCAATTAATTATAATTAAATTACCGTATGTTTACCCAAAACAATAGTGTATAGAAAATTTCAGCTCAAATGAGCGCTTTAAAATGTGAGAAAAAAACCTTTTCAAGTTTTGACACAAGTCGCCAAAAGGGTCACCAAAAAGGATGCCAAAGTGACTGTATTTGTTGTTCTTTGAATAATTAGTTTTAATCAATTAATTTTTGTTAATTATAATTAAATACTGTATTGTCATCCAAAATAATCATGTGTGCAAAATTTCAGCTCAATTGAGCGCTTTAAATTGTATTTTATTAACGATTGAAAATTCCACCAAGATAAGTAAATAAATAAATATAAAGAGAATGTGAGCTAATAGTAGGAATTGAAAAAGGAGTTAGTGTTTATCAAAGTCTCAATCTAAAGCAACACGAAGATCTCGTAATCTTGAGCCACGGTCAAGTGATAAGAAAGACACATGAACTGGCTGCATATCCTGTGAGAAATTACACTTCGAAGAGATGGAATACTGCTGGAAAGGACGCATCTAAAAATCAATCCTCAGTGTTGTTTCTTCAATTAGACTTCCAAATACACAAGTATTCTGAATTCAAGTATTGCAAATAAAACTAAATATTTCCTTGTTGTTGTTGTTGTCATGTATGACTAAATGCAAAGGTTGTAATAATAAAACAAATTAAGGATATAGTCAAATATTGCCAAAGGCGTGAATCACTGCCTTGGCTACATCCGTGGCACGATTCGAGTAAAGAATGCCCATGCTACAGTCATTGTCTATTTTAAAAAAGGCACCAGCAATGGAAGGACAGCCAGAAAGGTGTTTGGAATCAATCCAGTTGCGTGCTTGCATTCCACATACGATCTGGAACCATCGGGCAGAATCTTCATGCCCTTAAAATGCTTTGTCCTTAGTCTAGTTATTGTTGACGTAATTTCTCGTCTATAATTTAATTCTGGCAGCGATAATTTTTTTCTTGGGTTTAATCAGAGCTTTTGTTTTGCTACTGCTTTGGCATCAAAGACCGTAGTAGATGAAGTTAGAGGCTTAAGTGTTCTGACTTCATTGGCAATTGAATCAGCCATCTCGTTCCCTTCGATGTCAACTTGTGCAGGGATCCACTGGAGGGTACATGATTTGCCCAATTCACCAATGGAGAATAGATCTGAGTTAATTTCTTGGGTGAGCCCCATTTTTCCTTCTTTGAGGGCCTCAAGAGCAGATCTACAATCCGAGAGCACAATGATGCCGTCGGAATTAGTAGTATTTGTCCGTGTAAGGCAGTCCGTGGTCCGTGGATCCGTGGATCAAATAGTACTGGGCCGCACAAGAAACATTAAATTATTTACTATAGTATATTTTTCTTGGATTTGAGCTACTTTTTATGAAAATCACTTTATATTCATTTTTTTGGTGTAGATATATTTTATTCTAATGCCACGATTAAATACAATTGAATTAAAATTATTAAAACAAAACAGTCTAAAATATAAACAATCAACGTTTTCACCTCGGCGGTCCACGGTAAAATTAACAAATGTTGACCGGTCCGCGGCAATAAAAAGGTTGCGGGCGGAACACTGGTGTAAGGTAAATCTATAGGGCTGTCCTAATTGCTATAAGTTCACACGTGAAGTTAGATTCAATTTTCCCTGCAGAGACCTGGTGTTTTGAAGCTGTATTATCTGGGTAATTAAGAAAGACACCAGATCCGCCCCTATTGTACTCTGAGTCTGAGGAACCGTCGATGTAGGCAGTTACTAAACGAGGCCTCATAAGGCCGATAATTGTGTGCCCATGAAATATTTCCTTGATGTACCAAAATAAACTATGTGGTAAACATATTGTAGTACAATTTTTTAGTATTTTAAAATCATGCAACAAGAGCTAAAACTTCCTAAACTGCCCCAATTTAAAACTGAAATAAAAATTAATTTCCATGTGCAAACCTGGCTATTTTTAGCTAAAGTTAGTATCATTATTATTTTGTACATAAATGTTTTGTGTTTCAAACCTTTTGTGAAAATATTAGATTATGGCTATACAATAACCTACAAATACCATAATTACCAAGTAATATTTTTTTGAAGTTATACTTCTTATTGCGCATTTGGGAAAAAGGATGAGGATAAATTTTTACGATGCGCACGCACACCGTCACGGATATGACGCGCAACGATGTCTAATATTTTAACATGCCACTTTTCTGGTGCTGGGGAAATGATATTTGGAAGATCGTAATAACTATATTGTTATAAACTAGTATATCTGTTTGGACGCATCTCCCTCCCGGTGTATTCCCCCTCTTTACAGCTTTTTAGCCAATATCTCGGCACCCGAGCCTGACAGTCCATTCGGACCCAGCTCATTCGATCCCTCTCTATCTGCTCTTCCAATTATAATTTCATGCTCATAGAGTTATTTCTTCTATAGTTTTTAATTGTTTTAAACTTTTTAAATTTGTTTAAATTCACAATATCTTGGCTCCTGTTCGAGTCTCGGACTTGAGATTTGAACCAAATGTTCCACTCGTCCAGACCCATTCATTCATCTACTTCATTCCCATTGTGTAGGCATGGGGAGGGCTTAAGCACTAAAATATCATGCTCCCATGTTAATCCTACGGGGACTGAAAAAATTTCACCCCTCCCCCTAAGGAATTGAGCTTGGGCCTTGATTTTTGGAGATCCGCCACATTTTCGTATTAGCTTGAGCTTTATGGGGAATTGGTCCCCTCCGGTGCTTCCCTCTACAGGTATTCCGCAGTAATAACTCGAATTCTATACCACCTTGCTCGACCGCTGGATTTGATTGTTCTTCCTATAAGCATCCTAAATATATTTTTTCAGGACCTATTTCTTCCCCATATTTAACATTTTTATATTATTTTAAAGTTTTATATTTGTTAAAATCCCGCATAGCACCGAGGTTTTTTTAGCTTCATTAATGAAACTGGGACCATAGGTTCTCATCGTAGAGCTCCTTCATCTGTTATAATTCGTGTGCAGATAGTGGGCCTAGAGGGAGCGTTACCACTAAAATTAGAATCTCCATGTTATTCCTATGGGCTCGATCTTTTGATGACGTCCCGATATTACAGGGATAGATGGATAAAACCTTGGGATCACCTACTACTCTGTGTATCGTTGGGATGTACGTGACCATTTACGTCACAGTTGTTCTCCCCTCTGGGGGAGTTAGTTTCATTTTCCTTTCCCGAGCTAGAACCGCCTCATTTGCAACTACAGACTGCGGACCAGTTCCAATGGATTCTTCTTGTGTTTCCTCACAACCAGGCCGAGTTTCGAGTTGTTAGGTGCCCTTCTTCTATTATGTTTAATTGTTTTAATTATTTTAAAATGACCATAACTCGGGGTCTTCAGGCAGATGTCTTAATTTTCTCAGGAACGATTCTTCCCGCCGAGACATTCAATATGAGATCTCAGGTGTCACATTCGGTCCACCTCGTCTTCAGATACAGTGTGCCCAACTCAACCCCCATGTTATTGGTTCTATTGTCCCTGTGCGGGGTGTTTAAATTTATTAAAATGTTGATTATCTCGGGTTTGGCTGGTCTGATTGACTTAAGGTTAGTATCGTTCAACTCTGCCCGTGACTGCCTTTCGTCCTAGGCCCCGCTTGCGCTGCTCAAGATTTTTAGAAAGATTTTAATCTTGTTACGCCAAAGAAGTATAACTTCTTATCTGTGTACATAAGTACACACATACGCTTTTTCTTGCATTTTCTTGTGGCTAATATCATTCAGAAGCTTACCAAATAAATTTCAGATATGTTGTCAAATTAGCTTTTAAGATATATGAAGTTTTCTGAGCTATGATTTTGGTTTTGGTTTCATTTTAAAGCAATTTCAACTCTTAAATTGAATTAATTAAAAATATTTTTTGAGAACAATTAACTCTTTTAGAATGAAATGTTTATTAATTCCAATTTTCATTACTAAAATAATTTCTACTTGATTATGTTTTGAGATTTTTGAGTTTTCATAATTAATTAGTTAAAATTTATTTCGCGGCCAATTTTTGCTTTAAAAAGTAGTTTATATAACTTAGAAGCTTTATCGTTAATTTTTCCTGTTGAGAAAATGCCATGGCCAAAACATTTTCAGGTTTCTGTGAGAAACAATATTTCGAAGAGATGGTATTCTACTGAAAATTGTGAGTGACTTACACCTGAAGTTGCTCCCTCACCATCTAACCTACCTAAGAATGTAGGAGGAATAAAAGCAGAACCCAAAACTTCCATAATAACAATTATTTATTTACTCAAACACATCAAACAACAACACTTTAATCCCTAAATGAATGTCAAAGGAGTAGCAGAGAGAAAGCAATGAATAAAAAGCAAATAAGCGCAAGTAACTAATTTAACTCAACCTAATCTATTGATGATTACTAACCTTAAATCTACTACTCCAACACAGTGGTCAAACACCACCTTTAATCTTAAGTTACGAAAATCAACTTTATTCACTCTCACCTGCGTAGCGAATGTACAGCTTCTTACATCCTTCTCCCATAACTACAAAAACCCTGATTTTATACAGTCGAACTAATCTACATATCAAGGTTTCTTCTTGAGAGAGATGGCTGTGAATTAAACGTGAATGCTAGCCCAAAGATTCCCCAAGAGGATTAGTGATAGGAAACGTAAATGTCCGTCATAAAATGATGTATCCAAAAATTAGTACTCAGCTGATACTGCAGTTAGACTTCCGAATGCAAGTATTCTGAAATCAAGTATTGCAGATCAAACTGAATACTTCCTTGATGTACCAAACTACATTATACTAGACATATTTTTGTGCTTTATTTTAGTATTTTAAAGTCGTATAACAAGAACTAAAACTTTCTAAACTGCTCGATTTAAAACTGAAAAAGTTTAATTTTATGAACAAACCTGGCTATTTTAACTTAAGTTATTATCATTATTATTCTGTACATACGAGTAAATATTTTGGGTTTTAAAACTTTCGTGAAAATATTAGGTTAAGATTAAGCTGAATAAACTGTCTTCGTGACAAATGCTATCTATAATATGCAAAAATATTTTTTGAATTTAAAAAATATATATTTTCACAGTCATATTTAATTAAAATAGTGTTTTAATGTAGAATATACATTTGAAAATTACATATTAATAAATTATAGCCTTACGGGCATTATAATTTTTTGTTCTATGCCTTTATAAACTTTAAATGCATTTTTCTCAGACTTTTAATTTTGAAGATAAAAGTATTTTCTAATTCATAAGGCTTTTTTTCAGTTCAAGATAGAGCCTTGAAAGTTTTTGTATATATTCCCAAACGTATGTTCTATATAAGTTAGTGTGGATTTAGGGCTGAGATCTTTAGTTATTTGTTTTAAAAATGCTAAATTAATATTTTTGAAAATTTCATGTTTTTTCCAGGTTTAGCTAGAAAAATAATTATCAAAAATCAACTAGAAAAAAGATTTTCAAGTCCACATTAACTTTTGTTTGCATTTTTTTAAGAAACATAAATAACTTAAAATGACTAAAAAATTTCAAAAAGTGAGCATTATATATATATATATATATATATATATATATATATATATATATATATATATAAATTTGAAAAATTCTAAAATTTTTTAAAATAATGGCTGGTTAAACTGACTTTTTACTTTCAGAATTATCTTAATAATATAATGTAATTATAAAACATAAATTATTTTTACTGTTACTGTTTCCAAAAAAAAGTTTTTGAAAATGGGGGTACTGTGTAGTGTTAATAATTTTAACAAATGTTTGGCGCAATAGCTTTGTGACTCTTACACCATAAACCCAAACACTGACTCACTCATTTCTTTTATGGTATTTTAAATTAAAGCGTAATCTTAATTACATCTTTCTATAAGGAAAACTATTTTCAATCTGTTTTAAGAATACTTCGTTTTGCTTTACTTAATAAGAAACATAATTGTAAGCAATAAATTTTTTACTACATATTTGCGTTGGAACAAACAAGGAAAGTAATTTTTAAAGAAATCATAGAATTTCTTGGAATACAATCATTGTAAAAGGAAAATCTAATAAAATTCAATGAAAAATAAGAACTCTCTCCCTTTAACATGGGGTTTTAATTGAATACCTATAAAAAAAACTGATTTTCAATGCAGAAATTCACTGATTGCAAAATCAATTACGTGCCCTCTTTCGTTAAACTATTTGCTTCAACTTCATAATGCAACAAGAAAAAATTATCAGCAATTTATGTTATATATTTATATTCGTAATGTAATTAAGAATATAAATTTAATGAATTTTACTGATTACCAGTAAAAGTGAACGAATACAGCTTGAAAAAGAACAATAATTTTTACGTCTGTAGTGAGTTACTCTGCATAAAAAAATTAAACACAAATGTTTTAAAGTATTACAAACGCATTGAATAGAAAAATTGATCTACTGAGAAGTTTTTCCATTGAAAACTAAAATAAATAGATATGAATCATTAAGATTTTTTTAAAAAAAAATTGTACATCCTTAATAATTTTTCCAATCTTCATTCCTTTTTTTTTTTTGCAAAACGTATGAATGTTAATATACGAAAATAAGTTATAGTTTTAAAAAATTAAAAAACAAGCTTTTACAATTAATTGAAATAAGTTAAAGTAAAAAATAATTCTTAATTTAAGAATAAAAGGATTAAAGCAAGTAATGTCATAGTGGTAAAATCATAGGAGGTTCGATATCAATTGTTAAAATTTCTTACTAGTTAGATTCTAAAATGCAGGGTTAGTGTAAAAATGTAGAACAAATCACACTCCACACTTTTACCACAATGACATTAATTTTCTCGTTTTAATTCTTTTGTTCTTATATTAAGAATTATTTTTTACCTTTTAGTTCAATTAAAACTATAAAAGCGTGCTTTTTTTTAAAAAAAAAACTCATTTATTTTTTGTTTTTCTGTTCGATGCACGATAAAATAATTTTTTTTCGATTTTTAAACTATCATTTATTTATTGATGAATTAATCTGAAATGTGTCATTTTTTTAGAATCTCGAATAACCATTGGGGGGCATCCCATTACTTCGTCCATACGGCCTGGTTTGCAAAAGTAGAATCAGCCAACGCATCCTTCGCCTTTTTCACATAAAGAACACTATTTTTGTTTGTTGCATTTTTATTAACCCTGAGCGTTTTCGCTTTAGGGTTGTAACTTAATCATTTAATCACCAAATTGGTAATAAGTCGCCAAAACTGTAAACGAGAAATCTTTAATTCTAATTATCCTGATAAGGACAATGGAACAAAATTATTCAATTATTGTATTGTCATCTATCCTTGACAAGTGTGCAAAATTTTGAAGGAATCTGAGATTTTAATGTGTGTAAAATGCGAGTTCAAACATTCCGTTGCGTGTAGTTGAAGCTAATAAAAGTGTGTTAAAAAGGACTAAATTAGGCTGCTAAGGATTAAATAAATTATCATGAATTGTTGAAAATATAAATTAGAAAGAATTAAGAAGTTCTATAAAAGTCTCAAAACGCGTAAACTTTCAGGGCTCAGGAGCATTTCAGTTATTTAAATGTTCATAAAATGTGACGAAATCGCATCCAAAGAAAGAAACTTTGTATCCAGAAAAAAATATCAACAATATCTTGGGGAGAGAGTTAGGGTTAATTATTGAGATTGCCCTTTTATTGCAGAAGCCTCTATCTGATGAGAAGAAATATACCGAGTAAGGTCTGCTGAGTGTCTAAATGGGTGCTTAGCAGCACTTACAAAACCGACCTCTTAGCAATTATTCTGCCTAGTCTACTAATTAACTTAAGAGAAATATTGAACAAAACATTTTCCTCCAGAAGTTTGCTATAAAAAAGATATAAAAGATTTAAAATATCTGACTACCCTAAAATTGTGAATTTTGTCAAGAACTGACAATTTTTTCCCTGTGTTTTTGTTTTATACAAGCCATCTTATTACTTTTATAAAAATGTCAAGTTTATTATTTTCCATTCACTATGACAAAAACTGCAAGTGTTTTAGTTAAAGTAGATGCCACTACTTTAAGCAAGACATACTTTAAAATGCGGTTTACTCGAAATGGGTTTTTTTCGAAAATGCTCAAATGGGGAAAGAGTTTGCTCAAAAAGTTTTGAAAATAATTAACTGAAATTTTTTGTGTATGTTTTATAGTAGAATTAATTTAACCTTCAGATTTATCAATTGCCGTTTTATTACAAAATTTACAATCCCTTATGTGAATATAATCACTGTTTTTTTTCAAGCAACTTTATATAATAGCTAAGAGAAAGAGAGAGAGAGTGCTCCAGCTTTGGTAAAAATTAAAATATCTCTTATCCTGAAGGCCTTTTAAAAAATGAATAGCAAAGCAACACATTAAAATTGAAAATTTGTTCATAAACTTTTTGTACAGAATGGACCCCTTTATATAATTTTTGTAAATGTTTGCCCATTTTCTCCCATTTTAGCAACAATAATTTATTTTTCTCTTCTTTAGTATATTTTTCTTAAAATGTACTAAATAAATCTAAAAACCACAAAAAGAATCTCCATATCTCCAAAAAAAGTTGTTGCAAGTAGTCGGATGAAGAAGAGTTTGGTAAAAGTTAGACTAGCGTTATCCTGCAAGATGTCAGCAGTGGCAGACTTGGCCCAACTATCATCTTTCTTGTTACCATTAATTCCAATAAGGGAGGGGACTCAATGAAAGTAGAGTGTCTAGAACAAAACAAACCACAAGATCCAGAATGTTCAGGTTTATCATATAGTCACAAACTGATAATCTCTGAGTGGCCAAACGGTTGGAGCACTACTCCATCATGCAGACAGCTCGGATTCGAGCCTCCCAGATACTTGTTTTATTTTAATCATGACTTTCGTTATTTATTATTCTCGGGTTCGAGCCTTCCAGATACTTGTTTAACTTTAATCATAACTTTCGTTATTTATTATTATTATGGACATTTGCAAATTATGTAAATTGAATTTATGTTAATCTTCCCCTGGTGGTCATTCTAAAACTCTCCACCAGGTGTGGATATAAAAATACTGCACCTGGATAAGTCTTCAGTGGTGGGGCTGCCCGTGTAAGATACTACAACAAAATAAACCTTGTATTGGGTAACATTGCCTTGTTCCTTTCTACGTGACAATTATGTAATGAGATCCTCCAATCATTGTCTAATGAGAAAGATGTTGTATAGAAGCAGGAGTGCCCGTTAGTTTCTAAATGTTCCTGAAGACAAGTTCAGAAGCCTCAACAGATTTAACTTGCGTCAGCTCCTCTACAAAATGAGTTTTTAATTGCATTTTATCTCGAGAAAAAAAATTGCTGTTCAGAAAACTTTACAAGAAAAAAATCACTTCAAGCAAAATTTGACAAATATCATTATCTCAAAATAAAATAGCACAGGCGCACTTTCTCCCTCTTTAATAATACTGTGGCGTATTGGAAAGGAAAACACACACAGTCGGGCTATATATATATATATATATATATATATATATATATATATATATATATATATATATATATACAGTTTATTTACAAGAACGTACTAAATCGCCATCTTACACTCAGTGCACGTTTCTGCTCTCTGCTTCCAGCCGGGACCCTAAAACCGGTCTCCACGCATCTCCTTTATAGAGGAGTCTATCTCGGAACGCAGGGGACATGGACTTTTGGAAACCCTTGTCCCCTAACATTTCAGGCAGTAACACTATCCCCTCTTGGTCCCTGACGTCATCAACTGGTTTCGGAATAATGTTCACCACAGTACCAAGATACGCTTGAAAGAGTAAACTGACAAAAATAAGATTCTATGTGTTTATGGGACATATATCTAAAAATTTCCAATAGTCCTTAGATTATTTTGTGAGCTTAATAAAGATATTTTAATCACTCTGTAAAAATACAAAAATATTTTTTAATTAAAAAAAATGTTTTCCCCTTTAAAAATTTGTTGGACATAATTTTTGAAATCATAATGTATGCTTATGTTTAGATACCATTTTTTAAAAAAAAAATCCCTTAAATAGTTTAAATTTCTTTGCACATATTTAAAACAATACACGAAATATGGTAAACCTCTTCTTTAGTAAAATATTAAGATAGTTTCTGTAAAAAAACTTTGTAATTTTGAAAATTTTTATTTTTTCCACTTTTTTACACATAAAACTATTGTTTAAGAAGCTATGTACTTCCTCGACTAAAAAAACAGGTTCACTATATGCATAAGTTTCTTGTATAGAAGTATAAAAAAAAAATTTTGGAACCGTATAGTGCAATACTTTTTTTAAATGTACCTAAAAGCAAAAATTATATTTGGGAGAAGAAGTGAAAAAACTAAATATTTGTAAGCTTATACTTTTGTAACTCTCTCTCTCTCTCTATCTTTCTCTCTCTCTCTCTTTCTCTCTCTCTCTCTTTTTCTCTCTCTCAATCACTTTTTTCATATTTTAATATTATTTTATTAACGAACGTAGAAATTTTAACCATTTTTAGATTCAGAAAAATGGGCACTATTTTGTAAAATTGAAAAATCGAATTTTTGAATGCGTATGATGTCCTGGTTGCGTTAAGGTTAATTTAAGTTTCCTTTTTCAGTTATGAAAATATATTTTCGTTCGTATTTTCTGTAACTTGTTTAATATAATTGTGTTCTAAAGAATACATTTGACTTACATAAGACTATACATCATACGGGATATATTTTTCAGCTTTTAAAATAAAACATTTTATCAATATTGTATATTTATAGTTTCCATAAATAAATTCCTTTTTAATCGGGATTAAAGACAAATAAACATCTTGTGTTGGCAGATAATAAACAGACATATAAAAAAATCTATCGAAATATCTGTTTAAATTTATAAAGATTACCCTTTCTAAAAAGTGGAATGTATTTTCCGGATTTCGTGGCAACTACGGTAGTAAAGTAGTAACGAAAAAAGGAACTTATTTTTCAATTCCATTATCTATATATATATAAGACGCATTTGATGTCTGTTCCCTTATAACTCAAGACCCAGACAACCAAATAACGTGAAATTTGCTACACGTGCACAAAATTACACGAGGAAGGTTCTTAAATAGGTTTGGCGTTCATAATTCTTTCCGAATGTTTTTAAATTTAATTTTTAAGTGATTTTCCAGTGTTATGACGTCATATGATGTCACGTTTATCACAAAGTGGACAATTTATACTTTACAGGCTGTTTTTCAAGATTATTACATATTTTTATTGTAGCTATGTTAATCGCGGTTGGAATATTTATTTAATTTTTATATTCTTTAATATTTAATTAGGGTTATTTTTCGAATAAATCATTTTTTTAAGGATTTTTATTTCAACAACTAAAATTTTGTTTTGTTGTTTTGGCAACATTTAGGTATTATCGCGGGATGTTTATGTGTGTGATTTTGCTTACAAATTACAACTTACAATTTCAGTATTTTTTCGGAGAATTTATTTATTTCTTTAGAATGCGAAGGTTATAATTTTGACAAACTAAAACTTCTTACTGATAATAGTATTTCAGTTCTTATTACTGTGATTAACATAAGTATAGTATTTCCGTTTTCGTTATCTGTTTTAATTAGTATGAAATTAATAATATTTTGCAATTTTATGTTTCTTTATTTTAACCTTTAAGGGTATACTATTGGCTTCAGTGCATAAAATTGCCTTACAGAAAATCAAACTTGGGTAATTATATTGCCCAAGCAAAAGCAGTGTTGGTAGTAATTACATATCAAACTGGAATAGGCATCAGAGAATGAGAAAAACAGACAAATGGCTTAAATACCTGTTGAGGAAACAGGTAGTCGTAAGATAAACTATTTTTGGTACTTATGTACTATCCTAACAATCGCCAGCGTTCAAAATAACTTGCGAAGTTGGAACCCCGATTTCGCATGTCATATATATGCTGAATTGTGAGTCATGTTGTGATGTATCTGCCCTTGGAAGTACATCCCTTGAAGTATCAGCGTGAGCTAGAGGTGTAGGATTAACGTAAGAACTAGACTCAAACATTATCTTAATATGACTTTATTAAGATATTCAACTTAAACTTTGAACAAATATAATATAACTACTTAATGGGAGAATCTACTTTGACACAATGCGCAACACACAATATAATACAGACCTATATCAATAATTGAACCACCTAATCTTCAAATAGATTTATAGTAAGTAATCAATCCTACCTTATATTATTCTGTAATGCTACTTGTCTTTACCTGCAATGGTATGCAGCTTGACGACTAATTTCTAGTCGAAAACCAATAAGTTTATCCGTGACACGTAGAAATTAAATCTTGAACCACGAACTGCAATAATCATCAACTGTCACAACGCACGTCAATTGTCTAACATTCCTTTACATTGCCATAATTGCCCTCATTGCCATTACGTTTACTCTAAGATCCTATATTTGTCCTATATTATTTACATCTCTTCACTTCTCGTTTCTTGGATTTTGTTGGAAAAGAGTTGCCATTAATTCTGGCCCAAAGAACCCAAAGGACTTGTTAAAGAAAAGACACGTAAGTCGTCACAATGTGCTTCGTTTCATACAATGTCACCAATAGGTTGTGGTTATACGCGTATGAAGGTACCTTATTTTTTCAAATTATGCTTTTGCATTGATAAAGTTAGTTCAGTTCTTTTTATGTCAGTTAATGTTAGCATTGTACTTCATTTTTCAATTTATTTTTATTATCGGGATATATATACTTTAGATAATTTTTTTATTTAGTATTTATACGTATTATTGCACAATCGGCGACGTTCAAGACAACTCGCCACTTTAGCAATCCCAACTTTGTATGCGTTGGATTGGCAATCATGTGCTTCATTTTGTATAATGTCACCAATAGGTTGCGATAATACATACCTCTAATTCTGTACATTACTATAACATTAGGCTGGCCGCAACATACCAATTTGGCATGATTTAAAAATCATGGCAAAAATGAGTATGTTGAGGAAGCAGGTATTCGTAAGATAAATTATTTTTGTTACTTATGTACTATCCTAACAATCTCCAACGTTCAAAATAATATGCCAAGTTGGCAATCCTGATTTCGCATGTCATATATATGCTGAATTGTGAGTCATGTGCTTCGTTTCATATAATATCGCAAATAGGTTGCGGTTATATGTAAGTACCTTATTTTTTCAAATTATGCTTTTGCATTGATAGAGTTAGTTCAGTTCTTTTTATGTCAGTTAATGTTAGTATTGTACTTCATTTTTTAATTTATTTTTATGCTCGGGATGTATATAATTTGGATAATTTTTTTATTTAGTACTTACGTATTATTGCACAATCGCCAACGTTCAAGACAACTCGCCACTTTGGCAATCCAAACTTTGTATGCGTTGAATTGGCAATCATGTGCTTCATTTTGTATAATGTCACCAATAGGTTGCGATAATACAAAAGTACCTTTAATTCAGTACATTACTATAACATTAGACTGGCCACAACACCAATTTAGCGTGATTTCAAAATCATGCCAAAAATGAGTAGCCTACCAGTATGAAATTAATATTATGAGTATTATCTTTCCCTCCACTAATCCTTAATTAATTCAATATAAAGGGAGGTTTTTTTTAGAGGTACAGAACTTTAAATTGCAATAAAACAACGATGTATTATTCGATTTACATGAATTTTTTTTATTCGAAAGATAATCTTGTGGCATTACATGTTAAATATGATTTCTGGCATAGGATTGCCACGGCTGGCTGGATGTAGTCCAATCTGGACGTCCAATTTTCGATGACTTTTTCCAACATTTGTGGCCGTATATAGGCAATAACATGGCAAATGTTGTCTTCCAAATGGTCAAGCGTTTGTGGCTTATCCGCATAGACCAATGACTTTACATAGCCCCACAAAAAATAGTCTAGCGGTGTTAAATCACAAGATCTTGTAGGCCAATTCACAGGTCCAAATCGTGAAATTAGGCGGTCACCAAACGTGTCTTTCAATAAATCGATTGCGGCACGAGCTGTGTAACATGTTGCGCCGTCTTGTTGGAACCACAGCTCCTGAACATCATGATTGTTCAATTCAGGAATGAAAAAGTTAGTAATCATGGCTCTATACCGATCACCATTGACTGTAACGTTGTGGCCTTCATCGTTTTTGAAGAAGGATTCCACCAGCCCATAAAGTGCACCAAACAGTCAGTTTTTCTGGATGTAACGGTGTTTCGACATACACTTGTGGATTAGCTTCACTCCAAATGCGGCAGTTTTGTTTGTTGACGTAGCCATTCAACCAGAAGTGCGCTTCATCGCTAAACAAAATTCGCTTATGAAAATCGGGAATACGTATTCCGCACAGAGCCATTATTTTCGAAATAAAATTGCACAATTTGAAAACGTTGTTCAGGCGTGAGTCTATTCATGATGAATTGCCAAACCAAACTGAGAATAAATCACTTGATATCTGTTAAATCGGTCGCCATCTTGGAAAGTAATGCCAACTTAAACTTCTATACCTGAAAAAAAACACTTTTTAGTAACACCAGCCACCCGATGAAGAAGCGACGTTGCTTAATATAAATTTAATTTAATTTTAGGGAATTTTCCGATTTCGAAATTTTTTTAAGGTACTATTATGTATTGAGTGCAAACTGGAACTTAATTATGTAACATCTTTCAAAGTCAGAGTTGTGAATGTTGCATAAAAATTTACAAAAATTGCTGTTTCAAACTTTAACCTATCTTGATTCAGTGTTTGGTTTCACAGGAACCTGAAATTTTTAAATTTATTAACAATAAATTTAATCTCAGCAAGTACATCAAAGTACAGTCAAACCTTTATATAACGGAACTCTATATAATGAACTCCAAATGCGGCAGTTTTGTTTGTTGACGTGACCATTCAACCAGAAGTGCGCTTCATCGCTAAACAAAATTCGCTTATGAAAATCGACCATTATTTTCGAAATAATATTGCACAATTTGAAAGCGTTATTCAGGCGTGAGTCTATTCATGATGAATTGCCAAACCAAATTGAGAATAAATCACTTGAGAGCTGTTAAATCGGTCGCAATCTTGGAAAGTAATGCCAACTTAAACTTCTATACCTGGAAAAGAAACACTCTGTATAATTTTTGTTTTTTTTATATTTTTGTACTTACATTTATTTTTGGCGATTATGTACTGCAAATATTTTTTTACACATTTTGTCTTTGGCAAAATTAATCAGTGGTATTTTTCTTAGATATGTTTTTTTTATCTGTTTTTGACAAGTTTTAAAATTTTGTTTGATGTCTGTCTAAAATGCATAAATAGCAAAATAAATATTTTACAATATATATATTGTGTTTGTATGAAAATGTTTATACTGATTTATTCAAAATATTGAGTCGTCTTTTATTTTTGATATCTTTTTAAGATTTAATTTTATGTTATAACTAGCTATACCTAGGTAAATGTTGCTGTGGCTCAGTCAACTTTAAAATACTGGTACACCATAAAATATGCCATGAAGCTTACAAAAGTAATAATACACAAGAATTCAAACAAATCTATATATATACATACATATAAGATGCATTTGTTGTCTGTCTGTATCCTTATAACTCAAGATCCAGACAACCAAATAACGTGAAATTTGGTACACATTCACAAAATTACATGGGAAAGGTTCTTAAACAGGTTTCGTTCCATCCCAACCTCACTCTGTCAGGGGGACTGCAGAACGTTTCCTTTCCCTTCAGTTCCATGCCAATATTGTGGAGTTGGAGATAGGTGGTGTCGCCATCTATCCTCCCCTCTGTAGTTTCTCCGAGCTAAATTGTACTGTCACTTGTATGGTGCTCAAGGACAGGCGTACTTCTAGCCCCTTGCCATGATGGATTTCGTGGGCCTCGATTTGACTGCGTCAGACAGGTGGCATTAGAGACAACAACAATAAGACGACAGATATATAAAATAAATAGATATTAATTTACATAAAGGTGTGAATCATTACTTTTTTTTAGTATATAGTGTTTATGAATTTAAAATTTCTTTTATGAGGTTTATAAAGTATATTGAAAGATGAACCTCTACATAACGAATTTTCTATATAACGAACTTTTTTCTGGATTTAGCGAATTTGCTAATTATATAGAGGTCCGACTGTATTATAAAAACGTAGGGATACCTAATTTATACTTACTTAACAAAAACTTTGATATTTCCTGTATTGGAGCAAAAGAAACCGGAAGTACACATCATTGTATATTTTCATTTATTTTTTAAAGTGCTAAGATACATTTTGGTCATTCGGTGTATTTAAATTGCTTTCTTATGAATCAAAAAATTTTTATAAAACTTTTACTCATAAGTAGACACAAAAAAAAGTCGTCTCATAACTTTTTTCCGATAAATCATTAATAAAAGAGAAAAAAATTACAGTATAACTCAGTACAATTTTTTTTCTAACAAAATATTTAGAATACATTATTGACTACCAGATTTTTAACAGAATATCAAAATAATCAAAACTCACATGTATTTCTTATTATACAACCCAAATATTAAAATAATGTAGCTCTTAAATTAATTTGACCGTATTAAACACAAAAAATATTTATTTCGAGAAAACTGAATGCAATCAAAATGAAGACTCGAAGGAGTTCATTAAAAACTAATAGGTTCTCCCTTTAACATACACTGGATGATTGAAAAAAATTCAATTCATATAATTTTTGTGATTAATGATATGCAGCTTTTCAATTTACTTTCTGCCTTAATTTAACCTCTTTTTTGTCCTGAAAAAAATAAGAATAATGAACTCGCTGAGAAGAGTTCTATTAACTTTATAGGACGTTTCAAAAATTACTTTAGTTGGCTTTATGCAATAACACATTTAGCGTTAATGTAACCTCTGTTTGAGTATAAATAAACATTTCTCTATAAATTAAAATTTTCTTAGATTTTATAGTAGGATAAAATTTTAATTTAATGCTAAACAGGTTGCAAAAAGAATTTCCTTATTCTTAAATCATTTTTTAAAACACTTTTATTAGATTCACCTGTAAGTAACGGAATCTTTGAACTCGATTTTCATCCACTTTAAAAAAAAAAAAGTCAGATTAATTCGAAATTTTGCACACTTGTTAAGGATACAATAATGACAATACAATAATTTAATAACTTTGTTCCATTGCCCTGATCAGAATCATCAGGATTAATGATCTCCCATTTCCAGACTTGGAGACTAAAGTTAAGGTACAATCTTAAAAGAAAAAACGCTCATTGTGTGTGTGTGCGTGCATGTGTGTGCGTGTGTATGTGTGTGTGTGTGCGTGCGTGCGCGCGCGCGCGTGTGTGTGTTAATACTTTTAGTTCGATTAACTATAAAAGCGTGCTTTTAGGGGTTTTTTTAAATTATAATTTTTAATTAAAGTAACAAAACTATATAAGTGCAAAAAATTAGCATAACATTTCGATTTTCATCAACCATAGGGATCGTTTTATAACAGGATAGTCTTCCACCGATTGCTAATGTTACAAGTACGCGACTTTGTTTTTAAATATCGCCAGTCTGTTAATAGAGATTAGTTTGAATTTCATCATTTTCTTTCTCTCATACTGTGCGACGGGGATTTATCGCGACTTCCACTAGTTGTCCTCTTGGGATTTCTTTGCCACCAGAATGGCAATTCTTTCCAACCAACTCAAGAGGAGAACGTGTTTATGCAAATTAGAAATCATATATATTGGAATGTTAGCATTCGCGATGATCTCTAAGAGGAGAGGTAATGCTAGAAGTGATCGCTAAGTGAAGCTCTGAGTGCTAAGTAAACTAAGTAAAGTGAGGTAAGGTTCTAGAAGAAAAGTCTTAATTCTCTCGGTGCGTCGTCTAGTAGTACCAGTCTAGTTGAATTACAAGTGGATCCGAGACAAGAGGAACATTCCCTTAACCAATGCAAGTCAGACTAAAAGTTAGCTTGAGTATTTACGGACCGTAGCTGTGCGTGCAAGGAATTAGCGGTAAGCTTATTCAATTAAACTTTAAGGATAGGGCGGTTACTATTAGGATAGGAATTAATATATAAAGATAGATTCAGTGTTAATTGAGCTAGTTATCAGTAATACGTGTTGCGTCTACTCACTCTTGATCTTCACCCTGTGAAGACCCCCTGGGTCTCACCCTGGACACCAAGATTAATTTCAGGCAAAGAATCACTAAAGCCATTTTGTATAATAATAACTTGTATTTATTATATCAAGTCTCAAAAAACACTCTAATAACATATAATATTTCTATGTTACGTCAAATAAAAGAGATTTACCTTTATATTAAATTAAATTACGAATTATGAAATTAATTAATAATTATGCTCAAGATCAAGTAAGATCTACCGAAATAGGAGGTCCGAGAAATACACGTACTCGTATTATTAGCTTTCATTAACTTGAACTAATTTTACTAAACTAACGCTTATTTTAAGCGTACATAAATTATAGTTACCGCTGGTATATCAGCTTTCTAGTTCTTCCGTAGAATAGCAGCAATAAGTCTTCACTAACGTAATCTCCTAGAATCCTTTAAATTTGAGGTTACTGTTGCTGGCTCAATATCCCTCATCCTTGCTAGCTTACAACGCTTGACTTAAATACCCTATCTACTTTGCATATCTCGTTTACCTTTTGGAGTTGATTGGAAATATACGCGAATTTATAATCCCCAAAAAGACGTCTAAGAATATTAGTGGAAAGGTTCCGTACAGATTTGTCACAATCCTCTTAGACTAGTTTTGTTGTTGTATTATATATAAATTAAGATCAAAATAAACTGATTTTAGTATGGCAGAATTTAGTGGTTCTTCTTTCCTTCCCTTAGACATAGGTAGAGTGAATAGGGGAGAAAGGGTATCCCCAACGGAGGGGAACACCACAACTTTTAATTTATTAGTCAAGGAAATCCTGAAGCAAAACATGGCAATACATACAAAATACGTGAAGTTCTAGCTTACACATGTTACTAAATTATAAATAGGTAAATTCTAAAATTCCGCGTACAGTTTCTTCTTAATTAATCAGCTGTCTGCTAAACCTTTTTTGTTTCCCAGCACCCCAAGCAAAAAGATGCACAACATGACATCTACCTTCAAAGTGGACGATGGATAGTGCACACGTGTGTCAGTTATAAAGTTCCTTCGTTTGTTTCATGAAACACGCGTTCTTCTATAGATGTAGGGAAAGGATGATCCAAGGAGGCTACCGTGAAAAGGAAAGACCAGGAATTGTGTACTATACTTCAGAGTGGCATGTCGATTTATGGCCCATCCATATGAATTTCCCCATGTGGCTCCAGAATAAGCGTAAAGTCAGACTAGGAATTGTCCTGAAGGACCGAATGTTATTTGGAGTGGAGGGACAGTCCCCAGGGTGACTTGTGCAAGCCCATGCCCTTTCTAATCAGGAATTAAAAACAATTGAAGAGGCGTGAGACAATCCTGCCTGGAAGGTTTAAAATTGATTAGCTGAAAAGTGAAGAGAGGGCCTGCGAGAATAGACAGAAAAAAGGAAACCAAACTTTAGCTAGACTGTTCTGGCGGAACTTGAACATTACGAGATCAGGTGAATACAGCCTATACAACAACGGTACAAAAAGTATCCGAGCGCTATGCGTGTACATTCAAAAAACGCCTTATTAACTAACGATTAAAAATTGTAAATATATATATATATAAAAAGTAACTTTACTAAAACTGATTAATATATCTCACTATGTAGAAATTTTTAATAAACATGGGATCCCTATGTTATGCGTCCAACATAATTTTTTATCATTGTTGTGAATTTAGCTAATCGGATTCTATAACCATCATTTTGACAGCAACTAGAAAAATCTAATCGCCAACTTGTGATTGATATATCTATTCGATAACCATCTATATTTTTCTGGTACAGAAAATTTCAATCATTGCCTAACAGTATCGAGAATACTGGAATGTATCACGAGGTGTTTTTAAAGAGTATATTATATAAAAAAAATCATGAAAATATAAAAAATAAATATATTATTTAAAAAAATAATTTTGTTAAATTATTTTTGAAAGATACTTTTCTTATGTAATTGTTTTAGCATTTTTTTCTATATAATTATTTTGTGATTTTTCATGATTTTTGTTACATAATAGTAGTATATGCTCTCTGAGTTATATTTTTTGTTTAAAATTACGCAAAGGGGGAAGTCTGGCGCCTTCAAACTAGTTTAACCCACTTATTCGGTCCTATGTCCGAAATTGCTCTGACTCACTAGGCTATTCATAATAATTTTGTTCTTCATGTTCAGTCACTATTTCTTGCTTTATCTATTATTTCTTGATTTTTGATATATAATACATATTTATATATATATATATATATATATATATATATATATATATATTTCATGATTTTTTTAGATATATATTTTTTTTAAAATTACGCCCGCCAACGTCCTCTCGGACATAGTATAAAGCAGATGTCGCTCTAGCAGGAAGGAGAACTCTACAGTTGTCTTACGAGAGAACATGTAGAAGAGCTGGTCAATCGGATAGATGCTCCCCAGTCATTGGCACGGAATTACAGTGAGAGCAGAGTGGTGAATCAGCCAGGCCAATCTTAAACAGATGGGCTTGCAGGTAATCATGTCCGGTGATGATTCTGAAACATGCCACTCCCCCTCCACCCTAGATAGGGCAGAAAGCTGGGCACGTCTTTGGCGATCGAGCGGACAAGACCAAGGTTTGCCAACAGCTAGGTCTGTAAGAGTGGAAATTCTCTTCTGTCACAATTTGTCCCTGAAAAGTCGCTTGGCGTTTCGAAGAGGCATCGGATGACAAGGTGGATGCAGCGTCGAAGCCTCTTTGGCCAGCTTGTCGGCTGTTCGTTTCCATGAACGCCGCAATGAGATGGGATCCATTGGAGAACGACCTCTCTTCCGGTGCAAAGAAATGAGTTGATAAGTTGTTTGCATTCGAACTCAAGTTTTGATGGGAATAGATTGTAGCCAGATACGGTTTTAATTGTGGCTTGAGAATCTATCATATTACAATATTTAGTCCAGGTGTAGTTCTAATCGCTCTAAAAGCCATAAATATTGCGCAAATCTCACCATCAAAATTGTCTGACCAGGCACTAAGAGGTTCTTTAAGATTAAAGCAGTTGGAGAAAACACCGGCTCCAGCCCTACCAAAGGGAGCTGTGGCAGAGCCATCAGTCAGTACGTGTAACCAATCTTGATCCAGATATCTTTCATGAATCGTAGACCTTAACTCAGCCAGAAGGGAATTATGCTTATGAATAGGCAGGACCAAATCCAGATTAGCAGAAGCATATCTCAAATGACCCGGGAAGATAGTCGGTCTAAAGAGGGGAAGTCTAGTATCGGAAACACCAAAAACATTTGCAAGTCTCTAGAACTCAAACAAGAAAGTATGTTGAATTTTAAGTCTTGTTTGGGAAAGTATGTATTTAGGCCAGAAATGCATTTCAGTCTGCAGTTGCGTAGAAGCGATAGGGATCGAGGTGGCTGCACCAGTTTGAACAATGTCCAACTTTGATAATGGACTATCAGAAGCAGTAACAAGAAGCTCAGAGCCGTAATCAGTAACAGGTCTGATGTCAGATATGTAAAAGTGGAAGTCAAAACACTTTGGGATGATCTCCACTTAATATCGGCAATTCTTTTAACAAAGATAGCCTACTTATAGTATTCTCGACCACTTTATCAATATGTTTAGTCCAAGTTAGTCTGGAATCCAGATAAATCCCGAGGTAAGTAGCGCAGTTGGTCCTGAGTATAGCATTGTTATTGTAAACCAGGTTAATGTTGTGCTTTTTTGTACTTAAGGCGAAAAGTTCAAAATGTGTCTTATCAGGATTTACCTTAAAGTCTCATTTTCTCTCTCATTTTCCAAGGACCAGTTTGCCAAGGTCACCAGTGTCGAATTCAGGGTACTTTCCAATTTTGGTATATCAGAACCGGTTGACCAGAGAACAAGATCATCAGCATATAGTAAGGAATTAATCTCGGGCACTGCATTATCGATGAAACTCAAAAGACCATGTGACGTCTTACGCGTCTTTTTTTTTTTTTTTTAACAAGTCCTTTGGGTTCTTTGGGCTAGAATTAATGACAACTCTTTTCCAACCAAATCCGAGAAACGAGATGCTAATAATATAGGATAAATATAGGATCTTAGAGTAAGCGTGATGGCAATGTAAGGGCAATGTAACGGAATGTTAGACAAATTGACGTGCGTTGTGGCAGTGGATGATTATTGAAGTTCGTTGTTCAAGATTTAAGTTCTACGTGTCGTGGATAAACATATTGGTGATCGATTAGAAGTTAAACGTCAAGCTACATACCATTGTAGATAAAGATAAGTTTATTACAGAATAATATAAGGTAGGATTGATTACTTATTAGTATATTTAAAGATTAGGTGGTTCGATTATTGAGATTGGTCTGAATTATATTGTGTGTTGCGTATTGCGTCATCGTAGATTCTCTCATTAATTATAAATATTATATTTGTTCAAAGTTTAAGTTGAATATCTTAATAAAGTCATATTAAGATAATGTTTGATCCTAGTTCTTTCGTTAACCCTACACCTCTAGCTTACACTGATGCTTCGAGGGATGTACTTCAAGGGAGGTACATCACAACCGTTAATCATAATATTAAAACTAACTGGGCTCGAAACGTATCCCTGTGGAAGGCCTTGTCTAGTTTGGCCATACCCTGAGGCGAGAGTTGCCATATTTGATATTTAAGAAGCGCTGAGGGAGGAAATCACTGATCCATTTAAGGAGATGACAGGAAACATTCATGTGCAAAAGCTTTTGAGCAAAATCTTTCTCCAGACCTTGTCAAATGCTGATTTAAAATCAACAAAAACAACTAGCGTGCTTTGCTTCTTTTGAAAGCCGTCTTTAATGTGTTGAGTCAGGCGAACAATTTGTTCGATCGTATTGTAACTCCGTCTGAAACCAGCCTGTTATTCAGAAATATGACCGCAGCTGTCCAGGTGTGTGTGTAATACTGTAGTCAATCAACAATCATTCTTTCAGATAATTTACTTAGAATACAAGTTTAAAAAAGGTCTAAAACTTTGGATGTCTGTCAAATCTTTTTAGGGTTTTTAAAACATCAGCTTTTCTCCAAAATGCGGAAAAAAGCCATCCCAAGTCTTGTTTATAAAAAGTAAAATGGTTTGTTTAGCCTTGGAACCGGGTTCTAAAATAAACTCTGGAAGAATACCGTCAGGACCTGCGCCTTTCCGTCCAGATAATTTTTGAAGGGCTCTCTGGATTTCCTCATCAGAGAAAGGAACAGAGGAAAGTCTGTCCCATTTCTGGTTCACACGAGGATAATTTATTTTTCTCTTTCTGATCTGTCTTCTCGGTCAAAAGTTGCTAACCTTACGGTAGTATTTCAAGAAGATATTTACTATATCCAGGTCAGAAGTCAAATCTTTCCACCAACCTACATTGGTTGTTTGCAAGGCTGCAATTGTTTGCCGTTCAAAGCAAAAATGAATCTGAAAGCTTTTGGTCCATCCTTTCGGTAGTCAAAATTCTCTAAAAATTTCTTAAAAGAAGCACGCTTTGCATTTAAAATTTCCTTCTTTAAAATAGCTTGTTTTTCCTTAACGATATGCAATCTTCAGAAGGACAGCTCTATCTCTTTCTAAATCTTTTCTTTCTTATGAGTCTGCAATTTAACATTCCAGAAAGGTTTTCCGTTTATAATATGGCCTTTTGGAATACAAACATTGGAACAAGCTAAAATAGTAGTAATAATTTTGTCAAGAGCCTTGTCATTATTCAAGTCTAAAAGGCAATTACCCAAAAGAGTATTTATCAAACTTGCATATTTCCTCCAATTAGCTTTTTTTTAATTCCATCTAGTGACACTGGGAGCATGAGTCTCCCTGGATTAGAAATAATGACAGAAAGAATTTTATGGCCAGCACCTCCAGTTGCCTGAATTAGATGGTGATAAACAAAAGGAGTTAAATTTGGATGGGCCAATAATAAGTCAGGACGTGAGGAGGCACCTCTATATGAAAGAAACGTAGGAGACGCCGTAGAGTTTTTCAATAAAATCGATTTCGTTTGTGTCAATAAAATCTTCAACTAGATTGCCAACAGGACAATTTTGAACATAGCCCCATCTTGTCCAGGGAGCATTAAAATCTCCCAAAATGAAGGAGTGTTTATTCCAATCATGTATAAGAGAATTTAAATCCGGTTTGTTCCTCGGAGGATTGTATAAAAATGAAACACGATAACCAATGTTTCTCTTCCATACTCGTAGTTCAATCTCTTCCAAAGAATCAGACGAGGTCATAGCGTGTTTTAACAAAGGTTCTGAAGTGAGATCGTTTTTAATAAAAATAACGATTCCCGAAGCAATTTGTCGAGAACGTCCAAGAGAGTATGATTTATAGACCCTTAATGAGAAAAACCTCAGATTGTCTGCAGAAGAGCCACTCTCGGCGATACCAATAGCATCGAGGACTCTTTGGAAATAACAGTTTTTAGTTCAATGAATTTGTCTAGAGTAAGGCCACCAGCATTCCAGAAAAGAACTTTAAGGCTGGGAGAGTCCTTGCCCTTAAAAGGGTAGTTGTTAAAATTCTTCATAGGAGTCTCTAAAAATAAGAAAAGCACTAGACTTGCAAGAAAAACAACGAAAGCTGTAGCAGAATTAGCGTTACCCAGGGTGCACCAACAAGGAGGCCTGCTACATTTCACCCCAAAGATGTGTGTGTGTGCGTGCGTGCGTGCGTGCGTGCGTGTGTGTGTGCGTGCGTGCGTGCGTGTGCGTGTGCGTGCGTGCGTGTGTGTGCATGCGTGCGTGCGTGCGTGTATTTTCAGAGACTTAAAATACATTTTCCAAGCCATAATTATATTATCGTAATAAAATTTTAAATATGTTCTATCGAAAACATTACAAAAAATTAAAGCAAAAACTAAAAATTATAAGTTTTCTAAAAATAAAAATAATAAATTTTCCAAAGAAAAAATAATAAATTTTCCAAAAATAAAAAAGGAATCCAATAATAGCGGAGGGGTGACATTGATATATGTGTATTCTTCATTTTTATTTTTTAAGAGATAAAATCCCATCAATGAAATGAGTTTATCTAAAAAAAAGGAACGAGCCTTATACTGTAGTCGCATATGATGTATAACATCTGACATGTTGTGGTAAATACGCAATAGTAACTTATATCCTGAAAACAATTAATCGGGTATGATTGGAAATAATTTTCTATCGAATAACTATATCTTTAATGAAAATTTTAAATAATTAACTCAAGGAGTAATGCAATATTTTATCAAAAATAATTATTCTTTTTTCAATTTGGGAAGAACGGAGATAATAGACTTATGATAACTAAAATATGACACAAACACTTGTGATTTCAAAGTATTCAAAAACAGTTGAAAACAGCATCAATAACAGTACCACTGTTAGTTGTCGCAACATTTTGATTTGTGTTCATTTCGACCTTGTGTTCATCATTCTAAAAAAGCTATGAGCAGTGAAGCTTTTGGCAAACTGATGTCAAAGTTAAAATCACCACTCAAAATCGAGTGATAGTTTTTTTATAATAAAAAAGAGCAGAGCCGCCTTCGGTATATCCCGTTAAGACCCGAATTATTTTTATCTTTAAATATTAAATTCTTCTGTATATTAATACTATATGGACCCCAATGACACTGGGAAAATTACTAAAAAATTACCACTCCCCCTGAACATAGACGGTACCCGCACGATCGTGCTGATTGGGTCTGAGAAACAGGTCACCTATGAAATTTTACGAAATATACATTTTCAGCTCTAAGTTGATAGAAGAAACAATATATCAATTCAACTAAAAATTGTTACAAATAAGGAAATTATTGATATATAATTAACTCTTTTATTAATTCATTATTTATTTACTGTAAAAAATCTTTTGTTTGTTTTTGACAAGTATAAATAACCATTGCATTTTTCACTACATGTTTTCAAACTTCTTTCGTAGTTTTCATATCTGCACTTGCGATGCCTTGAAATGTCATCAACACATCGAAAATGGCTATACATGTCAAGCCTTTTATCCCGGAATAGCCAGAATAAAAGCCGTGACATATATAGCAGGTGGATTATAACGCTTCGATATTTTTGCGAGTAGAATTAAAACGTTGTTGTCTTCATCATCTGTTAAAATACTTTTGTTAGTAGGTGGAGAGGCTCATAATGCTTTAACTATCTCTAACTTAAATTTTAAGCCATCCATTTTGATTTTTTGAGGAATTTTATTTAATATTGCATCTTGTTTGCACAGAAACCAAGAATTTGCAACAGCTAAATCAATGTAATTAATGTGCTAATAAAAAATAAAGTACATATAGAAAAAAACAGGAAAGAGCGTGGAAATTTAAATTTAATCAAGAGAAATAATTTTCCAAGGAAAATTAAAAATGATTTAAAAACAGTGAGCTTCCGGGAATCGTACCGGGGACAATTCATTTTGACGTCAGCTGCTCGAACCATTAGACCACGAGAGCTCGTGCTAAGAGGTAAAGTAAGCTTTTTAACACGAGTGAGAAGAGTGGATCCGAAAGAATGCTGCTGGATCTGTTAAAATTAGGATCAGAGATATATTTTTCAATAGCCAAGATCGACCGATCGTTAGTTATCAATTTTGTTTGCTAAATTTTTGATAAACCGTGCGATAGACATCATTTTTGCTCGCGGATCTGAGGTCTTAATTCCTCATGAACCATCGAGCTTTTAATATTTGTCGGAGCATAAAGCTATCAGAAGCTTCAAATTTATTAATATGAGTTTTAGCTGCGTGTACCCAGATTGGCGCGGCATACATTAAAACTGGTCTGAGGATTAGTATGTAGATAAGAAATTTATTTTCTCTGCTCAATACAGAGTTTTGCAATTAAGGGGTAGATTTTTACAGACCGATTCTGGATTTAGAGTCAAGCGCTCGAGTGCTGCTTGATGGCTCTTACAGTAGAACCGAGGGTAGCGTAGAGACAACACCACGTGTCATCATTTATCAAATCAAACAGCGCGCACTTACGTCACTTATTTTTTACTCATTTCCGTCCCTTTTCACGAAATCACTCCGACAAATATCCAGCAATCGAGAGGAAAGATGTTACACATCAATAACCAAACGTTATTTTAAGACTAAATAATTCAGTTCATATAGAATTAACTGTATTCAAAGACAATCTAAAAATGCATTCTCAGTTAACCCTGCGCTAGGTAAGCGTCAAGAAGTTCCATCCATAGGCACACGGTACCTCTCAGATTCGTCACCTCCTACTTATATTTAAAGCGGATTTAATCATTTTATTGGTGAGATTTGACAAGTAAGTGTAATGTTATATCTAAAATATTGACATAAGAATTGAAGTTTTGTTACTGAAACTCTTCATTTTTTTTTTATTATCTTTAGTACAGTGTTTCTCAAAGTGTGGGGCGCCCCCTGGGGGGCGCGAGCGTATCGAAAATTTAAAGATTTTTTTAAAAAAATAATCGGAAAGAGAAGTAAAACAAAATGCTTTCTTCCATAATAAAAAATACACACACACAACAACACTGACATAATTTATGTTTATTATCTGGCTTTTGTCCGTCATCAAATAGCTATCTTTGATCCCAAAACCAAATTAAAGAAAAAAACATTTTGTTTTATTTGCTGTATTTCCTCAATGAGAGATTTTTTATTACGTTTTAACATAAAATATTACTCATTAAAAGAAAACGAAACCCAGACTCTGAGAAAAATTCTAAGAAGATAAACAATTCACCACTGTAATTATTATTGAAATACTGTACATTAGTTATAGAAAAAGAAAAGGGAAGTCAGGATTCACTTTTCAGCCAGGCTGCATAGTACGTTTGCTAATCATTTGATCGACCTTCAATCTTATGGTATGGTTATTATCAATATTATTTCCCTCCCATCTTTTATGCGTTTGCTTTTCGCTTAGGGAAATTGTAAATAATTGAGTTTTGCGATATTTGGAAAAGAATTGATTGGTTTAACATTTCTGTAGGATAATTGAAAAGTGTCTGATTTGCGTCCTTTATTATGGTCTTGTACTTTTGAATCATTTTAGTTCTCAGTTTTATTGGATTTTTTCTCAAATCATCAAAGAATTGAATAGTCCTTGAAAGAAGGTAAGTATACTTTCTATAATATAAAATATTCACTAGAATTCCGATTTGTATCGTGTACAGTAAAAATAATTCTAAACAAATGATTGGGGTGACTGAGTCCCCCCGCACTACCATTAATGTTAGTATCGAGTACGCGCCTGCTCCCGGGTTAAGACATTTTGAAGTCTTCTCGCTTTAAATGTTAAAAGTAGCACAATTATTCTTCATCGGAATTTTATATTCTTTTTCATAATTTAACATTAATTCTAAATGCTAATTGTGTGAGGTTTAAAATTACAGTTCTTTTAAACAGTTATTTACAATTATAGCATTTATCTAAAAAAACATTTTACATTTTTGTATACAATGTCGTGTGCACACAGTTTTACTCTCCTTACAGTTCAGCTATTATATCAAGAATAATGTTTTATTTTTTAAAAAATGAACTCGTGCGAAGAGTCGTGTTTCAGCCAGTATACGTTTGATGTATCAGTACTGAAGAAGGCATTTTATAAATAATTTCTTATTACTGAATTTGGCCGCGGTAGCCGAGTGGTATAGGTATCGGATCGTGGCTTGCCTTGTCCAGAGTTCGAGCCCAGTACCACTAAAGACCCGCCGTGTAAGGCAGCGATGCACGTTAAATCTGTTGAGAGTTGAAACGTTGGTGTGGTGTGGTAGTTAGGAGAGAGGGGTGCCAGCTCAGGTGTCATCCGCGTCACTTGACCATGGTTCAAAATTACGTGGTCCGTCGTCAAAAGCCCTCGTGCAGCTGAACAGTGTGACGTTATATTCAATCAATCAATCTTATTACTAAATTAAGAACAAGTTTAATAATTATTAGGGACTTCTACGGGCTTGTCTTGTAGAGGAAAGTTTTCAAAGGAAGGTTTAATATCAGAAATTGACACTCTGAGTTATTTTTCTATATTTAGCTGAGATCTATATTTTGTCTTCAAGGCATCCACTGCAGAAAATCTGGTTTGAAAAGGTAGAATGTTGAAAATGGTAATAGTATACTTGTTTTCAGTACAGACAATTCCTCATCCACCTCTACACCAAATTCAAAGAGCGATTTATTATAAAATTGCCTTTTAATTTTTCACTGAATGTGAAATCTATGAAGATTTCTTCTTCGAAAGTTGAGAGCCCTTCTGGAGTATCTTGAAATAGATCCCTAATCCACTCGTAACTTGCTACCAAGCTGTCCTCATCCAGAAAATACTTTTTAAAATTCTTTGCCAACATAGCTAAATGATTTTACATGTTTTAAAAACAACTTTCACATGTTGTTCTACAGATTTGTAAGTTTTAACACATATCGAGCTGGGGTTTTTTTTTTCCATCATTTACTTCAGTAGTGGTAGATCCAAAATTTAAGTATTTTTTGAGAAGATCGCCTTGATTTAATTTTCGGAACCATGCTCGTTCGTCTGTGTACTTGTTGATTCTTTATTATGGTCGAATGTTTGCTTACGACTTAAAAATGTATGTATGATATTGTTTTAATCTACTGCCGTAAATACTTAATTACCGTGAATTACAATTAACGTGGAAATTTAAAAAAATGTACATTCAAGCTAGATTCGGTAGCTATAGGAGTATCGAGTCGACCAAAACTGACTGGAATTGTACGAGGAAAAGCAGTTTTACATGTTTTGCGCGACGTCCGATAGGTTGCCCAGACTCACGCAAACGTACCCTATAATGCCAGATGTGATGGATACGATAGAGAGCGACATTGACTAGACTATTTTTCTAATGACATTTGTACTTTGAGAAATGAATGCTGAAGGAAATAAATCTTTAATTAAATACATCATTTTGTGATCTGTTCCAATTTAAAAATTAGAGAAAGAAAAATAACATAATTCTAAGTAATATATATTTTTAAGTAATTTTCTTAAAATATATATTACTTAAAAGTTACATATGCACAAAATTTAATATACTTATCGTATTAATTTGTACGGTTTATAATTAAGATCGTATTGTAACTTTAGCGTCTCTCTCTCAAAGTGCATTTTTATTGCAGTAAATACATTATTGTTGTACAGGGGGGGTGAGACAAAAATTATGATTGAAAATTGGGTCGCCAGTATTGAAAGTTTGAGAAACACTGCTTTTAATGTATGAGTGGTGCACAGAGTATTTTATGACTAATTAATTAATACTAAATTAAGAACAAGTTTAATAATTATTAGCTACTTCCATGGGCTTCCTACAGAGCAAAGTTTTTGAAAGGAGTTTTAAGATAAGAAATTGACCCTCTGAGTACATTTTCTATATTTAGCTGATATCTATATATTGTCTTCTAAGCATCCACCGCATTTTGTAATATGTTCCAATTTAAAAATCAGAGAAAGGAAAAATAACTTAGTAATTATCCTATTACTTAACTTTTTTTTGCTAAAAGTAACATATACAAAATTTAATACTTATGTCATGAATTTGTACGGTTTATAATAAATATTGTTGCTTTATCGTAAAAGTGCATTATTATTGCATTCAGTAAATTATTATGTATAAGGGGGGCGCGATAAAAATTGTGATTGAAAAGGGGGCGCCAATATTGAAAGTTTGAGAAGCACTGATTTAGTATCACCTATTTATCAAAATAATGGATTATGACTGAAGTAATAGATAATAGATAGAGGAATCTATCTACCTGTAGCACCCAAGTATTCAGTGGTCGTTAAAGTTCAAATGATACAAAGCTAAGGAGCTATGATGACTTAAAAGAAAGGGATGGAAAAACAGAAAAATTGCCCCAAAAAGTTTTTTTTAAATTAGGTTCATGTATCAATTTGTATATTAAAATATGAAAAAAATTAGGACAATTGAAACCTTCTTTGGTAATGATTTCATTGAGCAGAACTAATTACATCTCTTAAAAAGTAATCAAAGACAAATGCTAAAAATATTTTCTTATAAATTATTTTGGCACACGCTTCACTCCATTCAGCACATGCACATGTTACACAGGTCGTAACATAATGAGGATGTAACCAAAATTTTTTCAATTTTCTTGGTGTTGTTTCTCTGCGCTATAGAAAAACATCAACATTTATTAAATATTCGAAACACATTAAAAATTGCATTGTTGGGCGCGCACAACTATCAGGTTCAAGAGTTCCTGCCGCGTTAAATAGGAAGCGAGACACCGCGTTATTACACTCATGTCCATAAATTAAAGATAATAAAGTTCAGGCAAAGAAAGAGACAGAAGCAAAACAAATTTGACTTATTTGTAAAGTCTATTTATTAAACAAAAGGTAAAGAGCAAAGAAGATGCTATATGTTTGACATAATTAATAAAAATTGTGATTTTTATTCCCTGGAGCAAATTTCAAAAAAGAACCTATTTACAAAAAAACAGTATAACATGGTTAGTATGATGGTTAATACGTAGTATGTCTCCCGAACGATGCAATACAGGCCTTACAACGCCTAGGCATGCTGAGTATCAAATTATCAATCTGATTTTGGGGAATATTACACCACTCATCAATCAATGCCCTCCAAAGTTCCGGTAGACAGGTGGGAGAAGATTGCGGGCTGCAATTCGTCGGCCAAGCATATTCCACACATGCTCTATTGGATTCAAGTCCGGTGAGTATGCTGGCCAATCCATACGGATGATATCCTCCGATTGAAGGCATTCGTCTACAATGTTTGCACGGAGAGGACGGGCGTTGTCATCCATAAAAAGAAATTCAGCACCCTTGGCGCCCCGAAACAAACGTACATGTTGTTCCAGAATGACATCCCGATAGATGTGGCCTGTCATCGTTACACTCTGAACATGCAGTTCAGTTCTGGAACTAAGAACAATTCCACCCCAAACGAGCCATCCTGCACCACCCTAACGTTGTCGTTCAATGGTGTTCTCTTGGTGGTAACGGGTACCTGGCGCTCTCCATATTAAAGTCCGGCGAGAATCAGACTGCAAACTAAACCTGGACTCGTCGGAAAACATCACAAAAGACCACTGTTGTGGTGTTCACAATACATGCTCCCTATTTCAGGTTAATCGCAGGCGACAGTGAGTTGCGGTAAGTGGAACACGTCTCACAGGCTTTCGAGCATATAGACCAATGTGTCCTAAGCGTCTGTACACGGTCTGCCGTGAAACTGTCGTACCGGTAGCTGAAGAGAGCTGACGAGACAGGTCTGATACTGTGCTCCATCTGGGTTTTTTTTTTGGCAGTAATTGCTAAATACCGGCCCTTATTCGGCGTTGTAACTCGGGGGCGACCTGTGCTGTAACATCTACTCACATTACTATCATCTTGGAATCGTTCCAAGGCCTGGAGATGACTCTCTGGGCGATTCCAAGTTCCTCGGATACTTCCAGCTGGGTACGTCCACATTCCAGTCGTCCAATAATTCTACCACGTAAAAAATCATCCAAATGCTTCCTTTGTGTCATAACTATGTGGTTATTGCACTGAAAGGCTTTTTAAAGCGCTTGTGAATAATTTTACTTCTTTGCCACCATTCCTTGTATACCCCTCTCTTATACTCTCGTCATTGTGACGTACTATGCGCGCCATCCGGTGGTTTCCTGTAATTTGCATATTCTTCTTCAATGTGTGTGTGATAATTCTTTAGGTCAAATTTTTTATTTTAGAGTTTAATTTCTGTGTGATTCTGAATTATCCTTAATTTATGGACATGAGTGTAGTACTGAACCCTAGTGCGGATGAAGAAAGTTAAAAGGAAAAGATCGCTTTTCCGCTCACAGTGTAAGCGCGACACTAAAGTAATTTTTATTACGCCTCTCAGAGATTCACTCACTTAACGGAGGATTAAAAGGTGGAAATGAAAATACTGTAAGACAATCAGCAGATATATGTATACATATTATTAAAACATGCCATGTCATTTATTAATTACATAAAATTTTATGTAATTTAATTATATGTATTTTATGTAAATTTAAAATCTATTATCGAATGATTTCTTCTTTTAAAAAAGCCAAGTTCTTACAATTATATCGAGATGTCATGGATTCATGCAGAATTCTATAATATTTATAAACGAGAATTTAATTTTAGCGCATGTATTACTTATTTCATTTTAAATACTTCAAAAGTTCAGATAGTTTTATATTTCTAATAAAGATTTGCTATGGTTCGCGTTGATTTTGAAGAATAAATTCTTCCCCAATTTTAAGTCAATTGTTTTGTCTTTCATTTATACATATAATCCCAAATACTACTACTGTAGAGCTATGTTCTTTTGTACTAAAAGTCTTCCTTAACCATCTAATTCCCTTTCCGAAATCTGTGAGGATGTGACCTCAATGTCTGGCTTACAACAATGAAAGAGAATCTAGGTGATACCGCAGAATGTGAAGAGATTTGCTATCTTTTTCTTGGAAACAAGCCACCGTTAGTTGACGGAAATTCATTATAAGATTTTGGAAGACTTACGGAGAACACAATGAAAGATTAAATGACTCGTACGCAGATGAAACCACAAAATTGGGAAGGCTAAAAGAGAAGAATAATGATGTCCTCCTCAATATGGATTGAAAATAGTGAATTAAGAAATAAAGTTTAAATTCGTGCTGAAGAATTGCTTGGGTGAATTAAGATGAAAAGAAGAATTCATTTTGTATATAGGCCAATTTTTACTAGTTTTAAAGAAAATACTTTTTAATTTTCCGTTTGCTACGACAAAAGTTAAAACGGTTTTCGTAAGCGTGGATTCAAAATGCACATGCGCAGTTGAGAGATGTGTTTTATCAGAAAACTTGAAACGGAGACAGGGATTGCTGAAAAAATTGTGTATGCGTGTGCGTGTAAATAATGGCTGAGTGCTTTAGGCTATATGAAAATTGTTGTCTTTATCTTTAAAAATCCACATGTTATTAAAATCACTTATAATCACTCATATCAATATAACAGGTCTTTTGTAAACGATTTCACACAATAACTAAGATAAAATGTTCATTTTTTTAAAAAAATTGAACTATATCTGTTTTAAGTCATTTGAAAACTGGATAGAGTAATGTAACTCATAAATTCTGAAAAATTGAAAATTTATACATAAACTTTTTGTTTAGAGTGTATTACGTTTATTTAGTTTTTAATAACTTTTCTCAATATTTTTTTTCAGATTTTGATAATACAGAAAACTTTCCTTGTAATTTTAACCTTTTCTTCGTATAGCTCACTAAATAAACCAGAAACACCACATACAAATATTCTCATACCCCAAATTTTAAAAAATATATTTCGTCTGCAGTAGGATACCTTGATGGTAATGAAAATCACTAACAATAAGCATATAAGGTTTAAATAAATGATATCTCTCAACAATGGTAAAGAATAAAATAAATTATTTTATTAAATAATTAAAAAATGTTAGGTGGGGATCCCCACAGTCTTCTTTAAGACCTATAAAAACTTGTGTTATATTCCCACATTATATGTATTTAATACATAAAACGTTTTTGTTACATTTTCTACCAAGTATTCATTTAATATTTTTAATATTTGAACTGACTAATAACTTAATCTGTCAATAAAACCCAAAAGAAAAAGGTACGAAATTATTTCACGAATGAATAAGTAGCCTTTAAAATTAGGAACATCCATATAACTAAACAATGAATTAAACATTTAGTCAATATTAAGTTTTTTTACAAATATAAACTATTTGAAAGAGTGTAAATTCACAAAGGTAAAAGTTCTTTAAATTCACGCTTATTTTATCTCAAATTAAATAACAAATTATAATGAGCTAGTTGGCTTTAAATTTTCTATCATAATTTACATATGTAAATGTATGTAACTTAATATTTGAGCCCTAGTGAGAAATAGAAATAAAATCTTCAAATATTTCTACAAATTAAAATATATTATTAAATGAAAGAAGCAACCAGTATATTTGCATATAACAATATTGATTAAATTCCTCGAGTCTTATTAAGGTTCATTAACAGAAACCATTTTTATATAAATAAAGTGTTTGTATATCTAAATGATGTCAGTCTCAGAATTCAGAATCTAATTTACATAATCAATTTCCTTTGCAAAACTTTAAATAAATAAGTAAAATAATGTTTATTTTTTGAGCCTTTAATTTGAAAATACTAAATTGAAGTTTCTTAATCTTCTTTTTGCATCAAAGAATGATAAATTCAAGGGGGGAAAACTCTATTTTTTTCTAACTGAGGTAATGAAAATATTTTTATAAAAACCTTTTTCAATTCGATTGTAGGAGCCGCAATTGCCTAGTTGGTCAATAGACTAGTAAGCGATACTAAGATCCATTCTTGTTACTCTAAATGTCCTCGTGAAGTGAGTATAATGCTCTCCAAACCGATCGAAGTAAAAAATCATCACTTTGGCGTGGTGAGGAAATTAAGACAGTGGGGTACGAGTTCGCTTGTCAACCTCAACCCAGCTATGGTTAAGAGCAGTCGGTATGCTAAACACCTTCCAGAAATCGATTTTGAGATTTTGATATTTCTCAAATCTCCAAATTAAGCCCTTTCAATGATATAACATACTAGTCAATTTATGATTTAAAAGTATTTTAAAGTGCTTTTTAAAAAATAATCGACTGATTTGCCACGCCTACTTTGACAGATAGAAATGTAAACATTGACCTTTTAAAACTGGGATGCTCTTGCAAAGCCATTATCTGTTTTATTTATTCCCACGAAATTAACTGTAGAATAACTGCAAGTGTAACTGTTAGGGTTGTTTACCTATTTTTGGCGCTTTCGAACACGTTTTGATTGAGCACTTGTCGTTTATCGATACTTAAAATTTCTGAAATTTTGAAATGCCAAGATTGCAAAAAGTTTTCAAGAAACGCAAAGGTAAGTATTATCCACGTAAGAATACTATTAATAGTAAAGTAAGTACCACTGATAGTAAATTAAATGCTCAAGCTTCTTAAACATGCACATGATTTAAAGCAGTCATGTGCAAAAGAAAAGAAAATTCCCAATTTAAATGAGAGTTTTTCTTCTTTTGGTGATAGCGTAGGTATTATAAATGCTATCATGAATTTGAATATTCTTGCTTTTGTTTTCAAGAATGAAGTTCACTGGAAAATGTGCAACAGCGGTTTAGACATGCAAGTTTTAAAAGGTAAGTCTGGACTGGCTATTACGTTTGTCCCCTGAAATGTTTTGCTTGTCCATATCGTGTAGAATTCTCTTCTTCAAATTTTCATGAAGGAACACAAATTGCTGCAATAAATACCAGGTTTGTGTATGCTATGCGTTCAATTGGAAAAGGTGCAGAAGCAGGGAGAATGTTCTTTGGCGTAATGAATCTTCCGCAACCACCTACAAGGTTTTCTCCTTACGGTAAGCGAATTTTAAATGCTGCTAAACTTGTTTATGAGGATTCAATTCAAAATGCTGCAAAGGAAGCTATTTGTGAAAATGAAGGTAACAAAAATATAGCATTAGCTGTAGATGGGACATGGCAGAAGCGTGGTTACACATCCTTGAATGGTGTAGTTACTGTGACCAGCATTGATACAGGTAAGGTGATAGATGTTGATATTCTTTCGAAATATTGCGCTTGTAAAAACTTGCCTTTTCATGAAAAAGATTGTAAAAGGAACTACGTTGGATCTAGTGGAGCGATGGAAATCCAAGGTGCGTCTAAAATTTTTCAACGGTCATTATCTTTACATAATGCCCGATATATTACGTACTTAGGAGATGGGGATTGCAAAGCATTTGATGCGGTAAAAAAGAAAAACATTTATCGAAATGAATATCAATTTAAAAAAATTGAAGTGTATTGGCCATGTAATGAAGCGCATGGGAACAAGATTACGCCGATTAAAAACTCAATTGAAAGGGAAATCTTGTCAGACGGTAAGAGTGTTTAAGTGGGAGAAATCGTTTGACCTAACATGAAATTGATAACTTGCAGTCATACTATGGATCATCTATTCGGAGAAATCACAGCAGTGTTCAGAATATGCGGCAAGCTATCTGGGCCATTTTCTGCATAAGTTATCAACTGATGAATATTCTCAACATGGTTTTTGTCCCTTCGAGGAATATTCATGGTGTGGATTTAAAAGGCTGAAGCATCAGGTAAGTCTTACAAACATAAAAACAGTCTTCCGGTCGCTGTTGTTGAAGCAATGCGCGTCCTATCTTTAGAGATCTTTCCCATCCTGATCTGTTGAAAAAATGTTTGCATGGAAAAACACAAAACCCGAATGAAAGTTTTCATAATGGCATTTGGTCACGTGTTCCCAAAGCAACATTTGTACAGATTGAAACACTTTCACTTGGTGTTTATGATGCTGTTTGTTCCTTTAATGATGGTAAAGTATCGAAATTAAAAGGCTTCAAAAAATGGGCGTAGAACCAGGGGAATTTTCAGTAAGTGCCATGAAGCTTCTCGATAGGAAAAGACTAATGAAAGCAATTTATGCTTTTTCTGGACGCTCGAAGAAAATTAGAAAAGATAAAAGAAGAAAAAGAAAGAAAGAAGAAGATAATATGAAGAAAAATAAGGTAAAAACCGGCTACAGTGCAGGATCTTTTTGACGAGGTAAAAATTTATACAAAAGCTACTGTGTTTTCTAATTAATTTATTTTTCAAGTAGTCTGTTCTTTTTTCTTTAAATCTACTGTATGCATGAACTGGAGACTTTTACTATATATTTCATATAAAGTGTGTTTTTTTTTTTAGAGGTATAGAACTTTAAATTGCAATAAAACAACGATGTATTATTCGATTGACATGAATTTTTTTTATTCGAAAGATAATCTTGTGGCATTACATTTTAAATATGATCAAGCAAGGCATAGATTCGTCGAATGGGCCCAAAAAGAGATTGCTGTTATTCCCGATTTTCATAAGCGAATTTTGTTTAGCGATGAAGCGCACTTCTGGTTGAATGGCTACGTCAACAAACAAAACTGCCACATTTGGAGTGAATCTAATCCACAAGTGTATGTCGAAACACCGTTACATCCAGAAACACTGACTATTTGGTGCGCTTTATGGGCTGGGGGAATCATTGGTCCGTACTTCTTCAAAACCGATGAAGGCCACAACGTTAAAATCAACGGTGATCGGTATAGAGCCATGATTACTAACTTTTTCATTCCTGAATTGAACAATCATGATGTCCAGGAGCTGTGATTCCAACAAGACGGCGCAACATGTCTTACAGCTCGTGCCACAATCGATTTATTGAAAGACACGTTTGGTGACCGCCTAATTTCACGTTTTGGACCTGCGAATTGGCCTCCAAGATCTTGTGATTTAACACTGCTAGACTATTTTCTGGCCCAGGACTATGTAAAGTCATTGGTCTATGCAGATAATCCACAAACTCTTGACCATTTGGAAGACAACATTCGCCGTGTTATTACCGATATACGGCCACAAATGTTGGAAAAAGTCATCGAAAATCGGACGTCCAGATTGGACTACATTAGAGCCAGCCGTGGCAGTTCTATGCCGGAAATCATATTTAAAATGTAATGCCACAAGAATATCTTTCGAATAAAAAAAAAAATTCATGTCAATCGAATAATACATCGTTTTTTTATTGCAATTTAAAGTTCTATACCTCTAAAAAAAAGACCCTTTATATTTTTGTGTGTTCTTATTCTTTATGCAAATTTTTTTAAATATTTCTTTGACATTTTCACTAATGAACACATGTCGTAACACAGAAAATGACGATTTTTATTAAATTGTGTATTCTTTTTCTATAAATCTATCGTATGCATGAACTGGAAATGTTTACTATATATTTCATATGTATTGTGTGTTTTTATTCTTTATGCAAAATTTTTTTAATATTTCTTTGACATTTTTCACTAATAAACACATGTCGTAACACAGAAAATGACGATTTTTATTAAATTGTGTATTCTTTTTTCTATAAATCTACCGTATGCATGAACTGAAAATTTTTACTACATATTTCATATATATTGTGTGTTTTTTTTTTTTAATTCTTTATGTAAAACTTTAAAAATATTTCTCAGACATTTTTCACTAATGAACAGATGTCGTGACACAGAAAATGACGATTTAAATTGTGTATTCTTTTTTTTTCTATAAATCTATCGTATGCATGAACTGGAAATGTTTACTATATATTTCATATGTATTGTGTGTTTTTATTCTTTATGCAAATTTTTTTTAATATTTCTTTGACATTTTCACTAATAAACACATGTCGTAACACAGAAAATGACGATTTTTATTAAATTGTGTATTCTTTTTTTTTTATAAATCTACCGTATGCATGAACTGAAAATTTTTACTACATATTTCATATATATTGTGTGTTTTTTTTTTTTATTCTTTATGTAAAACTTTAAAAATATTTCTCAGACATTTTTCACTAATAAACACATGTCGTAACACAGAAAATGACGATTTTTATTAAATTGTGTATTCTTTTTTCTATAAATCTATCGTATGCATGAACTGGAAATGTTTACTATATTTTTCATATGTATTGTGTGTTTTTATTCTTTATGCAAAATTTTTTTGAATATTTCTTTGACACATTTTTCACTAGTAAACACATGTCGTAACACAGAAAATGACGATTTTTATTAAATTGTGTATTCTTTTTTTCTATAAATCTACCGTATACATGAACTGAAAATTTTTACTACATATTTCATATATATTGTGTTTTTTTTTATTCTTTATGTAAAACTTTAAAAATATTTCTCAGACATTTTCACTAATAAATACATGTCGTAACACAGAAAATGACGATTTTTATTAAATTGTGTATTCTTTTTTTTTTTCTATAAATCTATCGTATGCATGAACTGGAAATGTTTACTATATATTTCATATGTATTGTGTGTTTTTATTCTTTATGCAAAATTTTTTTTAATATTTCTTTGACATTTTCACTAATAAACACATGTCGTAACACAGAAAATGACGATTTTTATTAAATTGTGTATTCTTTTTTTCTATAAATCTACCGTATGCATGAACTGAAAATTTTTACTACATATTTCATATATATTGTGTGTTTTATTCATTATGTAAAACTTTAAAAATATTTCTCAGACATTTTTCACTAATGAACAGATGTCGTGACACAGAAAATGACAATTTTTAATGAATTGTGTATACCTTTTTCTATGCATCTACTGCATTTATGAACTGGAAATTTTTACTATATTTTCCATATGTATTGTGTATTTATACAAATTTTTAAGCTTTGGTGTTCAATAGTTTCTTAGTAAAAGGTTTATAAATATCTAAAAATGCGATGCCTTTTTCGTTGCACATAGCTTGTTACATATATAAAAATACATAAATTTCATGTTCAAGAAATCAGTTTTTATGTTTTTGTTGTTTTGTATACCATTTACCAAATATTTAAAGAAAATTTTTAATTCTGCTGCTGTAAAACATTGTGTTAACAGGTGAATATATAAAACACTAATGAAACTTCTCGAAATAGTGTATAATCATGTATTATCAAAGCCATATTTTCATGTATTGACACATTTTCATATGGTATTTATGATGCTTTATAGTCAAAATTTGATGAAAAAAATGTATCAGAACTGAAAATTCCTCAAAAATTGATACAGAATTTGAGTAAAATAATCAAACGCTAAAAATACCTCGGTAGCTTAAAAGTGAAAAATGCTATAAATGTATTTTCTGAGAAATCCAAGTATAAGAAAAAACTAAAAAGCCTTAAAAGTAATAGAGAATAAGCTAATATTTAATAAAATAGGGCAAATACATGTTGTAATTCATTATTTTTTGTGATAAAGTATTTTTTTACACTAAAAATGCAATTATCTCAAAATGGTTGTTTTCAAACCACGTGTACAGTTTTCTCAGAATCTACAGAATGAGTGCTCATGCAATTTTTACTGCACATAAATATGTAACTCTATATACTAAGCTTATTTTTTTGGAGATTTTCCTGAAATATTTTGCTGCAAAGCAGTTAGCGTAAAAAATTTGACAGTTTTCAAAAATTTCAAAGTGATACTTTTACGATGAAATTTTGAAAAAAGTAAACAATATATTTTAAATATATTTACCAACATTTAAATAAAAAGCCTAATTAATATACAGACAAAATTTTAAGTTTATATATTTAACAGTTTCTGATAAACTGGTTCCTAAAATGGCTCAATTTAACATTGTCGGTATAGGCCCTACCGACTACTCTTAATATTTACTAGTAGGATTCAAAAGTTCCCATACTGAGCCTATAACGTGGAAAATTTTTTGCAGTAGAGCAGCTACAGTAACATTTCTGCGTTATTACATTCTTCCCCTCTTCTAAAAAAAGTTTGTTCGAAATCACGTGGTCGGTGTCTCTCCCCGGAGTTTTATTTTGTAGGCGGATGTATTTAGTCGTCGGAGATTGAAAGGAATTGCGTTTGTTCAGCGGATAAGGGATATTAATTTTTGTGTTCGTTTGGGAAAAGGTGCTACGGAAACTTACGAAATTTTGAAGCATATGTAAAGCCGGGATACATTATTGCGAACGCAAGCTTTTGAGTGACATCGAAGTTTCAGAGAAGGCAGGGAAAGTGTCGAAGATGACAAACGCTCTGGACTTCAACTTGCCGCACGGCTGAAAGCATCGAAAAGGTTTCTGCGGCGGTACCTGGAGACCGAGGAGGTCATGGAAACTTGCAACGTTTGCTAATGACTCCTTCTTCCCCGAACGTTTGTATCAATAATTCGTTGACTGAATCAGCAGTGTGGCTTATTGCTTAATTTTGCATAAACGTTACGGTATAAAGCTCATCTTTTTCACGCAAACATGGAACAAGTTTTTCGTGCAGAAGCGTCAAATAACGTTATGCATTAACTGTAATCATTTTCCACCTATTTACTGAACAATGTGTTTCAAAAAAAGGGGTCCTATGATGAAGAAACCTGTGAACCCACACCACATTGTGACTTTGGGGGAATGCAGTGATTTATCCGTGTACACTTGAGGATTTGACGTCGCCCAGATGCAAAAGTTATAAGTATTAACGTTGCCATAGAGTGAAAAATGAGCTTTATGTGTGCACAAGATGTTAAAAACCTGAGAAGAATTTTGTTTCAATTTTGGAGAGAGCTCACTTCGCATATGCTTCTCTTACTACCATACCGACGGTAAAAGTTCATGGCAAGACTGTAATTTGTATGGATGATAATTAAAAACTCCATGAAAAATGTTGCATATCGAGAATAATGATAAGCCCAAGCGTCTGCCAGCTTCCCGAACATTGCTAGTCCCTGCAGAGGATTCTGACGTTGAATGTTTCCGTTTTGGCTGCAACACACGCTGAACGTTTCTGCCTAAGACTTGATCGTCCGGATCTTATACAATCCTCGAGAGATCCAATTTCCTCAAATCGTTGCTGTATGAGATCTAATACTGTAAAAGGCCCTCTTTTCCATGTCTTCATATTTTTCTGAAGTCGGAATTTACGCAGAGCAATAAACGCGCTTATTCCTCATTCATGTATAACAGCTTCACCAACAAAGCTTTGTCTTGGTCACTCAGCATCCTTGTTTACTTAATTAAGCACTTGTTCACTTAATTGTTCAGATCTGGATCACGACCATCAGTATTTGTAATCAATCGCCTGTCTCATTTGCATATTTCCAACTAAGTCGTTTGTACCAGCGCCACCTATCACCGGTTTTTTTAAAAAAAATTTATCTTAAGATAATTCCCGTGAATTATCGATGCTACATGTGCAAATCATTTTTTATTTTGTTTAATTTTCCGGTTTTATAAATTTTTAAAGTTTTTACGGACTTTTTACCCACCCGTTATAAGATATATATCAGGGATTCTCAAACTACTGAATTATTGAAGAGATATTGCTCACTACCATAAATTGAATCAATCTCTATATCACGAAGATTCGTTAAATTATTTTTAGAAATAATTTGTGTTAAAGAAGAGATTTTTCATTTTTAAAAAATTACGGATACAATTAAATAGCTCAAAAGTGTGAAATTACTATCGATTTAATGTCTTATTAATAAGCTTACAATATACGAGTTTTTATCAAATACCCATCATCCCCCCACTTAAAATATATATTAATTTACACTCAGTCCAACGTCATTGCAATATCTCAGCAGTCATTCATTTACTGATGACATCAGATACGAAGCTTCTGAGCGAAACCTAATCAGTAGTGTTGAGACAGATAATTTCATCGCAGTCAAGTCATCATCATCACAGATTTCTATAACTGTCCAGCTATCATTTGTGACCATCGAGGAGTGTGAACCCCATCTGATCAATCATGGCCATCGCCTCAGAAGTGTTTCTGAAACTTCCACAGAATTAAGCGCATAATAAATTGGTCCTATTATCGATTTAGAAACGAATCCAACGTTAACAAATGTGAGATCAAGAGGTTTAATTTAGCTACACTTATCTCTGACTAGGTATAATCAACCCATCAAATACACACTTCTAAACGAAGATATAGTACGTGGGAGTTTTGTTATTGAAAGTAATTAATTTAAAAGCAAATATTATGATGAAATTGTTATCATTTTATTGCTGAATGATGAATATTCCTGCGATTCAATGTAGGGATGCTCGCGTAATATAAGCTTTTGTATTACATCGCCTTTTTATGTGAGTCACTTTTAGTAAACAATGAAAATTTGATTTTTTTCATTCACAGAATGCGAAATCTGTTCCTTTTATTTCAAAGTAAAAAAACTGGAAAAAAAGACAGTTATTGCCAAAAAACATATTTATACATTTTCTAGTAACACATTAAAAAAAATAACTTATTAAAATGAATGATCGCTGGATTAAATTAAATTCTTCTTATTTATAGAACCTATATATTATATTATATTACATGAAACGACAAAAAGCTACACAAATCGATGTTTCCGTTGAGTTCAAAGTATTTTAGCCTAACGATTTTCAGTGCAAAAATCTAATTTTTTTACGCGAGCGATTTATTTTGAAATAATACTCGAATCAAACTATGACTGTGTGTGTGTGTGTGTGTGTGTGTGTGTGTGTGTGTGTGTGTGTGTGTGTGTGTGTGTGTGTGTGTGTGTGTGTGTGTGTGTGTGTGTGTGTGTGTGTGTGTGTGTGTGTGTGTGTGTGTGTGTGTGTGTGTGTGTGTGTGTGTGTGTGTGTGTGTGTGTGTGTGTGTGTGTGTGTGTGTGTGTGTGTGTGTGTGTGTGTGTGTGTGTGTGTGTGTGTGTGTGTGTGTGTGTGTGTGTGTGTGTGTGTGTGTGTGTGTGTGTGTGTGTGTGTGTGTGTGTGTGTGTGTGTGTGTGTGTGTGTGTGTGTGTGTGTGTGTGTGTGTGCACCGCAAAAGTTTGATCAAGGGTTCGTTTGAGGAGAAAGTTTAGAAACTGTTGGTTTAAACCAGTTATCTTCAAACTTTTTCGACTCACGGAACCCTTGGAACCACAAGATGTTTCCGGAGAGGGGGGGCTCCTTCACACACTTAAAAGAGAAATTCTTAAAATAATATTTAAAGTAGATCAAGATATGTTACAAGTACTTTATATAAAGACAAAAAGGTATTGTATCTGTTATTAAAAAAAATTTATGCGATTTTAATATAACAGATACTCATTAATAATATTAATTAATGATCCAAGTTCCACATATCCATGCATTATATTTAGTAACTGAGATATGTACTTGCATTTTTTTCACACAAACTGTCCAAATCTAGGTGTACTGAAATTTTTTGCTGTCGCGTTTCCTTTTTTGCGTTTAATTTGCTTTTATGTTTTATTTTTATAACTACTCACTTTGACAAATATTTTTCTTTTAAATTCATTGTTCTGAATATAATTAAAATTTTACAGCTGTGTGAGAAATCCTGTAGATTTTGCATGAGTATTGTGACGGCTCACGCGTCTTTTCTTTAACATGTCCTTTGGATTCTGTGGGCCAGAATTAATGGTAACTCTTTTTCCAACCAAATGCAAGAAGTAAAGTGTGAATGAAAGATGCAAATGAACAAACGTTTAAATATCGGAACTTAGAGTAAGCGAGATGGCAATGTAAAGTAATGTTTGACAATTGATGTTAGTTTGTGGCAGTTGATGGTTATTACAGTTCGTGGTTCAAGTCTGAATGAGTTTTGAGTGACGTGAATACAAGTTATTAGTGATCGAATATATAAGGCTAAGTTGCACACCAGTACATACAAAGACAAGATTAAGCATAGAACAAGATTGATCGTTTCTCCGAGCGGTAATAAGGTAGGATTGATTATTTAATATTGTGACAAATCTATACGGATTTTTATCACTAACCTTCTGAGACGTCTTTTAGGAAATTTAATTCCCTACCTATTTCCAATCAACTCCAAAAAGAGGACAGGGATTCCTTATTATGCAGATTAGATACAGTATTTAAGTCAAACGTAATAGTAAAGTGGGAGACAGTAGGAGAGAGAGATTGAAGCAGGAAGTTATAATAGTGAAGTTAGAGATTTATTATTGAAGATTTCTAGGTGGATAAATTAGACACAGGAAGAGCTGAGATTCGGTGTGGTAAATATTGATTTATAATTAAAGTCTCATTAAAGTTTTATATTAGAGTGAGATTAAAGTTAAATGTTCAGTAGGAACATTATTGAGTATAATTCTGGGATCTCTTATTGCGGTAATCTCTGCGTGATCGATATTTTAATTGTTAAATATTTGGATCATTAAATATTTAAGTTAATATAAAGGAAAGTCCCTTTTAAACCTCATAAAGCTATTTTGATTTATTTGTTAGTAAAAGTCTTTGATTCTCTCTATTTGGGAAAGATAACCAAATAAAGAAAGTTATTTATAAAAATGGCTACTGGTTCTTTTTTTGACTCAAAATTGTTCTCGTTCTCAAAGTGAGATCCAAGGGGATCTTCACAATGGCGCCCAACGAATAAATCCCGAGAATAGAGTCGGATCCGGTTTTAGAATCATTCCGGAACAATATTTTTCGGGGTTGAGAACATAAATGATTTTTTGGAGAATATTGATAATAATCTCGCGTATTATGTGATACCTGCACAACTAGCGTGTGCTTACTTGAAAGGTCATCTGAAAGGACGGGCACTAGACTGGTTCGAAGTTCTTGGTTATAGGGTCATTGAAGATAAGGCAACAGACTACGCTCGCTTAAAAAGGCATTGTCGGAACAATTCCTCGTGGTCAGAACTAGAAACGCGATTTTATTCCTCATCGCAAAGGCGTGATCAGCAGCCTTCGGACTTTATTTATGAATTATTGAAAATTCATAAGGTCCTTAAACTAGAAATGTCGGAGGAAAAATTAATTGATCACGGCGTTAGTCTATTAGAACCTCAAATTTTGGATTATGTCGAAGTTAGACATCCACAAAATACTGCCAATCTCCTGCAAATCGTTGATAAAAACGAAGAACGTTTTATGAATAGACAGATCAGAGGTTCGAGTGAGGGATTTAGAAGTTCAAACCCTAATGAAAACAATCGTTTTTATAACCGGCATAGACAAGAAAATTGGAGGGAAAACAGAAATAATGAGAGATACGCCAATAATAGCCGACCACAAAGAGAGTTTAATCGATTCGAAAACCAAGGTTTCGCAATTAATCGGAGATTCGAGGGTCGACGCCAAGGTGGACAATCGGATCAGTCATTCCACAATCAGGGCGGCCGACAAAGTGGTTCGAGAAATAGTACATTTCGGGGTCAAAATGAACGAAATAGACATTAAACTTTTAAGCGATCGATGTAAATATGGGGGTAATCGATCGCGGGGTACGGAAAATCCTCCAGTTTTGGATCAACGGCCTATCAGAGTATCCTCTATAAGAATGACCTCAGTCAATTACCGTATGTCCCTACACTATTAAACGAAACCTTTATACTACCTAACGAAACCTTTACAGCACTGTGGGACACGGGAGTGGAGAAATCTTCAATTTCGGAGGAGGTCTACCGCAAATATTTTTCATACCGACCCCGTCAAAAGACGAAGGACAGAGTCGTGATAGCACAAGGAGCCCCGTGTAGTCACTTAGGTCGGGTCGAATTGCAGATTCGGATCAGGGAATTTCAGAAATCCCAGAATTCCATATTCTAGGCAACATGCATTATCAGTGCATCTTGGGAATTGATTTTATGAAGGCGTCACGACTGACATTGGATTTTGATCAGAAATCCTTGATCATTCCGACAATCAAATCAAACAATTGCCGAAAATAGAAAAGCCGGTCGATATTGATCTCATAGACACGAAACTTGGTGACGGGCAACAGAGACAATTAAAAGCTTTATTTAATAATTTTAAGGGGTTATTTTCCGATCCGCCGGTGTTAGCGCATGTTCTATATCAGGAGATAGATGCTGGAGGTAAGGGACGGGTAGTGTCGTGACCACACAGGTACGACCGGGTTAAGCAGGGCATTATTGATTATCACATCGATAAGATGTTACGTTATGGTACAATTTGTCCTATTAACTCGCCTTACGCATCTCCAGTCGTTCTAACACGAAAGAAAAATGACCTTTCTCCAGATTATCCCGAGGCGTATCGTTTCGTGATCGATTATCGCAAATTAAATGGAATTACCAAATATCCTCGATATCCATTACCGGTGATTGATGACTTACTCACCAATATTCCTCACACCGGCGTTATGTCAACACTAGATTTAAGAAGCGGGTATATATATACTTTCAGTTGGCAATTAGCCCAAACGATATTGAAGAAACGGCTTTTATTACTCGAAATGACACTTTTGCATTCCTTTGGATGTCGTTTGGCCTTTCGGGGGCGGCGACGAATTTTCAAAAAGCAATCGACATAATTTTAAAACATGTTATTGGGCGTTTCGTGTTGGTCTATATGGATGATGTCATCCTAACATCGCCATCCTTTAAAGACCATCTCGATCATTTAAATCAGGTTTTACTTTATTACGAGACGCAGGGCTAACATTAAATAAGGAGAAATGTCACTTCGCCCGTGACAAACTAAAATATTTAGACCTGATTATTAGCAAAGACAGAATCGAAACTGACAGTAATAAAATTAGGGCAATTACGGAAATGAGACCTCCCAAAAATAATAGGGAAGTGTGAAAATTTTTAGGGATGACGGGTTGGTACCAAAAATTTATCCCGCGATACGTAAATATATGTGAACCATTGTACCAATTAAAAAAAAGGGGGCGAAGTTTAACTGGTCTAAAGAAGCACAGGATTCTTTTGATCAGATCAAACGCACACTAACGGAGGCACCAGTTTTACAATTACCGAATTTTTCTGAACAGTTCAATTTATTCACTGATGCTAGTGGGGTCGGAATTGGTGCTGTGCTTCAACAAAATCAAAAACTTATTGCTTTCGCGTCTCGAACCCTTAATAAAGCAGAACGTCTTTATACGGTTACCGAAAGAGAATGTTTGGCAGTAATATGGGCTCTAAATAAGTTTAAAACTTATTTTGGACCTCTGCCTGTGAAAGTGATCACAGATCACGCAGCGTTAACAAAGTTAACGAATGGTAAGAATTTGTCAAGTCGGATGATCCGATGGTCATTGAAATTGTCCGAATTTAACATAGAATGGGAGCACAAGCCTGGTGTTCAAAACGTGGTCGCAGATCTTTTATCGAGAAATCCAGTGGACAGTGTCGAGGGGTCACAAATTTCGTGCGCAGCTCTTAGAGCCCTCGCAATAAATTCACGTGAACAATTCATTAGGGAACAAAGGGAAGATCCTGAATTAGGACATATTTACCGATATTTAGAAAACCCTGATGACGGTTCTGTTAATGCGACGATATGCGAGGGTTGGTTCCAGGACTTCAAGTTAATAAATGGTCTACTCTTTTACGCGAAATATGTTTCTACTCTGGGAGAACTAAGAGTTTATATTCCTGGTTCTCTTAGAAAAGATATAATGAAAGAGTTTCATGATCTGCCACTGGCAGGGCATCTCGGAAAGAGGAAGACATATCTTAAACTTCGTGACACGTGCTATTTTCCATTTATGAGAAAATATATACTTGAATATGTTTCAACCTGTGACCGGTGTCAAAATTTTAATTATAAAAACGCGCTACCAGCTGGTCATTTAATGCATGTAGTTTCAAAATATCCAAATAAAATTGTAACGCTAGACTTATTAGGCCCCCTACCCCACATCCCGACAAATAAAGAAAGTTATTCATTAAAATGGCTACTGGTTCTTCTTTGACTCTAAATTATTCTCGTTCTCAAAGTGAGATCCAAGGGGGATCTTCACAATATTAGAATCGGAGATTAGGCGGTTCACTTATTGATAGTGGTCTGAATTAGATTAAGTCTTATTGTAAATATATATATGTATATATATATATAGATATAGATATATATATATATAGATAGATATAGATATATATATATATTGTGTGTGTTGCGTATTTAAACATCCTAGATTCTCTCATATTAATTATTATAATTTAATTTGTTAAAGGTTTAAGTTGAATATCTTAGTCATATTAAGATAATGTTTGAACCTAGTCTTTTCGTTAATCCTACGCATCTAGCTCACATTGATACTTCGAGAGATGTTCTTCCAAAGAGAGGAACGTCACAATGGCACCCAACTCGGTTTAATCTATATGACTCCGAGATAAGAAAAGCGAGAGGGTTTAGTGTTTGGCCAGAAGTGTACTTTTCTGGGTCTGAGAACGTCATCGAACTTTTGGAGGGTATTGACAATCAAATTAAATTAACTTGAAATACCCAGTGACTTATCGTGTGCTTATTTAAAAGGTCATCTCCTGGGGAGAGCCCTGGATTGATATCAAATATTCGGATCGGCGTTAGTGCAAAATACCGCCACGAACTTCGCACAGCTGAAAGCAGCATTGTCGAAGGCATTCCCTGTCATCCAAAATAGGAAAAGATTTAGAGACACGCTTTTACGCGTCTCAGCAAAGACAGAACCAGGAGCCGACAGATTTTGTTTACGATTTGCTGAAGTTGAACAAGAAATTAGAACTGGGGATGTCTGATAAAGCCCTTGTAGATCATATTTTCGTTAGACTTGATCCGCAAGTACAGGACTATGTGGAAGTGCGTAATCCACAAACCGCGATCCAATTATTAGAAGTCTTTTGCAAAGTTTGAGGAAAGATATTCGTGTAAGGCAACACTAGGCTCGAGAAATAGTGATAATATGGAAGGACGAGGTTGGAATGAGCGTAGGATGTCTAATGTTGGTAATAATCGAGGAAATTGGAGAAGTTCTGAAGTGGTAAATAGACCAAATAATGGTAGAAATGATTATAGGGGTAACTATCAGAACAACCGTCAAGGAAATGAGGGGTTCGAGAGCAGGAATAGGTTTCAAAACGATGATCGCAGATTTAACGATAGGGGATATCAATTTAGAAATAGAGGTCAAAATGACGATTTTTGTAGAGAGGACCAAAGAAATATGGGTTCGAGTGAAAATTTTAGTCGAGGCAGTAGAAAACAAATGGGACGATTAAATGTTTTGAAAGTGAGTGGGGTATTAAAGGTGATCAGACACAGTCGATAAATCAGTCACCGATTAAACTTTCAACAATATGTATGTCTCCGGTAGAACTTCCGTATGTTCCTATTTTTATTAGACGAGACTTTACAAAAGTGTTATGGGACACTGGAGCGGAGAAGTCATTTATTTTGGAGGAGACATACCAAAAATATTTTTTATAAACAAGTAAAGAAATCAGTACTCATGTGATCACGGCACAGGGAGCTAAATGTCGAAATATGGGAGTTGTGGAATTAAATATTCGAATACGGGATTTCGAAAATCCTTGGTTGTTCCATGTGTTAACAGATTTGGAATACCCATGTATTCTCGGAATAGACTTCATAGGTGGATCAATGATTATTTTAGACTTTGATCGAAAATCTTTGGCGATTCAGATTCGCAGATTAATAAGGTGGTTAAAACGGTTGAAATAGAGAGAAAAAGTAGAAATAGATCTTTCTAAGACAAAATTAGAAGAAAAGCAGAAACGGAAGTACAAGATCTGTTTAATAGTTTTCAAGGATTGTTTTTCAGATAAACCAGGGCTTACGCATGCTTTATACCATGAGAATGACACGGAAGATAACCCACCGGTTGTTTCCCGGCCATACGGATATGATAAGGTGAAGCAGGAGATTCTCGATTATCACGTTGACAAAATGTTGAAAGAAGGAACTATAATTCACATTCAATCCCCTTACGCGTCACCAGTTGTGTTATGTAGAAAGAATAATGGGTTACACCGCCAGATAATCCGGAAGCATATATATTTGCTGTTGATTATCGGAAACTAAATGCGATCACGAAGTACCCTAGGTATCCTTTACCCTTAATAGACGATTTAATAATGAACATACCCCACAAAGGTATAATGTCTGCCCTGGACCTTCGGTCGGATATTTTCAGATGGCTGTGAACCCTAGTGATATAGTTAAAAAGCGGTGTTTGTCACGAAAAATGGTACATACGCATTTCGCAGAATGCCATTTGGCTTGTCAGGGGGCCGCTCCCAATTTTAGAAAGCAATAGATATAATTCTCAAGCCCGTGATAGGCAAGTTTGTAAATGTTTACATGGATGATGTGATTTTATGATCTCCATCATTCACTCAACATGTTAAGCATTTGAAAGAAGTTTTCGATTATTAAATGAGGCGGGGTTAACGTTAAATAAAGATAAATGTAAATTTGGTTCTGAAGAGTTAAAATATTTGGGTTTAATTATTAATAAGGAGGGAATTAAAACTGATGAAACAAAAGTTCAAGCTATAGTTGAAATGAAACCACAGCGTAATTCAAAAGAGGTGTCGAAATTTTTAGGAATGTCCCAGTGGTACGCAAAATTTATTAAAAATTATACTGGTCTTTGCGAACCTCTTTATAATCTAAAACGAAAATTTAAAAAAAAAAATTGGTGGATTGAGGCGTAGAAAGCATTCGACGCGGTCAAGGCGGCCATAACAAAAGCGCCAGTTTTAAAATTGCCAGATTTCAGAAAACCTTTTGAGTTATTTACGGATGCAAGCTCAATAGGGGTAGAAGCAGTTCTAAACCAAGAGCAGCGACCAGTAGTATTTGCTTCTCGTACGCTTAGCGCTGTGGAGAGGAATTACACTATAACAGAGAGGGAGTGTTTAGCAATGGTTTGAGCTCTGAATAAATTCAGAAGATATTTATGTTCTTTGCCGATCAAGTTTATTACGAATCACGCTGCGTTGACACGTTTAACACATGGTAAAAATTTGTCAAATAGAATGATCAGATGGGCATTAAAATTAGCAGAATTTAATGTAGAATGGGAGCATCGTCCCGGAACTCAAAATGCAGTAGCTGACGTTTTGTCGAGAAACCCAATTGAAAGTATAATAGGAGAGAAAGTTCATTGTGCAATAATCAGGGATTTGGTACTTTCGTCACGAGATCAGTTAATAGAAGAGCAAAGAACAGACCCAGAATTAGGTCATATCTATAGATATCTGGAAAACCCAGAAGATAGCTCAGTTAATGCGACAATATGTGAGAATTGGTCCCGAAATTTTCGTTTAATTGAAGGCTTGTTATTTTATGCGAAATATGCAACGTCATTAGGAGAAATTCAGTATACATTCCAAAATGTTTAAGGAATGAAATAACGAAAGAATTTCACGACAAGCCATTAGCAGATCATTTTGGACGTTTTAAAACTTATCATAAAATAAGGATGTTTGTTATTTCCGTATATGAGAAAATTTATTGATCAATATGTCTCTACATGTCATATGTGCAAAATTAATAATTATAAAAACGCGTTACCAGCCGGTCGGTTAATACCAATTGTTTCAAATTATCCAAATGAAATAGTTACGTTAGATTTGTTAGGTCCGTATCCTGTGTCGAGAGTAAGACGTAACCGATATGTATTAGTAATTACGGATCATTTCAGCAAGTGGGCTGAAATCATAAACCTTAAAAGCCTCTGCTCGAGTTATAGCAGATAATTTTTTTTGATAATTATATATCGCGTTTTGGAGCTCCAATAAAATAATTAGTAATAACGGTCCCTAATTTATCTCCGATATTTTTTGAGAATTTAAGTGAAAGATTAGGCATAAGGCATGTGAAGACTATTGTATATAGACCTCAAGCAAATAGAACAGAACGCGTAAATCGCGATCTGGTGCAAATGATTGCAAATTATGTCAATAAGCAACATGACACATGGGACCAACTCTTACGTGAGTTTGCTTATGCTATTCGTACGGCTGTAAACGAAACAACGGGGAAAATCCCTGCGGAATTGTTTTTTAGGTCGAAAGTTGATTATGGCTTTTCAGAAATTAGTGATGGTATCAGACGGAACGGAATTTGCAATAGGAGATATTAAGAGATTGTTTGAGGAGGCTAAACGAAACACAAAAGCTAAGCATGAGAAATGGGAAAAATTTTTATAATAGACTCAGGCATGATGTGCAAATTAAGGTGAATGATTGGGTTTTGATAGCAACACATCCTTTAAGTTCGGCAACAAGAAAAGTGGTAGCTAAATTTAAACCAAAATTTGAAGGTCCAATTAGAGTATTAGATGCAAAGAATAACAACGTAGTGGTATGGAAGGCGGGAAAAAAAGGTTAACGATTAATGTAGATCAGGTTAGAATATATCGTCATAGGAAATGTGACGAGACGGAGATAGGAACTGGTAGTTCGGATAACGGTAGTTTGCGCGATGAATCGAGTGGCTTTTACAGAGTACAACGAAGATCAAATGAGTCGCAAGATGGTAAAAATAAAGGGTCAGAGGTAAAACGTGAGTTGGAGGGAAAAGGATTAAGTTTTAAAAATGATCAGGGTGAGAAAAACACAAATAAGACCAATAAGCGCGGACCACTTATCAGATCAATAACTAGTTCTTTGTCTGAGAAAAGTAGAAGGATTAAAAAATAAAGCAAAAATGAAATGTTAGGCTATAAAAGATCACATGAATCTGGGTCGGGAGGACCAGAAGAAGATTCAGAAGGGTTCAGAACATAGCGTACCTAAAAGAGCTTTTTGTCGTCGAACTATAAAACTAATAGTAATCTGCCAAAATTTAGAAAGAAAAGACGAAGAGAAGAAACAGTAACGCCCACCACAGGCGGCTACAACCTCAGACCACGAAATGGAAAAGAGTGGAGTCCCGACCAACCATAGAGAGTAAAGACACAACAGGAGGACCATTTCGATCCAGAAAAAGGCAGAGGAAGGAACGACAGCCCCCTACATCGAAGAGCGAACAAGATCAACCAACAGTAATGCCAGACGAGGGAGGGGATCAACAACGGCAGGACCAGGAAAGGAAAGGGGGTGTACGAGAAAGTCTCTATCCTTGCAGGTCCTGGTAGGAAACGCCAACTATAAGTCATAAGAACCAGGTTGCATCGTTTCTTGTTATATTCTTTCGAGCAAGTATTGCATTGAATCAAGTCACGGTTGGATATTTAAAATTTAAGAAGCCAAAAAGGGGGACACTATAATGAGTGTGTTTTTCTAGAAGAGAAAAATAAACTTTTTATCTTGTAAATTTTTATATAAATATGGAGAGAAAACACTCTCTTGTAAAAATGCATTTGTTTACCTCTGTATGACTTCGCTAAGATGCGGCAATTCCTTTGGTTATTTGTTTTAATGGTTTTTTGAAAAATGTTTGATTTGTATAGTGTATGTATATGTATTGTTACATTGTTCATATTAATTATTAAATACTAAATTTATTATTGTTACATATTTCATTGTTTAATATTAATATTGTTTCATATTAATTTCATTTTTCATATTAATTACTTTCAATCCTAATCACGCTTTCTATCTATGTCTCCTCTCTCACACTCATACCCTTTCACTATCCTCTCATGTCACTTTTCTTCTCCTCTCTCTATGTCCATCTCTCTCACTATCACTCTCCTACTCTCTCTCTCTCTCTCTCTCTTCCTGTTTGACAATCATCTAAAATGCTTAGAGTTTAATTACATTAAACTTTTTATTTCTTTTAATTCTCTTCCTTATTTCAACTTAGTCTGGAATTAGAGACTATTATAACACGAAAAATAATAACTGAAAATAATATGACTTATAATAATCAAAATTCACAAAGACTTGTCAAAGATAACTCCAAGAAAACTATGATTATAGATGACGATAGCATATAATCCCATTAATAACATAAATCTATTAAATTACAAGGTATTTCTTAAAAGATAAAAGTGAATTAAATTGATGATCAAAATAATGAAAGGCAACTCATTCAGAGTTCACAGGAATTTCAGGAAAGGAGTTTGAAATAAGCCACACACTACTGTAGAAGAAAAATTAAATGGTCAAAAAAGTCTACCGTTTGAAATATGGAATAGAGAATGATACTGGCAAGAATGAATGAAAATTTAATTCATCAGATGCAGCCGGGAACGAAGAGTGATCGCTAAAGATTGAGAAGAAAAATGACTGTCCGAACAACTGTCACCACAATTGATTCATCTTCGTCAACCACGTGATCTAAATAGAAGCAATGACTTAAATATTAAACAGCATGTTATAACTCCCGCACTAGATTTTAAGGTGGTATATCATGTTTGAAAAAATTACCTTTTTCAATCGAGCATTTGAGCTGCAAGCCATTTTCAGTTAATACTGAAGAAAATACAATGTATAAGTACATAATAGCAGAAGATTTTTCACACTTTATGTGAACGATTTTGTAATTCACTATCTCCTTTCCATTTTTGATATAAAACTTTGGCAACTTCAGAATATCTGCTAAGGTTTTCTTTTGATTGGGATGTAAAGTAAAAGATTTATTTTTTTAAATGGCTCCTAAAAATGATATATGGCTCGAAGGTTATGTAATTACGCTTTTCAAGAAGAAATATTCATATCAACAAATTAAAAAGCGGTGTAAAAATCTCAGTTATTCCATTTGAATCAAAGGTATTTATAATTTGAAAGCGAAAAAGCGTCTAGCAGAAAATAAAATGAATACATGACCATGAAACTTCATTCTAAGACTGTTCAAACGCAGGTAACTATCAAGAAAGTGAAGTCTCTGATTCTAAAAGAAAATCTACCATCTCAAATATTCATTGCATTGAAACTAGATATGTCTTCCGGAACTAGAATTAAAATATTTCATAAAGATTTAAAGTTAAAACAGATGTTTAAACCTTAAGTTCGTCTCCTTTTCTAAAACATATTACTGAAGGAAAAGCAAATTGTAGAAAATTATGTAAAAAACACTTAGCTGCTGAAAATGGAATTTTTGGTAATTCTCGAGGAGGTATGGGTATATTTAAGGGTCTCGAAAGGGATTCATGATAGCTCCGGAATTTTCTAACAACGGCAAATTAAAATCAAAAGTCTGAAGTAAAGCCAAAATTAATTAACTCTACGTTTAGCAGAATATTTTATAACCAATGTTTGAAGAAGTTCCAACTTTAGATGGAAAGGACATTGATAAAGTTGAGCTTCATATGGAAAAGCCTCTAATCACACGTCTAAGTCAACTGGAGCTTATTTAGCAAAGAGAGAATCAGAAACAGGAATAAAATGTACTTCATTTGATTAAATATGTGTAAATTCACCATACGCTCCTCAATATACTTTTTTTTGTGCTTTCGGTTTATTAAAACGAGTCTCAGGAAAACGGCATCCAAAAACACTGAACTGACTTTAGAAAACGGTTCAAGAGGAATGGAACAAAATTTGCATGATAGTATTAAGAAAAGTTTACTTTCATGAATTGATTGATTGATTGAATATTAACGTCGCACTGTTCAGCTACACGAGGGCTTTTGGCGACGGACCACGTAATTTTGACCCATGGTCAAGTGACGTGGACGACACCTGAGCTGGCACCCCCTCTCCTAACTACCACACCACACCAACGGGAGGACGTTTCAGCTCTCGACAGATTTAACGTGCATCGCTGCCCTACACGGCGGGTCTTTAGTGGTACTGGGCTCGAACCTGTGACAAAGCAAGCCACGGTCCGATACCTATACCACTCGGCTACCGCGGCCTTTACTTTCATGAAAGCTTCGAGCTACAGCTATTGTCAAGAATCATGACTATCATATAGAAGCAAATTATCATAAAAATATGGTATTTATTGATGAAATATCTATCAAAATTGTTTTTTCCATAAAATGAACGACCTTTTGTATACGTATCTACACTATTAAACTGGTATGTAAACCATGCAACACCTGGACATGTAGCTAGTATATATAAAGATTAGCCATTAATCCCCCTTCGCTGAGTATTTCATGAAGTTGTATGATTATGAACTGTTTTTAAATTACTGATGTTTAACTCCAAGTATAAAGCATTCTATTTTATTGAAAAACATTTTTTTATAGCCTTCTCCTCTTAATTTAAAAAGTACAGGACATGATTTTCTGAAATGGAAGCATAATTATTTTTAAGCTTCCACAACGCCTCCCCAAAGTTGATTTCCGCAAAACACCTTTTAGCGGATTTCTAGTCAACAAAATAAACATGTTCACCAAATTTCATGTCTGTGGGTCTAACTGTTCTTAAACGAGAATTTGCATCTATAACATCCACATAAACCTTTTCAATCCTCCATAGGAGTCGACTTCCACAAATCCTTAGTTACCAAGAGAAACTTATTTACAAAATTTCAAGTCTGTATGTCTAGTAGCTCAAAGACAGGAAATGTTATCTTATTGTCCCCTTATCCCCTGCAACACACCTTACAAGTCGACTTCCGATATACCGTTCTCGCAGATCAATATTAAACAAAAGAAACATGTTTTCTTAATTCTAAGTCTGTAGGTTTAAAAGATTAAAAACGGAATTTTCTTTATTTATGCGCCTGCTTAACTCTCCTTGGGAATCGATTTCCAAAACCCTTCTCAGCGGATCTCTACTCAGCAAAAGAAGCATGCTTACGATTTTTCAAAGCTGCAGGAATAATATTTCAAAAAAGAGAACGTTTATCTATCTATGATGTTGTACAAATATTTCCCATTTTGTAGATGAGAGAGAGTACACCAAGCTCTCTCTCTCTCTCTTCAAATAAAAAAAAAAAAAGACTAAAGAGTAACCTTTTTTAGATGCACTAAGATGTCTCATATAGAAAAACAGACTCTAATAATGCATGTTGTATACTACAAGCTTCATCTACAAAGCATTTTTCCCCTTGATTTTACTTTGAATATTCATTAAAATTTCAAATGAATTACGCAGTGAAAAACATGTATCTAAGCACAGGGTAAAGATATGTACTTCACTTGGGATGAAAAACAATTTGGTCTAAAAATGCTAATAATTGCCCTACTGCAGTGCTGTTCAAACTGTGGGGCGCGCCCCTCTCGAGGGGTGTAATAATACTAGGGGAGGTGAGCATACTGAAAAGTCGAAAACGAAAGATAGTTAATAAAAAAATTATCAATTTACGGAAAGTAAATAAACACAAAAATACATTCAGAACAAATAAAAATTAAAATACACATTTACATTGATGTAATACACTTATTAATTTATCAGTACTACACAATGTATTTTTATAACTAATTTAATAGAACTAAATTTTTTTTAAGAACAAGTTTAACAATTACCAGTGACCCCACGGGATTATCATACATAAAATTGTGTGCATAAAACACTTATCTTGGTAATTTGTACTGTTTATAATTAACCCCTTAACTGAAGATTAAAAGTTACGCGATTCGTTCCCCAATGCCACCGTATTGGTGTTAAGAACAGTTGACTCCTTTCGCCGTCCAGAGATGGCGCCACGAACTGAAATTTTCTTCATTCTAGAAGTTTTTTGTGGTTGACGGAAACGGAATTCTATTCTTATTCGTGTGCGATGGAAGCAGCGTTTTTTTTTTTTTTTTTTGTAATTGTGTTGTGCAATGTTTTCCTACATGTAACTATGTGCGTGTGTATTTGCAAAATATATAGTTTGACAAGTCATGCGTGTTTCTGAATGACTCATCTTAATGCATATTTATTTCCTCAAGCTTCTATAAGAAATGTTTATAGGTGTCCAGCATGGAAGGAAAATCGCGATAAGTCGAAAATACATTCGCTATCCAATTCAGATGATTGATTCTAATTCTATTCCTAGATTCTAATTATAAATCGATTCTTATTCATATTCATAAAATTGGTGTGGGGGGTCAGGAGGAGAAAGGGAACAAATAAGCAAGACCTCTGAAATAAGTAAATCCCCCGCAAACACGGTTGAGATCATTTTATTGCATTCCAAAGCCTTCGGAATAATTTTATGGATAGCAGTGAACAGAAAAGATTGTATTTCGGAAATACATCCGGGGCAATTTATGCACTGGCTGAGCCAGACTTTTATATACGCCGGTGGCACTTAAGACGTCAAAGTCGTATTGTAACTTAAGCGTCAAAGTATCGTATTATCGAATTCAATACATTGTTATTGTATGGAGGGGGGCGCGATGAAAATTATGATTGAATATTTGGCCACAAGTATTAAAAAGTTTGAGAAGCACTGGCCTACTATCTAAGGCAGTGATTCTCAATCACTGTGCCGGGACATTTTTGTGTTGCTGCCATTTTTTTTAAGTTATAAATTATACTCTGGGAAAAAAATTTAAAAATCTGTAACCGAACTATTCGGCATTTTTACAGAAATAAACTATTCATGAAATTGTTATTGAGCAATTGACAACACTAGAGGAGAGCGTTTATTCATTACTTCCCAGATTTAAATATAAAACAAATATGCTTGTGTTAATAATCCATTTGTGATGCCGGTTACACTTTGAATGAAGAGGAAGAGTTAATTTCGCTCTGTAATAATCAAGAGACTCATTTCAAACATTCGCAAGAGTCAATTAATTCATTTAAAATTACACTAGAGGCGATTATCCCATAATAACCAAAAAAGGCTTTTTTAGCAATATATTTATGTGCATCAAATTTACATGAATTCTGATTTTTCGCATTAACAAATATAAAAAAATGAAAGAAAAAGATCGAGACTTTTAAATATAAATGATGAAATGAGATTATAATTTCATGATTTTCATTATCATTTTTACGACCAAATAGGAACGAAATTGTCAAAAATTATCAAGCTCAGATTTCGTATTAAATGTTTTCTTTTAATTAATTGGCTCAATAAACATTTTATTGCATTTGTAATACATGGTATATCATTTTCTTCAGCTTTGAAAATTATTATCATAAACTATTTTACGTAGTGTATTAGAGGTAAGTAAAATTGTTTTCAACTTATTTTATTGTTGGTATGCGAACGAATTTTGAAATTGTTAAGTGTACTGCAACAAAAAATGATTGAGAATCACTGTCTAAGGAATTAAAACACTCATTAAATTAGTGATCCGTGGACCAGCGCAATTCTGCAGAAACTTTCCCTACTATATTATTTGGAAATCTTTTTGTGACGATTGCAGACATCAACGCTGACACAGACATTCCAGACAGTGCAAATCCTGCACGAGTTAATTGTTTGTTGATGCGAAATTGTTTTGCGAGGAAGTAAAGACAGAAATGAAGTGTGGTGAGAGGTATGTGACGATTTATATCTGGTGAACTGATAGACATCTGCAAGGCCACAGAATGTAAATATTACGTCACCTCGTTAGCATGCACAGTTTTGGAAGAGTTCAGACTTTATCACACCCGGGCACATATGTTATTTTTCACAATTCCTACTGTTATAGTTCACTTCTCTCCCTATGTATATATATATATATATATATATATATATATGACATGTTTTAAGTCAGAATCAGACTTAGTTTTAAAAGGATCTTTATTTGATGAAATCTACACAAGCTCTGACGCTGAGAGGCAGAGAGAAAAGAACATAAAAGTGAAATCCAAGTATTTTACCACTTAAGCCAGATGTGAGAAGTATCTCTGATTTTATGAGTGTACTTGAAAGTTAATGCTGACATATAGGGCTATTAAATCTAACGATCTGGAATTAGACCTGTTTATTGGCTAGGCCATATGTTCGGAAGAAATAAATGGGTGATTAGTTTGATATTTGACGATGAAATGAAAAAATATGAGTTAAGTGCTAGATAGGGAATTTAATTTTTAATCTAATTTAATTATCCTTATATATATATATACATATATACACTCTGTCGCAAACAAAATATATGCACCCAGAAGAAATCAAGCTACAATCACGAAACTCGGCAAGAATGTAGTCTGGTAAGAGATATGCAAATGATTAAAATTTCGAAGCCAATGAGACAAGGCTAAGTGTGCTATGCGCATATTAGTTGCGCAACTGGGAGAGTTTAAAAGCATGAGTACGAGCGCCGTACGGCTATCAAACGAATCTGATGACTTTGATAGACGATATTGAGACTTAGGATGCCTCTAAGACGTAGCCGGCGGCAGTACGAGCAGCTGACGGACTTTTGATAGGGGCCGTATAATAGGCCTCAGAGAAGCAGGGTGGTCGAATAGACGTATCGGCCGCCACCTCGGTCGGAGCGATATGGTAGTTGCTCGGTGTTGGTAACAGTGGATCACAGAAGGTAGAGTGTACCGTCGCGGAGGGTCAGGACGTCCCAGGAACACAAATGATCGCGAGGATCGTGCAATCAGAAGAGTGGCCACTTCGGCACCAACAACGTCGCTAGCATCGATTCAACGCCACTTACCTCCTTCCAGACATCCAGTGCCATCAAGAGAAACCATAAGGAGACGACTGACCGAAGTTGGCTTGAGGAGCCGACGTCCGCTAAGACGCTTACCACTGACCCCACATCATAGGCAGTGTCGACTGGATTTTTGCCGACCTCGGGCAACTTGGAGTGTGACAGACTGGATACGTGTCATCTTCAGTGATGAATCCCGGGATTCAGTCTCAGTGCTGATGACCACCGCACACGTGTCTGGAGGCGCACCGGCCAGCGGTCCGATCCGGCATTTATTGTCGAGCGGCATACAGCAATTTCACAAGGTGTGACAGTGTGGGGAGCAATTTCTTGGGACACACGATCATCTTTAGTGGTCTTTCATGGCACTTTGACAGCTCGCAGATACGTGGACGATATTTTAACGCCGATTGTGCTACCCATGCTATCAAGTCGCCCAGGTGCCATTTATCAACAGGATAATGCTCGTCCACATACTGCGCGACTCTCCCAACAATGTCTTCAAGGATATGACGTCCTGCCATGGCCTGCCAGGTCACCAGATCTTTAGCCAATAGAGCATGTCTGGACACGCTGGAAAGGCACCTGCAGCCGTCCCGAGATACAGGAGAATTAACTGCGCGGATGCAAAGACTATGGCAGGATCTTCCACAGGGGGTCATAAAGTGATCTAATTGAATCGATGCCACGCCGAATTTCGGCTTGTATAGCTGCCAGAGGTGGCTTTACTACTTACTGATTTTTAACCTTTTGCAAGCTGAAACCGCTTAATAAATGATAATTTGTTCTGAATTTTTAATCATTTGTTTATTTTCATATACACTACATGCATACCAAATTTCGTGAATGTAGCTCAATTTCTTCTGGGTGCATATATTTTTTGCGACAGAGTGTATATATATATCTTGTACAAATTTTCAATCATTCACAAAATACTTTCTATTCATCCATTCAAGAACAAATACATTTTTCAAACTTGTAGTGGATAATACTTTTGTGAGGGATTACCCTCTTTCCCTTGCCCGCCTAGATGTGTGGGAAGGAATACCAGACGTATATTCAAAATCAACTTATTTATTGAACTACCAAATTGGCAACACTGATTCACTTAAATTCAAGAAGAGAATGTCTTAATATAAACAATACAAGTGGAACAATAACGAGATGCACAAATTATACGAAAACTATGAATTTCGACCACTCTTATTTAGGATCAATTCAATTGTCTCAATTACCTTAACTTTACTTTAAGGCTGTTTCCGCCATATTTACGACAGTGTGGACTTAACGCGAAGCACAGTTTCAGACAGAAAAAAATGCCTCCATTGTTATAAAAATTTGTGACATTGTAACTCATGGATTTGTTTACAATATTGTGTTTTTAGAATTTCAAAATATTTCATAAATAATCAGTTTTTCTTTCTAACATGCAAAGGGATGGCTCATTTAGCATTACGATATTGGAGAAAAAATGCGAAACACATTTTATAACAGAAAAATAATGTCAACTCGGATAACAATGAGTAGTATGATAAAATAAGTGATTCTCAACAGGATAAAAGAAGCCAAAATATAATATTAATGTTGAAGTGCTTTTATATCATAAAAAATAATCCGAATAGGGATCCTATTCTTTAACATTAGCCGAAAACAGCCTTAAGTTTAGTGACCAATCGTCACTTTAAATCTTCGTCTATTTAATAATTGAAATATTCAATAATTTATAGTGATACCTGATAAGTAGCAATCTCACCTGACTCCTGGATTTCTTTCTCTCCTTCTCCTCGTACTAGCTAAAAAAGCCCTGACTATATATAGTAGATTTAATTTGAATATATCACGGTTTCTTCTTTAGAAGGGTTGGTTGTCAACAAACGCGAATGATAGCCCAAAGATTTCCCAAGAGGATTAACGGAAGGTACGCGAATATATCCGTCACAACTTGATGTTAAATTCGAAAATTTGATTCTGATAATAACTTTCAATGACTTTTTTTTTTCTTCTAAAGCCTTATCACACGCGCATGTCTGGAACAACTTGAGTCTTTTTGGGCTAACTGTTTCCAGCAGCCGTGAGGGGAAAGGGTTGCAGCAAACAAAACGACGCTCTATGATGTCAGCCGAGCTCTATACACATTGAAAGAGCTACTGTGGCTGAATTTTCTGCTTCGGAAAAAGATTATTCAATAGTATTTCTTTATATCGCTCGCGCTTTCGTTGACGAACAAAAACAAAAATGGAGTGTCATTCTGTTTAAAATATTAACTGCCATTAAAATATTATGCTCCATTTCTGATTCTTTCATTGAAGCCGAGGCTCATCTTTCCCACCATCTTGTTTATGACGTAGGGAAGCGAAGAGCCCCATTGGTTAGAATTTCGAGCAATTTCGAACAATTCTAAGAAAAAGTTGTTCAAAGCCTTTGCTATGTCAACTGGGCGTAAATTGTTTGAAAGGATTGCTTGGAAAAAATGTATTGCTTCAAATACGTATACGTGTGATAAAGCCTTTAGAAATTACCTGTGCTTGACTAACAGAAAATATTTAAAAAAACTTTTCTCTTAAAACTACTTTTTTCCCCAAGAGATTCGTGGATCCGTATATAGACCAACACCCGTACTTTTAGCTTTAAAAATGTTCCAAAATCACCGGCTTTTGTTCGTAAATATACAGTACTTCATATTTTTAACTAAATGAATCCATTTTTTTCGGGAATAAAATGAGCATTACAAATTTCATCGCTTGTCTTGTAATTCTAAGGGATTTAGCGTCACAGGCTAAAGTGGAAAACTATGTATTTATGGCATTCTTTAAAGGTGATGTTTATAAACGTAAGGTTGTGTCTGAATATTATTAGTTTATGTTAAAATTAGAATACTTTTCCACATGAAAAATCATTCGAAATTCTGTTGACATTTTTCAACGCAAGTCGAAGATACACAAAATAAATTTTTCTTTCGAAATTATTATCTCAATTTACATAACTTCAGTGAAAAATTGAGAGGACTGAAATATTTTTTCGTATTAAAAAATTTCGTGTTAAAAGATATTGCAAAAAAGAAACATATTTTCAACAAAATTAAGTTTATTAGAGTACATTTTATTTACATAGATATGTATGTATGATGTATATATTATTAAAAATCAATGAAACAAAAACAATCTCGAAAACTTAATGAAATATAATACTAAATTTTCAAAGTTTTTTTTTGGGGAAAAAATTTGTAAAACAATCGGATAGTTTTCTTTTGCACTGACTTCATTAACATCCAATTGTTCGATCTCATCCTTTTATTATTCATTTTCACAATTGGAATGAGCATTTAATTAACTGTCGATACATTCCATAACGTTTCCAATTTTGGATGACATGGGAACAGGAACTGCATTATTCATTTTATTTTCGTCGTCCTAATCTGCATCAATATTTTTTAGCTTTGAACAAACTTCGTCTTTGACTGTCATATTTGAGGCTGTATGCACATTATCATCATCTACTGCAACGAATTCCTTTCGATGATACGAAAGGACAGTTCAATAATACAAAACTCTCTCAAGCATTTATTTCCTTAAGAGTCTGTTCAGCTTCAAAACCCCTTCTTCATCTTTTCGTGCTAAGCGATTTTCGTTTCGTGTTAAGAGAAAATGCATGAAAATACATTGTAGATTGTCCGGACCTTTTGTATTATTTCGTGGTAAGGATTATTTCGTCTCGCGTTTTCGCATTAAACGTATTTCACTGTATCTCAAAGTAACCACATAATTATATATATCCCAAAATTAATACTCATTGTATATCACCAAACACTCGACTTTTCGTTAGCTGCAATTGTTCTACTTTTTATTTCATTTCATTGAAAAGGTATGAGATTCAGACATGTTTATTCAATTTTGTTGTTTTAAATACCCTTTAACTGAACCTTAAGGCGCACTAAGAGTAGCTTCTAATTACTTATTATCAGTGTATGTAGACTCCTGATTATTATTGAGAAACATTTTGTGTCAGTTGACGGTAACTAACAGCTACATTTAAAAGATTCAATAATTATGGAAATGGTTACCATTCAATAGGACAAATAATGGAAGCTAAAAGTAACAATAGACTGTTAACAAAGCAACACTTGACATTAAAACCTTTCAGATGCTTTTCATGGTTACCGTCGAACTTCTAAATTATAATCAATTCGCATTCAGTTTTGTTGGGAATTGCGAACGAGGTTTCAATGGTATTTACGTGCACTGCCTGGAGTCTCTGGAGATTTGATATCATATTAAAATTTCTAAACTCTTCAGAGTAGATGTGTATTATATCGCCGTCGCCTGTCCCCCTCCGGACAGAAATTTATTTATTAAGCGAAAACGTAAATGTAAAAAATAATTGTTTCAATATAGATAAATAAATAAACAAAATTTCACACTTCAACAACAGACTTCTGATTTCAGTCTGCTGAATTTATTTTTGTTTTGAGGGTTTTTATATTTTTTTCGCTCGTTGTGTGGGAAGAGTGGGCTTCCCAAACAAGACAAAATAATTAAAAATAATACATCCGTATTAAATGACTAAAATATTCCGTGATATATCGCGATTTGAGTCACTTCAAAGAGAGACACCGGAGTTATTGGTGAAGGACCTCATAATTGTGAACCACAGTCAAATGACAAGATCTGAGGTAGCATACACATACTCTACAAATATCTACACCACTTCAAATGAAGAACTTTCTAATCTTTAGGTTTTCAGTGGGAACAGATCTCAAGCCCGTGACTCGAAAACATCAGTCACAAGTTCGTGACCATGACCAATCGGCTAACGCGGCCTTATAGTGTAAGTGAGAAACAGTGAGGTATTCTAGCTTTCACGTCATTCTCATTACTTAAAGTATCCGACTACCATAAAAGTGTGAATTTTGACAAAATGGACATTTTTTATGATTTTATTTTATAGGCCATCGGTGATTAGCTTTATAAAAATACCAAGTTTATTATTTTCCATTCACTAGAACCAAAATTACAAATGTTTTAGCAAAAGCAGATGTAATTACTTTAAGCAAGATGTCATACTTTAAAATGCATTTTACTGAAATGTGGGTTTTTTTAAATACTCAAACGGGGACAGCGACTGCTCAAAAAGCTTTTAAAATAATTAATTCACATTTTTGCGTATGGTCTGTAAAATAGTAGAAGTGTTTTAACCTTCAGATTTATCAATCATTGCTTTATTACAAAATTTACAGTCCTTTGCGTAAATATAATTACTGTTTTTAAGCAATGTCATATAATAACTAAGATAAAGTGCCTCTAGTTTTTGTAAAAATTCAAATATGTCTTATCCTGAAGGTCATTTCAAAATGAATAACAAAGCAACACGTTAAAATTGAAAACTGAAAATTTGTTCATAAACCTTTTGTACAGAATGGACTCCGTTCATGTAATTTTTTGTAGATTTTTACCCATTTTTTCCCATTTTAGTAAAAATAATTTATTTCTCTCTTTTTAGTTTTAGCGTAATTTTCTTAAAAATGTACTAAATAAACATAAAACCGCAAAATCCCTATACATCCATTTTTTTAACAAAATTGTCGAAGGATGTCGGATACCTTACCTATGTTTTAGAAATAAGTGGGTGGTCGTGTATATTTACGAAAATTATCATTAATTTGTTGTTGCTACTAATGCCACTTTATCTGACGATATCAGATCGAGGTCCACGAAATTCATCGCGGCAAAGGCCTAGATGTTTGCCTGACGTTAACCATAGCTTTTTGAGCATCTTCCATGGAACAGTACGTTTTGTCTCAATTGCACCCCCCAAATTTGAGGGAGAACATCCTAGGGGTGGTCAGGGGCCTCCCACCTCCTTCCCCTTCCACCAACCTCACGTGATAACTTGCGGTTCGACTGCTTTTTAAAATACCCCCATGCCGCAAATGCACTATACATTTACAAACATCCATGCCTTCTCCGAGATTCGAGCCCAGGTTCTAATGCACAGCAATCAGCGTTGCTAACCACTATGACGGATGTGCGACAATCTTTAATTTAAACCATTTGACCAGTTATGGTTGTTCTCATTATTCAGCAAGTATCAAAGTCCTTTTATTTTAGTTTTTACTAAATTAACTTTTTCGGGAAGAATTACGCTATTTCCTCACACTTCACGAGCAGTGTTTATAAATCAAAGTAATTTGGATTACGTAAATATCTTCTTGGCAAAACGCAGGTTTTATCTTCAATGTAATCGCAATAGAATTTAAAGTAAAATCTTTAAAAACACAAGACAACTTCAATAGCGTTCCCAAATCTCTATAACTAGTTAAAATTGTTAAAAATTTAAGGCAGCGGGGTTATCAAACTAGGGGGCACGCCCCCATAGAGGGGTATGATAATCCTACGAGGGAGGAGCGAGCATATCAAAAAAAGTCTAAAATAAAAGATTGTTTAAAAAACATTAATTTAAAAGGAAGCAAAGCAAAATATATCTTGACGTAATAAAATACACAATCACACTGATATAATATACTTATAAAATGTACCAGAACTCCAAAATATACTAGTATAATTAATTTATCATTACTTAGCTAAAAAGTTTAATAAGATTAATAGAGTTAGAAAATGGTAATAGTATACGAAATACTTTTGTTTTCAATGCAGAAAATTCATCGTCCCTCCTACCCAAAATTCAAAAGGATTTATTAATAAATTTCTTTAATTTCATCACGACGTGAAATCACGGAAAATTTCTTCTTCTGCAGTAGAGAACCTTTCTGTATTAAAGTACCTGAGTACTTGGTATCTTCTTTATTAAAAATTGCTTTTCAATCTGTTCCAATTTAAAAATTGGAAAAGGAAAGTGACATGTGGGACTTATCTCGTAAATGTATGCAAAATTTAATATTTATCGATAATTTATACAATTTATATACTTAAGATCTTTTTATATATTTAGCTTCAAAGTACATTATCTTTTGCATACAATACATTATTATTGTATGGGGGATGGCGATGAAAATTTTGACGCACTTATTGAAAGTTCGAAAAGCACTGCTTTAAGGCTACACAGTAACCTAAAATTTCATTTTTACCGAAAAATTTTTTGCATGTTTTTTTGGTGGCGCATATCATTGAGATGTTTGCCATAAAATTTCAGATCTGTTAGCAAATTAGTTTTTAAGATATTTGAAGTTTTATGAGCTATCGTTTTAGTTTCCTTTTAAAGCATTTTTTCACACGTAAGTTGAATTAATTAAAAATATTTTTGAGCTTTTAGTTTGAAATGGTTATTAATTTCAATTTTCATTACTAAAATCATTTCTCCTTGATTATGTTTTGAGCGTTTTGAGTTCTCATAATTAATTAATAAAGATTAATTTCATGGCCAATTTTTGCTTTAAAAATAGTTTATATAACTTAAAAGCTTTATCATTAATTTTTTTCCTGTGGAGAAAATGCCATGGCAAATACGTTCTGGGTTTCTGTGAGAAACAATATTTCGAAGAGATGGAATACTACTGAAAATGATGTATCTAAAAATCAGTCCTCAGCTGATTCTGCAATTAGACTTCCGGAATACTAGTATTCTGAATTCCAATGCTGCAGATATAACTGAATATTTCCTTGATGTATACCAAACTACATTATACTAAACATATTGTAGTGCTATATTTTTAGTATTTTAAAGTCGTAAGACAAGAGCTAAAACTTCCAAAACTGCCCCAATTTAAAACTGAAAAAATTAAATTTTATGAGCAAACCTGACTATTTTTAGCTTAAGTTAGTATCATTATTATTTTGTACATAAATGTTTCGTGTTTCAAAATTTTTGTGAAATATTAGGTTAAAATAAAGCTGAATAAACTGACGTCTTAACAAATGCTATCAATATTATGCAAAAATATTTTTGAATTAAAAATATAATTTTCAGTCATATTTAATAAAAAAATAGTGTTTTAATGTAGAACATACATTGGAAAATAACATATTAAAAAATTATGGGCATTATAAGTTTTTGTTTTATGACTTTACAAACTTTAAATGCGTTTTTCTCAGACTTTTAATTTTGAAGGTATAAGTGTTTTCTAATCCCTAAGGCTTTTTTTCCTGTTCAAGATAGAGCCTTGAATTTTTTTGTATATACTGCAAATGTATGTTCTATAAAAGTTAGTATGGATTTAGGGCTGAGATCTCTAGTTATTTTTCTAAAAAATACTAAAGTTGATATTTTAAAAATTTTCGTGTTTTTTCCAGGTTTTTCTAGAAAAATAATTATTAAAAATCAACAAGGAAATAGATTTTCAAATCTATATTAAATATTTATTGTAATAATCTAAGAATCATAAATAACTTAAAATTACTAAAAATTTTAAAAATTGAATATTTTATAAGAGTTTGAAAACTTCAAAAAATTCTAATTTTAAAATTGTAAAATAAGGGCTCGTCAAACTGACTTTTTGCTTACAGAATCAGCTTAATAATATAATCTAAATATAAAACATCAATTATTTTTACTGCAACTGTCTCCAAAAATTTTTTTTTTTGAAAAGGGTACCGTATAGCCTTAAGGAGAAACTTCGAAAACATGATTTTTAACGAATCAATGATTAACTTAGAAAGTGAATTTTTTTACAACAATTTTCTTCCTTCTCGTAAATATATTCTCATTGGGAACTTAACAAAACCGCAAATTTCTTAAATTCTGTTAAAATGTTTCTAATTTATGAAAATTTTATAAACAAGCCCTTTGATGGGTTATATGGGGATCTTATACGTTTGATACTACATATATATCTCGTACATTTGACGATATAAAAAATTTTATTAAATGCTTTTTCAAAATGTTTATACTAATTAATAAATAATTATTTTACAAGTAGAAAAATAAAGAAAATAATATTTTTAAAGAAGATCTTAAAAAAACGAAATTCGGAAAGAAACCATAACATCTCAGTCATCTGTTTTACTTTTAAACTAACAAGAAGAGTGCACGACTATGGAAATTCATTTGGTGATTATATACTTGGTGTAATATTATTACTCCTTTAAGGAGTTCAACCCTCAATGTAATTCCGCCGAAAGACCAGTCATTTCGAGGAAATAGCCTTCGAAATTCTTGCTTAATCTTTTATACAATTAAGTTTTAATTACCTCCAGTTACGCAGTGACATAGTTGGTATGACGCCTGCTTTTTCTAATTAGGTGGCTGGGGTTCAAGTCACGCGAACAACTTTTCTTTTTCAATTCATTTAATTATTTTTTTTAAAATTAAATAAATTTATTCAAAAGGACTTACATTAAATATTTTATACAATTATAAAATAATATAATTAATAATATATAAAAACATATATCATTTGCGTTATATTAATTATAAAATAATTAAATAAATTATAATAATAATATATTTTATAGATTATTTTATATTATATATAATATTTTTATTTAAAACATATTGTATTTCACATTATAAAACTATTTATACATAATTTTTATATAAAAATCATTTAATATTTAGTATATACATAATATATTTTATTATAAATATTATTTATATTAATATAAAAATATATTTAGGCAATATATATATATATATGTATTATAACATAAATATTTATATAATTACAGTAACTGTTTTACTTTATGAAGTACAAAATAATTAAATAAAACATCATTTAACATTTAATAAACCTTTCATAAATAAACATATTTTTTAAAAATATAATTAAATGAATTGAAAAAAAAGTTGCTCGAGGCTCGAACCCTATCCACCCGATTAAAAATTGAGCGTCTTACCAAACATGCCACTGCGTCACTGGAGGAAATTAAAACTTAATTGTACAAAAGCTAAGCATGACTTTCGAAGGCTATTTTCTCGAATTGACTGGCTATTCGGTGGAATTACATAGAGAATTGAACACCCTAAATGAGTACTACTATTACACCAAGTCTCACCCCCAAATAAATTTCCTTAGCCGTGCCCCTCCCCTTGTAAGATTATTTGTTTTCCTTTTTTAAATAATTCCCCACTTTAATAAATATAAAATAAAGAAACAAATGTATTAAGTAAAATCTTAGCAAAAACTTTGCTAAGAAAATGTAACTAAATTTTTTTCAAAAAAATATTATGTAAAAACACAAAATTATGCTACAATTAAATGTTAGAAATATTCCTAGTCATCAAATGAGACAAATTGTTTTGCACATGTCGGGGGTCTCAATCTAACTCTTCATATTCAGCAATTAAAAACCAATAATTAACAGTGTTATGTAAAGCCAAATATGAACAATTCGCTGCGAATAGGTAATAACTCATCTCGTATGCAGACCCTTAAGTTAATGATATCATCGTAGCTTCCACGCTATATGCATGCTTTTCGACCCTACCTCATAACCAATTCACCTGTGCAAATGTAACTTCTCCACTGATGTCCAACTTTCAGAATGCTCTCCTGGGTATTTATCATTTCACTAAATGCGGATAGCATTCCACTCTTAACTAGTTTTGTCTCGTTACTAGATTACTTGAATGTGGTGCGTTCTCCCAAGTTAGTATTTCAAGATAAGACTCATTGATTAAAATTAGATTTTTTATGTATGTGGCACAAACAATTTTTAGAGGAATCTTCAAAACTGCACCGCCAGGTTGACTTAAAAGTACTCAAGAAAAGGGTTTGTTGCACAACCGTAACATTCAATTCACATCTTCCACATTTTAGTCATTCTACACTCATGTCCAAAACTAAGGTCACAAACATATAATTTGTGAAACATGATAAGTGACTCTTCACTGCGCTTCCACGAAATTTAACACAGAGACGAACAACAATATGAGAAATAATATGGCAACATAACAATATGAAACCGATTTTAATTTTGAATTAAGAAACAGGATATATCAAAAAGTGTAAGATCACGAATCAGAGGTAAGGCATTTAAATTTGAAGTCTGTCTAGTATGGAGTGTGACCACCTGCACAGGTATACAAGTCTCACAATGATCTTTTTCATACTGCTAATGAGGATGGCAATAAATGTTTGTGGCAACAAAGCCCATTCTTCCGAAAGCGGGAGTTTTAAATCTTGGAGGCGGTAGAAATCGCTCTTCCTAGACCCTCCAAACATTCAACAGAATTGCGATCCGAGACCTCGAGGACCAATCCATATTGCGAATATCCTCTTCTTCAAGAAATTCATCAACAATGTGCGCTCTGAGTGGCCACCCATTATCGTCCATAAAATTGTAATCCGGGCCCATACACTCAAAACAACCTCACATAAGTTTCAAGAATCTCATCTTTATAGCGCTGTGAGTTGACAGTACCCTCATCGAAAACATAGATTGGTGTACGACTGCCAAACAATATGCTATCTCACGCAAGGATTCCTTTGCCAATAAATCTGTAGATTTTATTATTTAGGTTGGATGAAATCGAGCTCCTTTTCTCTCCAGGTGAAGACTCAACGAAGATCCCTTTGTCTGGTACATTTCAACTCATCATTGAAAAGAACCCGCCTCTATTCTTGTCTATTCTCGACAGATGTTTTCAGCTCTACAATATTCGGTCTTTCCTGCTGGATGCAGTCAAAGGGACTCAGACTGGACAACAAGCGTAAAGGCTAGTCTTTGCAAAACGACTGTAGATTGTTTGCATGGAAATTCTTCTTCCAGACACAGCAGTAAGGTCACGAGTAAGCTGAGGGGTCGTTGTCCATCTACGCCACCATGCTTTTTATGCAAAATAGCGATCTTGTTTAGATGTCGATGCTCTTTGGCAATATTAGCCAACATTCCTGGTGACAGTATCACTTGTTTGGAATTGATTCCATAACCGGGAGACCAATGAAGGGCCATTAGTAGCCATCGAGCCACCTCCGCTTGAAACTGGCCAACTCCAAGCCTGTGAACGGAAGGAATCATCTAAACGATAATGAGAAATCATTCTCACTGCAAACAGACCAACTTTTATGTTATAATGCAATACTCACAAAACTGGAGGCAAAATTCTCACATAAGCTTCAAAATTTTTAACCCAATAGTTATGCAAAAACTAACGCTAAACACAACAGCTTTTCCTAAACTGAAAGTTCATGTTGTACAACCCGTTCTTCTAAACATAAATAGCATTTTAAAATCATAACGAAAAACGTATTTGTGACCTTAAATTTGGACATGATATAATCAAATGTATGAACAGAGAGAAAGATGAAAAATATTTTCCAACAATAAAATTCATTTGGCAATTAAACAGCTAAAAATTAAGCTCTCTTTTTTTACTAATAATAAAGGAGTAAAAGATAAATAAAAAGACATTTATACGATTTTATATTACATGACTTAACACAAAAAGGGAGCTACATCAAAAAATAACACCATCCTTGAATTTATAACAGAATATTCTATATTCAAAACATCATATATTATGTCCATAAACAGACAAATTTAACAATATTAAACTTTATGAATTATATATATCAAATATGCATATGATTTCAAACTTATTATGAAACAAAAGCCTAATAAGAAGAAAGTACAAAAAATTAAATGTAATTAAACCCCTCTTATTAAATTGAATCACTGTGGCAAAGTAATTTATTGTTATTGTGTGTGTGTGTGTGATTTTTGACACTTCTTTTTGGTGCCATTTTTATTAAGATTTTTTTTATTCTAAATTCTTTATCTTTCAGAGCTATTGTTTCTTCCGAGATATTAAAAAAAAATAAAATAGTCGAAAGAAAAGTTAGCAGGTTGTCCAATAATGCTATATCAAAAATTTAATTAAACTGATTATTTTATAAAATCAATTCACCTGGGATGTAATAAGATCCTGAAAATAATTACGAATGGAGGAAATAAAAGATTGTCTTTAATTTAAAATAATAGAAAACATATCTATCATCAAGCACAGCTAATATTTTGAATATTCAAGCAAATATTATAGCTATACCATTATCTAGCATATTTTACAGACACAAAAATTCGAAACCAAGTTTCATCAATAATTCTTTTGATTTCTGAAACACAAATTCACCTTAATTATTCTTGTCTCGGAGACAAAATATGTAATCTTTTATTCAATATGGTAAGCTCTTTCGTCAAAGTTTCAAAATCTTAACTGGCAACATACATTTCCTTAGTATTGTGTTAGAAGAACACTTTTATCTCGAAAATTATTTTCTAAAAGGAATATTGCATGACTTTCATAACTTTGATCCATAAAGTAGTTCGATTTTTGGTATTGCGTATTCTGATAGACAGTAAACAACAGATGTTTCTGACATTAAAGAAGTTTTCTTTCGTTTACTTCATAAACATTAAAATATACGGATAAAACGGCATATTTCGATCTATTTGTTTGTATATATGTATTGAAAAAACGTAAATTTTTTAAAACTCTTCAGTAATTTTTGGACTTTTCATGGAACTTTATTTGAATGATAACTATATACTTGTTTTACGTAAAAATTAAACATTTTCAATAATATAAAGTTATACCCCCTAACTATTTCTATGCAAAAAGGGTACTGAATTATATCTCTAAGACTTGAAAATAATTAGAAAAGAAAACTAAAAAGTAAACTGAGATCAAATCGATTAATATGTACATAGAAGTTATCTAAAGAACATATTTAACGCCTTAATGGTTATGAACGAATTCAGCTCGCAATTGAATCGTGCTTTATAATGCGCGCAAATGAGTTCCGCTCGAGAACCAGATTTCGACCGAAATCATTAGAAACGAGCACTACTCGCGTAGTGAAATTTTCCCCCAATGCGCGCTGATGAGCTGAGCTCGTTCGCAATTATTATTATGCATTGATTATATTACAAACGAATCCTACTCACGAAATTTAGTTAGTTTTACTGTCTGCAGATGGCAGTACTTGTTCCTTTAAATTCTTTTCATACTGAAAGGGGAATTTTTTTTTACCTTGTTCTTTTCTTATGCGTATTTTGGCGCGTTTTTAGGATGTGTGGGAACTAAAATAGCTCAAAAGTGAAAGTTAGATAATTATGATGATGATTATGATTGTGATTCAGACACTTATCAAGTTTTGAGTCTCTTGAAGACTTTGTTTACAATATATCAAGCTCAGAAGACGATTCAAGATGTATCCAGAAGACATATTTAGTTTGTCCTTTCAATTTCATATTTGTCTTATATTTTTAATTAACTATTATTATTTATATAATTGATTATAATCATTTATAATATACTAGTTAATAATTATCCTTTATTAATTATTTTAAAGTACATAAAAACTGTTATTTATGTACTAGAAATACTTTTAAGAAATTTTAAAATGCGTGAGGCGAGCTATCTACGGCATCGCCAGAGAGGATGATATTTTCGTCAAAGGGTGAAGCTACTAAAAGGCTTGATTTATATTTAATTTAAATCTGCAGGTAGTAAGCAAAATTTGTTAAGTATGTGGGTGTGTGAGCGTTGTATTCCTTCAACTAATATATTATTAAACATAAATTAAGTTGGTGAATTAGAAATATAACAAAAAACAAATTAATCCATATAAGTTTATGCAAATCTTCATTTTTATTTCTTAAGCAGATGAACAGGGTGGCCATAATTAAACTGCATGTGTTTAAGAGATGTTGGAGAAGAAGGTACCAGGAATATTCCAATGAAATTTGATATCTACACGTTTCAGAACATGCGCCAGTCAAATATGCAAAAAAGTGCCATTTTCACACGATAGATGACGACGCTGTTCCATGTTTTTCAATGCTTATCGACGGCCTATATGTAAATTTTTAAGCCCATCGAACAGTATAAAAACAAGACCACATTGAGTAGCGATGTTGAGAGCACAATTGATTGCAGCATTGCAATAGAGAAATTATTTAGAAACCACGGTATTTATACAGGACGGAGCACCCCCTCACATCCTTAAACCTGTAAAAAATTGCTATATTTTTGGTGTGGACCAAGTCATAAGCAGAGGTTTCGAAACCGCCTGGTCTCCACGTTCACAGGACCTTAATTCTTGCTATTTTTATCTGTGAGGAAATCTGAAAGATATAGTTTATAGATAACGACATGCTTCTGTTGCTGAATCGAAATCTAGCCTAATGAGACATGTGAGGTGTGTTACAACAGAGATTTTAAATGTGACAGTGGAACATACTGTTTAACATTTTCAGCATGTGGTTGTATCTGGTGTTTCCCATATTGAGCACATCATGTGATAATTTCATTGAATAAATAATGGTTTAATTATTTACCAAAGTGTCTTTATATATTGTTTAATTTGCGATCTTAATTTACGTTAATTTGTGATTTTATGATACTGTAAAAATTAGTTTCTGAAGCGAATTGCTTGGAATTTTGATAAACTCTAAGTGATTTTTGTTTCTTGTTTATATATATGCCTCTTACAATGTCATTATGCTCTGTCTATCGGTTTTGGAAGTTGTATATGCCACAGGTGAACGTTAAAATACGGTACAGCGCCATTTATCGGGTGAAAAAAGGCGATCTTCTCTTTTTGCATACTTGATTTTGCGCATGTTCTGTAACGTGTAGATATCAAATTTCACTAGAATATTCATAAGTGGGTTTCTCTTCAGCACCCTTTTAACACTTGTAGTTTAATTATGGCCACCCGGTATATATAAACATAGATATGTACACACACATATGCTTACATATATGTATATATATATGGATGTTTGAAAATGAAATCGCATCACCCCAACACCGTTTAACTGATGACTATGAAAATTAGCATGCAAATGTATTTTTTGTGGTGAAAGGTTTTGTGCTATCCTCTTTTTTTGGAGCTCCCCACTGGGGGCACTACAGCATATTAACTTCTGCACCATTCAATCAATCACCAAATTGTCAACATGGTCGCCAAAAATGATGTCAACTTGGCTCTATCACCAACATTTCGCTATGTTTCTGTTGAATCGCCATTATAATGTAAGGAACGACGTTGCCTTCAAATATCGCAAATCTATATATACGTAAATGGATGTTCGTATATATGAAATCGCATTATATGTATTTAGCGAATTTGTATTTATTCGAATTAGCATGTATATGTATTTTTGGGGAAAGAAGAAGGTTTTTGTGCCCTTCTCTTTGTTGTAGCTTCTTCAGGTGGCGCTACAGCATATCATCTTCTGCACCGTTCAATCAATAGCCAAGTTGCCAACAGGGTCTCTAAAAATGATGCCAACTTAGCTCTATCACCAACATTTCCCTATGTTTCTATTGAATCGTGATTATAATAGAAGTAATGGCATTGTTTGTAAATATTACAATTTTAACATAAATAAATAGATCAGAAAGTAATATTTACACTATTTTTAAGCATTTATGACACAAAATGTGTAACAATGTCTTACTTTTGCTGAACAGAGATCACCTTTAGGAAGGTGTTTTCAAAAGCAACCCACAAGAAAGTTACGGGCGTCATAAATAAAAAAAAAATCCTTTTTATCAGCTATTAGAACCACAGACTTAAAATTTAACAAATAAAGGCTTTTTGTTCAACTGCAAAAATATACAAAAAGCTTTTTTTTTTTTTTTTTTTTTTACTTCATTTGCAATTCACGTAAAATTAACTCATTAAAAACTTCTTTATCCTTCAATCTTTATTGTTTAATTTTAAATTCATCCGTGCAAAGAACGGGTATACCAACTCGTATATATATATATGTGTGTGTGTGTGTGTGTGTGTGTGTGTGTGTGTGTGTGTGTGTGTGTGTGTGTGTGTGTGTGTGTGTGTGTGTGTGTGTGTGTGTGTGTGTGTGTGTGTGTGTGTGTGTGTGTGTGTGTGTGTGTGTGTGTGTGTGTGTGTGTGTGTGTGTGTGTGTGTGTGTGTGTGTGTGTGTGTGTGTGTGTGTGTGTGTGTGTGTGTGTGTGTGTGTGTGTGTGTGTGTGTGTGTGTGTGTGTGTGTGTGTGTGTGTGTGTGTGTGTGTGTGTGTGTGTGTGTGTGTGTGTGTGTGTGTGTGTGTGTGTGTGTGTGTGTGTGTGTGTGTGTGTGTGTGTGTGTGTGTGTGTGTGTGTGTGTGTGTGTGTGTGTGTGTGTGTGTGTGTGTGTGTGTGTGTGTGTGTGTGTGTGTGTGTGTGTGTGTGTGTGTGTGTGTGTGTGTGTGTGTGTGTGTGTGATAAAAAAAAACTATCTAGGAGGTGTCTCTGCTTTTTATAGTCTTAAAAAATTTATTGGTTAGTAAAAATATATGTTAAGTTTCTTATTTTAGCTTTTTTGAAATTTTTCTTTTAATAATCATCTTTATAGTAAAAACCAATTTTCAATATTCATGCATTCGTTTTATTTTTACTGTTTTTTGCTCCTCCCATTTGTAGATAGATATAGGCCTAATTTTCAATAGAGCTCTATTTGTCTATTATATCGAAATTTTTGCTGAACAGGGAAGCTTTGATCCATAAGGTAATGCTTAACCCTATTTCACTATCCTAAATCAGTGACAGCTTTAAAAATCATAATAGTTCTCCATTTTTGTCAATGACTCTTTCGGTCTTTACAATTTCTTGTAAATTCTGTTATTATCGAACTTAGTAGGATGTTCTTACATATATATAAATAAGCACCGAATTTTTATTATTGTTATTTGGTAGAAATTTCCTTTTACCTAGTTAAGAAAAATAAAAAGTCTCTCCAAAAATATCTGTCATTCCCACGCATCTAACTTAAAATTTTGAGACATGGAGTAATGTCACTCCTTTGTAAATTTCTTATAATTATTTAATCTAACAATGTCAAAATGGTATTTATAAAAGTATAGAGGTTATTTTTGTAATATTATCAGAGAAATAAATAAAACTTCATCAATTAAAAATCAATCATAAAAATCGAATTACTTATTGTTCGTCCAAAAAAGCTATAAAAGCTTATTTTTTTTTGTTAAAATTAGCAGTATTTAATAACTTTATTTGACTTTATTTTTTTCGACATTTATAAGCAAAATTCCAAATTTATTTTACATTTCCAATATTTTAACAATACATGTGGATATAATATTAAATATAGTTTATGGAAATTGTTTAAAGTTTTTGTTAAAATAATACACTTTAAAGTCAGATTTTTTAGAACATTAGAGTTTTCTTTTGATAAAAACAAGTCATCCTGATGATACCACCTCTCGCTTCAACACCACGCTCTTTTACGGTACATTTGTGTCTTGAACTAGACACGGCGTTCCAGTACTTGAGTCTCATAGGGAAAAACTGAAAATATGCATCTTTATCAAAAATAACAGGGACAGAATAACAATTACATTTTCAGTGTGACGTTTGAGACAAATAACGGTAGCGTGATTTTGATTAATTTAAATATTTAGTTAACTTACGTCCCAGCTAGTATTTACAGAATTATACATTGAAGTTATTAAATTTATTAAAGGATCATTAGAGGTCAAAATAGTAGTTAGTGAGAGGGGAGGTATCCCTTCAACGACCGCTCCCTTGACGGTTCAAAGCATCTCTCCCTCTCTCTCTGCTTAGGGATCAGGAGCTGAAACCTCCCAGCATCCTGTCACATCCTGCTGGCCGACGGAAAAAAAAAGTCCCTCGGGGGTCAAGAGGTTGTGGGGGGAGGTCCAAGGTGGACTACGCAACAACCCCAACATGCAGCTGTAGGATACAAATTGCAGGATGCACGTGTGATGATCATGTCCACAACAAAGCCGATTCGCAGCTGGGAGGCGAAAACATTACAATCAGATTAATTCTTTTTTCTAGATTCAACCAAAAATGTCCACATTTAGAAAAACAGCATTACGCCACTTAATGGTATGTGGGGGAGAGAGGAGCGTATGAAGAAATAATTTGGAAATTCCCAGCTTGCTACATTAACCAATTTGGGTATCAAACCCGTACTACTGATTCAAGGTATCATCATTCTGATGTGGTGTGAATGTTTGAAGATAGGATGCGATCGCACCACTTAAATTTAGATAGTTCAGAATTACAAGGTCCCTCGCCAGTTGCTTGAACTTTTCCCTAGAGTGCGAAGTTGGAGGAAAATAAAAACAAATCAAAGTCGAGGTATTGACTCGAAGGAATTCAAAAAAATCCGTAATTTGAAAGGAAAAAATTGGTCATAATTCCCTAACTCTACTAGCCGATTCCAAATGTACGTACATTTTCATAGTACATGTCTATTACTCCTATTTTATGAATCTTCCATGTTAAATAAATTTAATGTTAATGAATAAGAACTTCACCATATATTTAATCTAATTTTTCCATATATATACATTGACTAACATAAATTAAAGAAAAATCATAAAAATAGTGATAACTCGCCCTAAAATAAGCCAATGAAATTTGAAAAATAGGAAGGTGACCACTGTCTTCCAGTGGGGGCCTTCCCATGATGGACTTTAGGGAAATGAAATAGCGAACCTTTTAGCAAAAAGAGGCATCGATATTCTCCAACGATCTACTAGAGACCTGCTTCTTCCTTCAGCAAAACTTGAAATCAATAGGATTTTTAAAAAGGCTTTCAGATGCCGTTACCAGTGCTGCCAAAAATAAATCATGGAGGATGCTAATAAAACCTGTGTCTCGGACTCTCTTCGAGCTGCTGCTGTGACTGAGTTTAGATTATTGACTGGACATGACTGCCTTTGTGCTCATTTGTATCGTTTTAAACTGACTGACTCCCCCTTTTTTGTGTTTTGTGTGCTTCTGGACCAATCATGGCCGCTTTTCATCTAGACGTGTGCTCTGCACTTAAGAGTTTGGACTGCATTGAGAAGAAATCTTTGAGAGCTGATTGCCTAATGGCCTGATGGTCAATGGCCTGGCATTTATAAACAACATAAATAATAAAATAATAATGAAATTTGAATATATTAGCAAGTAAAAGAAGCTGAACGATACTACATTACGCAAAATAGTGGTGATGGAATCGGAATACTTCATTTAAGAGGAGCATAAAAATGGATATCTCTTAGAAAGGTGGCAATTATCGCTCTCTGAGATTAGAAATATGGTATAGCGCAATTGGAAACAATGACCTCCAGGTATTATTTGACCGAAGAACTACACTGGTGTGCAAAAATTAAGGATGACGTCGAAAATTAGCATAGCAGTTGAACGAAGAGGCACAGCGGACAGAAAGACCAATCAGGAGATTAAGTAAGGTGATGTACGGTAGCACATGCGCAGATATGCATGTAGATGTAATGGGGGAGTGTCTGAGTAGTATAAAGCATGTTGTCGGTGTAAGATCAGTATTTCTGGCAAAGAGATTGCACGCCGTATAGCAGTTAAAATCACACCGAGTTGCTGCCACAGCGAGAAATGGCGAATAATCAATCTGTTAGACGACATCTGGATGCTTTTACCGAGGTCGAATCATTGGGAAGTTGGAGGAAGGCCGCAGTGTGACAAGTGTGGCTGCAGAGTTCGGAATTGCTCACAGCATCGCTTCACGACTTTGGAGACAATTTCAAACTACAGGAACAGCTATCCGGGGGTCCAGTAGTGGTCGTCCAGGAGGAACCACACCCGCAGATGATCTGTACATTGTCTTATAGGCCAGAAGAAACAGGCGGCAGATAGCGGGAGAAATCGCTAGACACACGACACAGGCGACTGGACGACCGATATTGCGTTTTTACCGGGGCCAGAGGACTGCACGGTGGTGGTTTGTTTGCACGACGCGCCCTGTACGGTGTACCTACCTTTAACGCCTGCCCATCGGAGAAGGCGTTCTCTGTGGTGCCGGGAACACCGGAATCGGAGAGACAATGAATGGGGACGAGTACTCTTTACAGATGAGAGCAGATTCAGTTTGAGTAGCGATTCTCATCGCATACTCATCTGGAGAGAGCGGGAAGCCGCAATCATCCCTCGAACATCATTGAAAGGGACAGGTATGGAGGTCGCGGTGTTCTCGTTTGGGGAGGCATCATGCTTGGTAGTCGTACAGACCTTCACATCTTCGACGCAGGTTCAGTTAACAAGACCCGTTATTGTAAAACCAATAGATTAAAATAAAGATTTAATAAAAGATTTAAATAAAGATTCTTCTTCCATATGTGCGTCTTTCTAGAGGCGCTATGGGTCTGCAGTTCCTTTTCATGGACGACAATGCACCATGTCATCGCACAGTAGCTGCCGAACAGCTCTTAGAGAGTGAGGATATTGAACGTATGGATTGACCGGCACGATCTCCGGATCTCAATCCCATCGAGCATGTATGGGGATTTTCTAGGCAGACGCTTGGCAGCTCGTACCTTACCACCAGTAACGATTCGGGAGCTTCGATTGGCGCTGCAAGACGAATGGGCAGCAATGCCTCAACAACTCATTGACACCCTCATTCTCAGCATGGGCAGACGCTGTGAAACCTGTCTAGCAGTCAGGAGATCATATCCCCTACTAAAGACCGGATGTTTCTTGCTGGACACCCATCACAGGGATGTTTCTGGCCTTCAGTCGCATTGCGCTCCATGCTACTTTTTCAATCAAGCTTCTTTTATCCCTCTGATTTCTCTTTTTAGTAAGTGTTGCTTACATTACACATGTCCTTACGTAGTGGGGATCTTACGTATTAAATGTGTTGATTTGGAAAGCTTTTGTATAAAGTTATATTGAAAAAAAAACCGTCGTCCTTTAATTTTTGCACACCAGTGTATGATGGCGAGCTATTGGGCGACTAAAAAAGCAGGACAAAGCCTAATAGATGTGTCTAGTTTGCTAGATGTGATTCAGTCTGTGACTCATAGGCTATTGCAACAATTTCTAACCACAGATTCGGCCTCCAAAAGGTTCTGCCTTAGGACGGTCCTGTGCTACCACGAGTGCCGATGACAGATATTTGACATTACGTGCACAAAGAAATAGAATCGCAACTCTGTCTAAATCAGATCATCTCTCTCTCTCTGCAAGCTCCGGAAGGTTGGTATCAAGGTCAATCATGTGTCGACGGCTTCACGAACGTGATCTTTATGCCATACGACCTGCCATTTGGGTTTTCATTCATGTCACTCCATAGACGGCAGGAACGCTTGCAGTGCGCACCTCAACATGGCCACTGGATATGCTACCGAATAGTAGTACGAGACCACACAGAGCTCGCTTCGTGAATGTTAAACTTAAGCAGAAAACAATTCAGCGCATTATGTGGCCAGCTTGATCATCGAACCTTTAACGTATCGAATATGTTTCGCACGCTCTAGGACGACGTGTAGCTGCTCAACTCCCTCCGAAGAAATCTAGCCACGCTTTTAACAGCCTTGGAAGAGCAAGGACCCGCACTTTCTACAGAATTAATTGACGTCATAATTCACAGCATCACACATTGCTGCATGTGCTGTATTAATTCTCGGGGAGGGGATAATACCCTTTATTAAAACTACTTTTCCTACACTAAATTTACTTGTTCGATTTGTTCGTTGTATACATATGCTAATTTCTATAACACTTTTATTGTTTGGAGATTTCTTTTTATGCTATTTTATACCTTCCTACGTATTGTATAAAGTTTCATTAAATTCTACACATAACTTTTTGAGTTATCGTCATTTTTTGTGATTTTTTCTTAATTTATGATAACCAGCGTATATAACATTAAGACCTTAATTCTCTGCATCCAATAGTTGTTGTCCAAAACCTTGAATAAAATTCAGTTGCATGTAAATTAACAGATTCTGTGAGGAAGCAGAGAGCAGCACTGACCAAATTTAAGCTGCCAGTGGTGTTTCTCCTGATACAGGGATTAAATTTAGGGTGATAGAAATGATCTATCCCTGGATATTCAGACAACTAATCTCGAACTGATCGCTCACCGATTATCAACTGTGACACCTTTCGGGCACTTCGTGTTAGCGTAATTAAATGATAATGTTATCGGTGAGCAAATGACAAAACAGGTTTGTCTATGACATCAAATGAACATTGAGGGTCAGTTAAGATGACTTCAGGGGAATATTGCCTATATTTGCTTATGCATTTAGAATTATCTAGTGAAAGAGAAAATTGAAAGCAAAATATTCGTATAATCAAAATATGAAAATCAGTTTAACATTGTAATCAAAAAATTTTACTTCATATTAAGTATAAGAGAATGCTTGCGGAAAATGTATAAATATATTTTTGGATTAAACAAGATATCAAAAGAAAATTTGTTTGTAATTTATATATATCCACTCATGGACAGAAAAAATTAGAGCACCAAGAAATAATTGCGGGATTGTAACGAAACTTGACATAAAGGTACATGTTGGGGAAATATGCAAATGGTTAGAAATGCAGCGTGATTGCGCATTACCGTTAGAGGGCGCTTAACGTCGTTCTCCGTGGAGTATAAAATTGGTAACCAAAGCTTATTTGAGTGTGCTGAATTGTTTACAAAGAAAGAGCTGAGGTAGACATGCCATTACTCGTTTTCGAAGACAATATGAGCAGCTGTCGCAGTTTGAGAGGGAGAGAATAATCGGCATGATGGAAGTTGGATGGTCAGCTAGGCGAGTACGCCAATTAAGCTACTCTGATTGTGTTGTGAGGTATTGGGACCAGTGGATTCAAGAGATGTCATTTACACGAAGGACTTAGGACGCCCTCGACAGACCAGTCATCAAGAAGACCGCCACATCACATAAGAAATGCATGCGTACAGCCAACAGCTTCATCGGCCGCCATCCAGGCATGGGTAGCACCTTTACTAGGTACCCTTGTGAAGAATCTGTGCGGAACCTTCCACTAATATTCTTAGGCGTCTTTTGACGATGATTATAAATTCGCATGTATTTCTAATCAACTTCAAAAGCGAACGGATATGCAAAGTAGATAGGGTATTTAAGTAGAGTGTTGTAAGCTACTAAAGATGAAGGCTATTGATCCAGCAGCAGTAGCCTCAAGTGTGAGAATTAAATTGGATTGAGATATTGAGAGAGAAAAAAAAAAAGTACGGTTAGTAATCTACGAAGACATCTGGTGATGATACCTAAGTATTGACAGGTGATATAATATAGTTTGTTATCGCTTCAAACAATCGTTAGTTTAATGAAATTAGTTTAAGTTAATGAAAGCTAATAATTCGTGTTACGTGTATTTCTCGGACCTCCTATTTCGGTAGACCTTATTTGATCTTACCCTTTGTTTGACGTAACATAGAAATATTATATGTTATTTGAGTTTCTGATATTTGAATCGATATAATAAATACCCGTTATTACTATACAAATGGCTTAGTGATTCTTTGCCTCAAATTAATCTTGGTGTAAAGGGTGGAACCCTGGGGGTTCCTACACCCTGTGTAGGTACCCCTATATCTTCTCGAACCCTACGAAGGCACCTGGCTGAAGGACATTTGGGATCGTGGTGCCCATTACGTGTGCTGCTCTTGACGCCCACCCATCGAACCCTCCGTTTGGAGTGGTGCAGTGCACGAGGAAACTGGACTGTAGTGGAATGGACACCCCTAGTATTGATCCATGGCACCATGACAGCCCAGTGGTATGTCCATGACATCCTGGTACCGCATGCGTTACCACTCATGCAACGGCTCCCAGGAGCCATTTTTCAACAAGACAATGCTCGGCCTCATGGCAAGAGTGTCACAAGACTGTCTCCGCACTGTTACAACCCTTCCTTGGTCTGCCCGATCCACAGAATTTTCTCCCATCGAGCATATTAGGGATCGTTTGGGATGACGAGTTGGGCATCCCACGAGTTTGAACGAACTAGTGGCAAGAATACAGCAAATATGGAACGAAATGTCATACAGAACTTGTATCCCTCAATGTCCGATCGCATCGCATCGTGCATTTGCGCTAGAGGGGGTTCAACAGGGCACTAAATCTCCATTCTTTGCCTTTTTCACTGAAATAAATTATCTTTTTTCTTTGATTTTCTAATCATTTACTTATATCAAAGTAGTCATTACGTATGTAAAATTTTGTTTCATTTTGACGCTTCCTTCTTGGTGCGCTAATTTTTTGTCCATGAGTGTATGTAATTATTTAAACGATAATAGTTCATTCATTATTAGTTTAAATGATAATAATTTATTGGAAATAAGATATATTTTATATCAGCTTCGATAACTTTTAAGATAAAAGAAAGAAAGACGTTTTTCACTTCTTTCAAAAATATTTTCCAACATAGGTTAAGGAACTGTACATATAACCTAACTATGAATTTTAGGATTTTTTGAGGCATGTACGCATGCGTCAAATGTACCGTTGAAATACCATTACAAGGAAGAAGGATCTTACACAGAAGATGTTTTCAGTTTCGATTTCAATAAAAATATCAATAAAAAATTAACTACATCAATTCAAAAGTGATTTCACAAAATTTCAGCTTGAACGCTTGTTATTGTAAATCGAACAAAAATAAACAGTTATTAATATTTGTTTCAATGGTGTTTATTTCATTTAAATACTGTATGCATGTTTTATACTTTTGTAACAATTGTGTTGTATTAGTGTTAAATAATATATGCATCACACAGACACACACATAGTTATCTATATAATGAAAACTTTTCTTCGAAGCTTTTTTACCTAAGCAAGTACAATTTGGCACTTTATATTATTCATCTATTTCAACATGTTTTGCTTCGCTCATCCGATATAGTGGCTAGTGACACTTGTTGCTGTGCTGTAAGGCCTGGTACAAATCTCGGAAGTTATGGATGTTTGCAAATGTGCAAATCCTTTTATGGATTAGGGATACTCTAAAAGCCATTGAACTGTAGGTCCTCTCATGAGGTTGGTAGAAGAGGAAGGAGATGAGAGTCCCCCTGATCCTCCCAGGCTTGTCTCCCCTCTAAATTGGTGTGGTACCGAACTGAAAGTCGTACTGTCATATGAATGGTGCACATAGCTACAGCCAACGACAGGCATACATCTAGAAGTCTAACCTTCTCAGGCTCTGACAACTTTCCTTCCTTACCCTCGGGAAAAGACTAGACAACAACTTGTTTTCTTTTCAACTTGACTTTGGGAAACTATATTACTCAAATAGTTTCCCAGGCCAAAAACTTATGCTGTCGATTTCTGGATTGGGATTGATTAATGTGTTCACTCTTTTACCAACTTGTAACTTCATTACATTAATAAAGAAAACATTAAATGGTTTTGTGACCATTAAATGTCTTCCCGCCTTTTATATATATTTCATCATGCATCTTCACTTTCAGAACACTAAAAGCTTATATCCGTATGTATACTTGCAAGCACTTGTAAATTTTGTCACCTGTTTATTTTGTATGTGAATCTAATATTTAAGTAGATTATGTCCTCATATGTAGGAAATACATGTGTATCTAATTATTCTTTCTAACATCAAATTAATATCTAAAATGCCCTTTCTTTTTGGTCAGTATTCGATATTAAATCTCTTATCAAATAATTCATTAGCTATTTTGAGACAATTTATATCCATCATGCATTCCAGTTAACATCGTCACGAGCGCGAGTCATCAATTTCAATGAAAGACACCGTGTATTATGTCAGAGTCATCGTAACTTCCACGTAATTAAATGCTTGAAAAGCCAATACGTACACAGAGAAATACGTTTAACGTGAAAACGCTTAAGACGAAATATCTTTTAACACGAAAGAAAACAACGGTTCCGGCAAACTACTATGTATTTTCATGCACTTTTTCTCTTAACACAAAACTAAAATCTTTAACACGGAAAGATTTCTCTTCTGAAAATGAACAATATATGGAAAACACCAGTCGCGCAGGGGAGATTTGAGAGGGGTGTGTAAAATGAAAGAGGTGGTTTCACATGTTTCGTAGAAAGCAGGCAAACTTCTCTTTGAAATACCCTCGGGATAGCCTACGACAAGAGCCAATTTTGTTTAACTGCGTTATGTTCACCCTCTATCTCTACAAATGCCACTCAAAAACATCTCATATCTCAACAGTTGGCTTTAAAATTCGGGGCGAGTACATGGCAGTCTGAGTAAAAATCAGTGAATTTGGTTCGCATTAGTTTTCTGCTTTTAGAAGAATATTTTTGAAAACACGATGGCAAAAGGTACAGGGGGAAGGCAAACAGCTATATCACTTAAAATGAAGATGGAGCTTCTTAAGGATGTTGATCAAAAGCAGAAGACGAAAACGGAAATTTATAAAAACTTTGATAATGCCAACTCTACTTTATCAACAATAACTCAAAAGAGAGCAAACTACGAAAGTGTTTGAACGGTTTTTTTAAATACATGCATATGCACATATCTATGTAAATAAAATGTACTGTAATAAACTTAATTTTGTTCAATATATGATTTTTTTCTTTGAATATCCTTTTAACACGAAAATATTATCTCAGTCCCCTCAGTTTCATGTTAAACGATTTTAATTGTATATATGTGTATGTATATATATATAGAGAGAGAGAGAGAGACAGAGAGACAAAATTTAGTTGATTATCCTCCTGACACAAATGATGTTTTTCAGTATCGAAAGGATATAAAGTAGTTTATATTTTTATCATCTGGATATATCTTTTAAAATATTTTTCGCCTAATAATTTTACTAGCTGAATTTTTTACAAGAATAGAAGATCTGGAATTTGCTAAGGTACCGTAATAGTAGTGGACCGGTGATTTTCAGTCGTAACATGGAATCGAATCCCTACTTCCTGTATAGAAATTTCATGTG
>BMAU01003303.1:0-87070 GCA_019973935.1 Trichonephila clavipes | reverse complement strand
CGCAGTTAATCAGTTAGGCGTTATATTCCTAAATGCTGAATTAGACATCCAAGACGTTTATCTTTGATTTACAGAAGAGTGATTTTGAAAAGCAAGCCATATATGTAACAAGTATCCGTACTTGCATGGATTTTATATTAAATTTAAAATAATATTGATCTTTAATGGCGCACTGATATAGCGTTCTAGCGACATGAAAGTAGTAAGTAAAAAAATATTTTACCGTGATGGATTCTAAATTTTTATTTTAAAATGCAAAAAAAGTAAAGAATTTCTTTCTCCGACATTGTTGTTTATCGTATTATTTTTTTGAAACTCATGATTCGGGATCACCCCAATGAATTATTTATGATGTAAATATAGTAGAAAATAAAACGCCTTAAATACTAATTAAAAAACTGTTTTAAAAGATTATGAAGTATTTTTCTGAATTTTATATAAAAATTAAAGAACGTTTCCAATCAATAGTATTTTGTGTTTCAATTACAAATTTCGATTGATCACAAAAGAATCCGCTGTTTTTCAATTTTAAGAATATAATGGTTTTGTAAATATGCTACAGTTTTTTTTTCCTTAAAAATGCACAAATGATTATATAAATACATTTTTTTTTACTATTTTAAAAAATTGTACGGGTGTAATAACATGTGTTTACTTCCATCCCACATGAAATATCTAAAATGTTTAAGAAACAAAATAACCCGAAACAAAATAGTTTCAATACATTCAATAAACAGAAAAAATAGCATGATATATTTTCAACGTAATTTGTTGAAACGGGGATGTGTTGAAATATATATGTATACATATTTTTTAATAATTTCAGATATCTGGATTTAAACTATTACTAGTTTAAAACATGATATTTATCAAATTTAATTAAAGTACAAATAAGTGATCATTGTTAATTAACTTAGAATGGAAATATATCAGAATCTCTCAAAGGGTCATTTTTTATATTTAGTAAACACGCTTTTATCAACGGAGATAATATTTTCAGTAAACAATTGCACGATAGATGGCAGCACGAACGCATGTTACATTTTTCTGCACTTAATAAAATGTAACATGAATAATACATATGCATTTTTCTCTTTAAAATAAGTAATTATACAATTTTTTTCAATATTTTAACTATGCGAAAGTTAAAGCGAAGTAAAGTAAACGTCTTTACTAATTTCTATAAATAACTTAAAATAAAATATTTTCTTAATTAGGAATCTTTAATTCTCGTGAATGTTTGACTAACCGCATCCCATTTCGTCCGATCCGTCCTCGCAATCGTTGTGACCATCGCAATTCTTTCTCTGTTCTACGCACGTGTCACTGTTGTTGCAGGGAAACTGGCCTTTAGGGCAGTGAGGCTCGATGTCCTGGGCATTGGAGGAAGAGGATTCCACTGAAAAATAAATGCATTTTTTAAGAATTTGTGACACTTCAGACAGCGACAACTTATGTACGAAGCAGATTAGATTGAATTTTAAGGTCTGGATGAATTATTCGCATCCGGATTTTAAGCTGCAACATATTTAACGTGCTTTAGTTCCCCCACACAAGACATACGAGTATTAATACTAAAATAAATTATCAAGATAAAGGTTGGTATTAAATGAATGATATATGCGTAGAAATGTGATACTGAACAAATTCAATTTTATAATGACACCGTGCATGTTATTTAAAAGTCATTTTGGTGTGTACTATTGGGATGTTCAGAAAGTAATTTCGTTTTTTTCCCTACAGAGGATTTAATTGTATCTTCTTGCACCCAACTTCACATTTAAGCCGTATAATTTTTATATGCTTTGAGAGCTCATATAGCAAGGCTTGTGTGTGAAAAATTCCAATATAATTCTACGCAGTAGTTTTGGGTTGGTGCCTTTTTAAATATGGAGAGCGATAATCAGCATTTTCGACATATCTTACTGTTTTACTACAGAAAGGGTAAAAATGCTGTTCAAGCCAGAAAGAAACTGACCGATGTGTATGGAGAAGGTGTGTTGACAGTACGCCAGTGCCAGAACTGGTTCGCTAAATTTCGATCCGGCAATTTTGATGTCGAAGATGCACCACGTTCGGGAAGGCCGGTTGAAGCTGATAAAGACGCGATAAAGGCATTAGTTGATGCGAACCGGCGAATAACAACACGTGAGATCGGATTGAGGTTAAATTTATCAAATTCAACAGTTTATGACCACTTGAAAGGCCTGGGAGTATCCTCGAAGCTCGATGTATGGGTTTTCCATGTTCTCACACAGAGAAATCTGTGTCGCCGCATTGACGTCTACGATTCGCTTCTCAAACGTCATGAAAATGATCCGTTTTTGAAGCGCATTATCACTGGGGACGAAAAAGGTCATGGAGCAAAAAAGATGAACCGGTTCAAACCATTTCTAAAGCCGATATTCACCAAAAAAAGGTGATGCTGTCTGTTTGGTGGGATTTTAAAGGAATCGTTTTTTTTTAAGCTTTTACCGGATAACACAACGATTAATTCGGAAGTCTACTGTCATCAGCTGGACAAACTGAATCATGCACTTCAACAGAAAAGGTCAGAACTAATCAACAGGAAAGGTGTAATGTTTCACCAAGACAACGCGAGACCTCACACAAGTTTGGTCACTCGCCAAAAGCTTTTACAGCTTGAATTAGATACAATGCCACACCCACCATGTTCTCCAGACCTGGCACCATCGGATTATTATTTGTTCCGGTCGCTCCAAAATGTTTTAGACGGTAAAACCTTCACCTCAAATGAGGAGGTCAAAAACCACCTCGATCAGTTTTTTGCCAACAAAGACCAAAAATTTTATGAGCGTAGAATTTTGCTACTACCAGAGAGATAGCAAAAGGTGTTGGACCAGAACGGCCAATATATAATTTAATAAAGTAGTTGCTTATTATACGAAAACTGTCTTTCATTTCCACACACAAAAAAAAAACGAAATTACTTTCCGAACAACCCAATACTTGCATTCAATTTAGTTTCGTAAAAGAAAATACTTTTTCAAATGTTCATTAACTATTTTGATATAGTAAGCAAATACAGTAACTTTAACAAAATATGTACACAAATACGTAAGAGCCATTTTAAAATTCATGTTTTTTTATTAACCGTAAATAAACTTTTCCTATTTCGAACTTAATTTTCTGTGTTATCATACCTTTGCATATTAAAACGGAATGCAACAAAATTTTATACGGAAGTTACAAATTAAAAATGAATACATATTTTGAACATATCATTTTTTTAAAAAAATAAAGAGGTATTACGTACAGAATTACTTTTTGATATATTAATATTTATGCTTAAGACCAATAATAAGATATATATATATAAATTCCCTTGAATTTTCACTTGATGCATTTTAATCCATGATGGTCTTGAACCCTTCAGGTCCTCACTTGATAATTAATAATTAGTTTACCCACCTAACAGGAACAAACTCTCTACAACCTTATCTCCCAAAACCTGAAACTTCAGCACTTTTAAAACAGAGTGGTGCAATCTTGCAGCACCCGCGTATTCGGACCAATTAGAAAAGCCTTTACAAGAAATCACATGATTCTAACAGCTTCCAGTTGTTGTCCAAAATCATTAGATGTGGAGATCTCTTAGGCAAACAAAAAATGATTTTGTGAACGTCCTGTAAGCCTCACGTGTTAATGAGTGTGTTCATCATTAAATATGAAAATAAGCAAACTTCCTTATCCTTCCCACAATTACAACCACCACTAAAAAAGAATCACCTCTAGTCCGGAATTACTACATATATATAAAATAATCTTTCAGTAACTTAAATCTTCAATGCTCTGAATAAATCAGACAATCGTACCAAGATTTGTGTTCATAGTGTTTACAAAATATCAGTAACGCGAAAAAATATTAGTAGCCCAGAAAGTCAAATTGCATTGCAATATTTCCCAGTTAAACAATAAATTAACAGGAAAATATGAAAATGTTTGGTGGGTTTAGTTATTGTTGCTGAAGAACACCAAGAGAGGGTAAGCAAGATTAGACTAAGGTCATAATACTGTACACCGGAAGATACTCCAGAACTTCTAATAAATTGAAATGATTAAGGAAAATGCGCAGCTTTTACGGTATGAAGTTATTGAGAACTGAATAGCAGGTCTAACTTGGCTCCTATGCTAACAAACGTTAGCTGGACAACTTAAGACATTGTTCAAAATAAGAACATGCATGTGTAATAATAGCATGAGTTAAATATTATTTTGAATTAAATCTTAAATTCTTCACGTAATGTCATATAACTTCTGTTGTTTTCTTTGTATTAACTTTAATTTTTGTGTCACGTACTTATTATTTTTTTATTAATTGTAATTCTTCGTTTCTCTCGTGCTTTTGTTTTTATTGTATTTGTATTTATAAAAGTTAACTGCAATTATAATTATGGAAAGTTCCGGAGCTTCCGTTGGCAATATATAAGGAGAGGAAATATTCAGTTTGAAGAAGACAGTCTTGAGTTGTGTCTAGTAAGAGTTGTTGTCATTTTATTTGAGTATCGAATTACCATATTAACATCTACGCAACAATATAATTTATACGTGCATTGTTTGAGAAAAACTCGTATATTTTAATAATAATGTATAGGAAATATATAAAATAACAACTGTTAGAATTCCTTATATCCGACAAAACCACCCCTTTTTGGCCAGTGATTTCCTTTGAAGTTTCCTCCACAGTGACTTCTCATTCATCTTCGTTCTCCCAGTTTTCTCACTTATAATCTTAAAGTTTGATTTCACTGAGTCTGCCAATCTCAGCTTTGGTCTTCCACGCTTTTGAATCCCAGTGACTGTAGTTTTGGTGTGATGTGGTAGTTAGGAGAGGGGGTAGGTGCCAGCTCAGGTGTCGTATTCGTCATGACCATGGTATAAAATTACGAGGTCCGCAGCGAAATCTATAGTGTAGCTGAACAGTGCGACGTTAACATCCATTCACTCACTTGAAATGTAGTATCTTTTTGACAACATTATTATCTGTCATTCGAATTATATGAGCCATCCAATTCATTCTATTTATTTTTTTGCATTTAATGATACCAGGTTCTTTACAAATTTTATATATATTTAAAATGGTAGCTTCTTCTCCAGCTATTGTTTTCGCTTACACCTTCAATTATACTTCGAAGTATTTTTCTCTCAAAAGATGTTATTTGATTAGAGTCCAGTACCTTTAAATTTTAAATTTCTCTTAAAACATTTTTAATTATCCGTATATCATTACAAATCCATCTGGTTCATGTTAAGCAATGAGCTTAAAATAAATAATTTCCATAGAATATATCTGAAACACAATACCACACTAAGCTTATGCTAATTTCGTTTCAATTATTGTTTTCAAAATGGAGAACTAATATTTCTCAAGAAGTTAAATTTTCCAAATTCATGGAAAAGTTCATCATCATATTCTTAGAATATATTTTCGTTTAATGTTTGTTTCGATATTTTACAGATAATTGTATGTCTAATTACTAATGACTCAGTATCGCATTTCCAGAATAATTTCGATTCTCGAGTGAAAAATATTGTAGGATCAATTTCATGTCATTATTTGTAATTTAAATAAATAATCATCAAGGAACACGGAATTAATCTTCTCTACTACTACATTTGAATTTGCAATGGAAAGGAATTACTCAGTTTAGATTTACAAGATATTAAATAAAGATAGGTATTTTTAGAAATATCTAATATTAATAAGTAATTGATCGAGATTTAAATGCAGAAAATCCAGCGTAACAGAAGGTTTTCTGTCAGAGTAAATCATTATTTATTCTGAGGATCTCTACTAATTGCAGTAAGCTTTCATCTAATAGGAAATAAATAATGTACAAGTATAAATCTGCTGTAATACAAATTCAAATTTCACACATCAATACAAATCTGTAGTCCAAAAATTCCAAGAGATTGAAGAAGCGCACAGCTACTGTTAAGCTTTGACTCCCATGTTGCTTCTGGTATCTTTCTGATACAGAAAGATGTTCTAGGATGTTCTAAAACTTTCCAGGATGTTCTAAAATTTACATGTGAAATAATCATCTTAGAGCCTTTGGAAGTTTGTTTAAAACTACTTTTGTCACCAAATTTAGAAACTTGGCGACATTTGGTGATCAAGTTTGTAGTCAATTTTTCTGCTAAGATTACACATATTCATTGGCGTTGCCAATAGGATATTGTTACAATTTTAAGTGGGAGAAAAGTAACTGATGATTCCAATTATTACAATAATAACAGATTTATTAATAAACGAGGACAAAAAATGACTACACGAAGACAAGTAGACGTATATACTCAAAGTAATATTATAAGAGGTTATTAACAGTAGTGCAAAACACACTTCTTAATAACAAGCTTTACAAAGCTCCTGAAACTGATCTTCATAACAGTTCAACAAGCAGGAACTCAGCCAGGCAATGTCTCTTTATCTTATCATCGCAGTCAACGCACAAGACTGAAATCTCAACAGACCATCTTCTGAACTCTACCGACTCTTATATAGTCCAATGGAAAATTTCAGAAGGCTCTCTAGAGACTTATCGATGATACCTTGGCAACAACATATTTTTTGCCAGATTCATGGTTAAGTCACTAGTCTGGTAACCGTGATTGCATCTTCTCTGGTTGACATAATCTTATTAAAATCCAATTTGGAAAGCGAACTTTTTGGCATTAAAATTCAATCAACTCAACGTTGTCGCAGAGAAAACAACATACGTGACATAGTTCAGCATTCGCTCTTGCCGCGTACACAAACGATTTTTCCGTCTACAATACCATTTTAAAATAGAACCAAATACAGTTCGCATTTTTCGTAGCAGTATTTTATAGTACATATATTTTATATAAAAACCGAATATAGTTATTGATTTGGTTCATTAAATTACCTTTGATTTATTGCACATAAAAACTGCAAGCTATGCTAAATAAAAGTAATAATTGATTGATAAAAAAATTAGAGCTATTATGAAATCGAGCTGGAAAAAAATTGTTTTTAAAGACTTATTAATCATTTTTGAAACTATCATCTGACAGAATGAAGAATTCGCAAAACTCATGAATAATATTTTACTGCTATTATTATATATTATTTCAAGAATGATATGTTTGTTCAAGAGAAGAAAATATTCATAATTCAGTCATTTTTTCGAATTTAATTTACCAATAACTTCCGAGCCTTATATCAAGCAATAAGATGAATAATAACTCACCAAATCTCATCATTTTTATTACCTTTGACATGAAAATAAACCTACTATAAATCCCTTTCTATTCAGCAGCAGAGAAATTTATTAGACTTATATAAACACTAAAAGGTTTTAAGACTAATAATCTGACACCATTCTTAAAGATTTTCTTTTAATTTCTGAGACTAAGAGCGAGTAATTTTACTAAATAAGGTTTCATTTAAAATCAAAATTAAGAAAAAATTGGCATTCAAGGACGAAAGATAGCGTCGTCTAGTGTCAGGACTTAAATCTGGAAGAATCTTCTTCATAAAAATAAATCACGGGATACTGTCATTTATATATAAGCCCTGTCTTAACTTAATGAAAGTAATTTAATTTTAGGGTTAAGTCTGGGATTTTAGAACGACATACTGGTTGGTGAAGCCAATATCTTTTGAGTGATATAAAATCTAAGTCCTAAATATTTAATTAAGGAATGGGTCGGCTGCAACTCACAGAAAACATATACTTATAAGATGTTTTAATGATTAAAAATTACAAACGTTACAAAAATTTTATAAATATAAAATATTTTTTCTCTTATTTTTTATATTTTTTTGTTGTTTCCTTATTATGAAAAGAAATTTAAAAAAAAACCTTTATTGAAAATTATAACAAAGATTTGTTTGGAATTTCATCAAAACCAGTCCGCTATTAAACAAATTGGATAAGATCTTTAAGTACATCCTAAAATACAAGGTGAGTACAAATGATGAACCCGATTTTAAAAAATCGTATTTTCAAAACTACCGCCCATATTACAATAAATGATACATGAATGACAAGAAAAATATACGAAGTTTTTTCTCTGCCAATGATTAACAGCACATTCATGATCGTTGTGATTGAAATCCAAACACAGCGACAAAAACAGAGTTTTTGCGTATGCATGGGTTTTTCAGTTATTTCGATGTCACGCGCATTTAGAAATTGTTACGGAAAAGAAGCACCAGACAACAAGAGCATTCAGCGATAGTATCATTAATTTCAGAAAACATGTCTGTGACGGGCTCATCGCGTTTTCTACTAAAAACTCCTCTTGGGTTCTTTGGGGCCGAAAAGGTAAATTCTTTCCAACCAAATCCAGAAGCAAAGCGTGATTATGCAAATTAAGAACCTTTTAAATAGCAGAAGTTTAGCGTAAGCAGGGTGGCCTTTGGGAAATGATTATGCTAGTCTGTGGTTAGGAGTGTTAAAGTTAAAAGTGAGAAGTTGTCCGACATTCAAGAGTTCAGTTATTCGTGCCAAGCGTTCAAGTCAAGGTGGATATCATTCCACACGAGATAAAACCCAACGTCACTTAGGATTCGAGTGAGCTACTACTTACCTGGGATATAGAGGTAGAATTGTCCAATTTAGTACAGTGTGTGATCGGTTAACGAACACTTTCAAGAAAGATTTTTGTGTTCGGATAACGAACACTTTCAAGAAAGATTTTTGTGTTCGGATAACGAACACTTTCAAGAAAGATTTTTTTTGTTTGGACTACGAACACATATTCGGAGGTGATCAGAGAGGCACCCCTGAAATCATGGATGAAATTTTGACAACTGCTAGAGATCTGGAATTGGAGGTAAACGAGAAGATGACATATATATATAGAAGAGCTCATAATGGGACATGAAGAAGAACTAACGACAGAACTCCAAAAAATTTTGAATGAAGAACACCAAGAAACACAGTGAAATGTGTCTCCTTCTGAACAAGAGGAAGAAGAAAGAGGACCAATGCCGACATCTGCCATTAAAGATCTTTTGAAAAAGTGGGAGGATGTCAGAGCAAAATGGTCTTAGAATGGCACCCAAACCAAGCTGATGTCAGTAGGGTTGAGGATCTTTACAACGACAATGCTATTAATTACTTCCGGAAAATCCTGAAAAAGAGAGAAAAACAATCGACATTGGACATGTTCTTCAACGCCCCATAAGCAAAATATGAAGAGGACTGATTAATATGCAAGACTATATATGTATGTGTGTATTTTTTAAAAAACTTAATAAGAAATTATACATTTTTTTAAAATTTAATTTTTAGGGTCTCCAGAACGAATTAATCGATTTCACATAGAAGTCTATGGTGAATCGATGATCGGTTAACGAACAATTCGGATAGCGAACATAGTCTTGGAACGGATTATGTTCGTTAACCGATCACCCACTGTACTAGGAACTGTGTATTTTCGAGATTAGGAGTAGGCGGTTAAGTTAGAAATAGTGAATAGGGTCGCGCTCATTTGGGAATACGTATTGTGTGTTTCTTCACCTAAGATCCACTAAGTTAAAAGATAAATATTATTATTGTATAGTGTTTACGTTAAAATCTTAATAAAGAGGTATTATAATGGCAAAGCCTGTTTCTTCATTCACTCCTACACCTATAGGTCACGAAGAAAACGTAGGAGTAAGGCAACCCTCACGGGCCAATGCCTTACAAGTTGCTTGCGTAGCAGCGACCGGCCAAACGTCTCGGAAAAAGCATTGAAGAGGGCGAGGCAGAACTTTGTTCGATGTCCACGAAAGTATATGGAAGTTGTCGCCTGTGAGCTTGGAATCCCCCAGAAATACAGTTTTATGAAACAAATTGAATTTCAAGCCGCATAATTTGCTAGTGACGTAACAAATAACGGAGGACGACAAGTAAGCATTTGTGCAGCATTACGAACCACTGATAGAGTGTTGCTATAAAATGTATGAAACAACTGAATTACTGATTGGACGTATTTCGTGTAACGAGAGGATCACACATCGAACATTTGTAACAAAAGAACTTGGTATATTTCTCATTACATTCATGTATCATTTATCGTAACACGTGTGCAGTAGTTTTGATAATATGATTTTTTTAAATCTAGTCCGTCATTTGTGTGTGTACTCACCCAGTACTGTGTGTTTGTGATCAAAAATAAACAAATATTTTAAAATAAATATTTTTTATTTACTCGTATAGAGGAATAATTTAAACAAAAACATGGCATTGATAATACTTAATAATACATGATTAAAATAACTTTGTATAATATTACAAACACTCAAAGTTGAAAAAAAGGAAACAAATCTCTAAACATGTATTTTTTTATTCTAAAAAAATTATATTCTAATTTCTCTTTATTCTAAAATAGAATGAAAAAGAAAATGTATGATTAAATGTTTTTTCTACCTCGAAAATAATTTTTTCAATTAATGAGAAAGCTAAATATTCCTTTTTTTAAAGGTAATTAAAAAGATTACAAAAAATGCTTTGTAAAAATTCAATGGTTTTTTGTTTACTATAAGATTCATTTAAAAATAATTGTTAAATATTATTAAAGATGGAAAAATTACAAGGGGTAATATTAGTGAATATTAAATGTAGTATCTTTTAGTTTTTTCTACCAAGAGTCATAGTTGTCTTTTCTCAATATTTATGAAATCTCATACCTCAAAAGTACTTGGACTAATTTTTGTTTTTAACTTAATAATTTTTAAGTGATTCAATTCATATGATTTCAAATGTATATATTTTATAGTTCCATACATATTTTTTATTCGAAAGGTTTTTAAAAAGTATACTAACTAATTAATTTTAAACATTATACAGTCTATTAAGAATGAATATTTTTTCCAATGATTTTCATTTAAACTTTAAAATTTCTTAAATATACAACTCGTACACTGAAAAGGTAAATATGGGACTTCGAAATTTCATCCCTAATTTCTTGCGCTCATTCCTCAACCTTTGTCAAAGGCATCATGTTGAGGGGCTGTTGGCCCATATAGCATGGTATTTGCAGCGATCATCAATGTATTATTAAAGTATCTTTATAAATAGCACACAAAGATGGACGTTGCATTAAATTCTTTTATACTCTTTATTTAACATTCTCCTGCCTTAAGTTTTTCGAAGATTCGCCATTAACTTTTATAGTTGCTCTTTTACTTTTTATACTTCTAAATTTCAACAAATGCAGTGAGGAAACATAAATAAAAGTTCTAATGCATGAATAAAAATATTACCTTGCAGAAAAGCAGCAGAGTGATTGACACAGCAGAAAAGAACCAAGAGGAAAACCAACATATCCAAAGGGCATTTGCATCAACGGACGGATGCAGTACGAGCTGAAAAGAGAGAAAAAAACTCTTTTAACAACCGAAATTCAATTTCATACAAAAGGCTTTTTTTTAAGATGAAAATAGCATTATCCAAGTAAAACATTACTCGCATGAATTCAACACAAACTTAAAGGGAAACATTTTTTTTTTTAAATTAAGATTTAATTGTATATACATAGCACTTTAGGATACAAAAGCATTTTTAGGAATTACCGTAAAATCCGGCGTATAATGTGTACTTTTAACACAAAAAATAAGATCGAAATTTAGGGGTATAATACGCCGAGGATAAAATTTGAGAGCTTTAAAAAAATGAGTATTAAAAAAAAATTAGACTTATATATCGAAATACTGTTTATTTAAAAGAAATAGCACACCTAATGAACATTCATTGTTAGATAACATGAAAAGGCATTCATTTTTGACCATTTTAAGGCGAATAAAAAAAAACGTACACCGTTTCTTGTTACAATTAATCCATTCAGGCGATTTTCTAGGACTCGGTTCGCAACATTTTCTTCTAGAATAAGCCCTTTCGTTACTCCTTTACGTAAAGCACATTTCTTCTTTGGCATGTGAATTATTGTCATTTCATTTTTTCCCACTCCTTTATGGAGCTTTCGCCAATATCAAACATCCTTGCTGCAGCACGATTTCCATTTGCTTTTGCAAATTGAATCACTTAGATCTTAAAACCGGCACTGTGTTTTGCGTCGTTTACCAGTACCCATCTTTACTGATCGCTGTTTAAAGCGTTTTCAATATTATTCATAGTATTGAATTTACTACAGACAGCGAACGTAATAAGTCTCAGGCTTATTTCAAAATTAATCGTTCGCCTTGTACATCACACGAAAGGGGGGAATAAGGAATCAATGTTTATAGAAAAGCGTGGGGAAAATCCAGCCATGACGTTGTGATTCGGTCTCTCCCCCCTCCCTCCCATTTCTTCTTGGGCTTAAGGATTGTATAATTCTTGAAGTATACTATTTTTTCAAAATATAGTCTGGAATGCTTCATCCAATACATAAAGACTTCAAAACATAAGAAGTTTCTACACGCGCATTTCAATTTTTTTCGTAAAAAGAAGGGTGCGAGTTATACGGCGAATTTTACGGTACATCAAATGTACTTATAAAACATGTTTTAAATATTTTGATCAAATTTTAAAATCTAAAAAAATATCTTCCTTTGGAAGGAAATTTATTATAGAAAATTTCCACATTTTACTTTTTAGCGAACAATACAAAGCATTTTAAAACGTTTATTATTCATCGGAATATTAAAATTAATTCGCTCCGTTACAACGTTTATTCTGCTTGCTTCAGCTTTCTGTCAGCTGAAACAAACATATTCTATTATTACTGTAATTCATGTGGGGAATAACAAATAAGTAGAATCGCAAAGAATCACGATCTAGTTTATGACTCGGCGTTCAGGTCATGAACTTCGTAGACAGAAATCACATGTTAAAATCCTAAGCCACTATTGGCCGCCATACAATAAATGAAAATATCACACGTTGCATTCAACAAGGATCAATGCCATTATGTGATTTATCTTATTTATAAATTTGAATGTTTGTATATTTGTATGGAACTTATACTAGGAACTATACTAAAGGTTAAAACACTTCCACTGTTATACAGAACATACACAAAAAAATTTCATTAAATTATTTTCAAAATTTTTTGAGCAATTGCCGTCTCCGTTTGAGCTTTTCGAGAAAAAAACACATTTCGAGTAAAACGCATTTTAAAGTTTGACATCTTGTGTAAAATTATGGCATCTGCTTTTACCAAAACACCTGTAGTTTTTGTTCTAGTGAATGGAAAATAAAAAAACTTGGTATTTTTATTAAGATAATAAGATGGCCTATGAAATAAAATCATAAGAAAATTTGTCAATTTTAGAAAAAAAATCATGATTTTAGGGTAAGGGGTTAAATGTTTCTTAAACCTATTCTCCCTCTCGCCCCCCAAAAAAAGCCAAAAATTTCTCAGGTCTATTTGTGACAATTTTTTTATTATTGAACAATGATGAACGAACCTTGTACGTGACGAGTCTTTAGCCGTCCAGGACTGAAGTGCATGACTGGACAAGAGAAACTTCGAACTCTTGATCATGGTCATTTACGTACTGGACCACAAGAAATGAAACATTTTTCGTTGAATCAAATTATTTCAAAGAATTTCGACTTCGAAGTAAAGAAAATCTAAGTTTTAGCTTGCCTCATATGTATTAATTTAACAGCAGTAAAATATGAATGAAAAGTTTAAGAATGATAAATTTACTTACAAAATGTAGCTGCAATTAAACATTGATGTTAGATTAAGATTGAAATAAAGTCTTTAAAATTCAATGAACGTAAATTGATTATCGTTGTTGATAGCAAGTCTTAGTGCAATTCGCAACATACTCGTAAATCTTTGTAGACTGCACCCAAGAAGGTTAAACATTAAAAAAAAATCCAAATCGAATTTTACTTCTGCTTTTTTATATTAATAATGATACTGCATATTTTGATTTCTCCAATTAGTACTGATTTTTAATCAATTCATAAGAAATTATGAATTGCAAAGAAAACATAAGTGTAGTTTCTTTGGAGTCGATTCATTAAAAATCATATTTAATTATAACAAATTGAAAATTTTATAATACACATATTAATTTATTATTTTTTGCTTTTTTTATTTCGCAAGTTGTTTATAAAATTTTTAGTGCAAAGCTAAGCAAATCTTTGGAATTTTTTTTTAACATTCAGATCGGACTTCACGCTTGGACAATTCTTAAAATATTATCTCCTAGCTATATATAAAGGTTGCCCAAATGATAAATGGACGCGTGAAATTTTGTATCAAAATGATTACAGCTATAACAACGCTACCGAACATGGATAAAGATAGATAGGAGGTGTATACCGCATACGACGGGCAGTGATGAAACCTGCTCTTAGTAGAGGAAATATGTAGATCAAAAATGTAAAGTCGCGCTATTCATGGATGAATCCATATCCAAGCAATACACGGTATTATGTTTACTGACTGGGGAAGGAAAGCTAAATGCGGGCAATTAACAGCGAATAGAGTCACTCTATGGGGAGTATTGCTTAGTGCGAATAATTGGTGCAAAATGTTTCGTGAAGGTTGCAAACGATACCAGGTCTTGACGACAATGCCGGTCCAAACAACCTTAAAACATTTCGTTGAAAAGTGTTGGAATACCAACAGTACAGTCCAGATTTGTCTCCCTTAAACCTTTGACACTTTCTTCCATTCCAGAGAGCATTACGCTTCCATTCGGAAGGTGAAGGAAGCTGTGCAGGACTTCCTCGAAAATCAACCAGAATCATTCTACAGCGTAGGCATAGATTTACTGTCGAAACAATGGGATGTGTGTTACAACGCCCAGTGCGATTTATTTTTAATTCCATGAAAGGTATTCTTTTATTCAACGTCTGATTTTTATGTGGGCAATCCTTTTATAAAAAATGCATGAATTTCATCATTATGTTTTCGTGGATCTAACGATACTAAACGTTCATTTCAATAACTTTTATTTTATTGCGTCGTCACAATATACGATATTGATTACACTGTGTGAATTTTATTTAAAAAAAAAATATTTTTTTCTATGTCCAACAGAGAAACTTCAATTTATTTTATCTTCTTTTTTATTGTAAAATTTTAAAAGTGTACATTCATTAATGTATTAAGCACTTTACCGCAAGAAAGCTCAACACTTCGTAAATTTTCGTTTATTTTTTATTATAAAAAAATTAAATTGAATGCGTCGTCCAAGTCATTCCTGGGTGGAGTAGTAGATAAATGGTTCGAAGGTCGGAACATAATGTGTTCCTTTTTCCTTTATCGCTGGAGTTATTTAAAGAACACAGAATATGTGCACATACAATTTCCGCATGTTTAATTACTTAGAAGGAAGGGTTAAAGAAACAAAAAAGAGAGAAAACTTTATCATTATCAAAAAGGAAGAAAATAATTTAAGAAAAATAAACAGACAATAGAAATAAGAATACAATAGCCTATTTTGACAATTTTGTAGCTATGCTTATCGCATCGCTCATTACAAATGCAATTTTTATTTTATATACAGGAGAGTTTTATTTTAAATTTTGAAAATTTTCTTTTTAAATATGTATTTCAATCGAAACAGAGCAAATGGTTTTTGTCTCACTCATTTGAGATTTTTTATATAAAAAAATGGATCTATATTTTAATAACGAATTGAACTTTGACTGGAATACAAGCAAATGGAATGATATGGAGTATGAGCAAATAATGAAGAATGTATTATTAGTTTGTATTCTGTATCGAGATGGGTGAATCTCAGTCAATATTGTGTTGTCAATATGCGCACAACCTATGATGTCTATTTTGTATGCGCTTGGGAGTGTGTAGAATTAGTATGATACCATTGTCAAGTCAGTTTTTTCCTCCGTTTTTATTTTACTGATTCTTGCGCTCAAACAGGATTTCAACTACAGTGAAATACGTTTAACGCGAAATAGCTTAAGACGAAATATCAGTTAACGCGAAATAGTACAACGGTCTCGATAAACTACTTCGTATTTTCATACATCCTTTTTCTTTTAACATGAAACGAAAACTGGGAATGAACAAAATACGGAAAATGCCAGATTTAAGAGAGGTACTTCAGAACATTTCTGTGTTATTGGATTGTCCTATTGTATCATCGAAAGAAGATAATGCAAGCAGTAGATCGTGATAATGCGTGTACAGCCCAAATTATGCAGGATAAAGACATTTTGGTTTTTTTTTCAAAGCTCAACACGGAACCGTAGCTAATGCAGCTCCTGTTCCCACGTCATCCGAGATGAGGAGCATCATGAAAAGTATGCACAGTTCTGTAGACGCACATTCCAGTGGTGAAATGAATAACAAAAGGGAACAACTTGTTAAAAATTTGATGTTGAAAAAAAATCAGATTATTTTCCAAAAACTTAATAAATGTTTCGTTTTTCAAAAAACAATCGTATTGAGAATTTCATTAAGTTCTTGTGAATGTTTTCGGTTCCCTGATTTTTATGAAACATTTGCACGTATACACATATATATGTGAATGATATCTATTCTTATAAACTTAATTTTCTTCGATATCTGTTTCTGTTTTTGGCAATATCCTTTAACACGAAAAAATATTTCAGTCCCTTCAATTTCCTGTTAAACGATTTTCACTGTATGTGTTTTTGATAAATGTTTTTTTTTAGTTTTAAAATAATGTTGCTTATTCAACCTGATCTGATTGCTTAAAGAACCCAGCATATAAGATACATGCAACAAAACATTGATTCAAAGTTTTATTAATGAGGAAATTCAAATGAAAATACATGTGTGTTTTATGTAAATTTACATCAATCCACGAACGTTCCCTCCCTATTTTTGAAAATCTGTTTAAATCTGGGATTAGTATTATCTCTTCATTATTAAAAAAAGGGCTTCGAACGCAGTATGGCCGGAGTGTCACAAGTTACTGGTGTTACTGAAGACCCATTCTAAGGAAGAGGACAAATGTAGGTTAAATACAGTAATACCTCGACTTACACGAACCCGCAGTTGCGCGATTTTCAAATCGCATTTATTTGTGTTTTGTTTGAGCACTGTGTGTCCTATTCCTCTTTTTTCCTTTCCAAATTTCATTTCTAAAACTCAAACAGAATCAGTGTCAGGGGCTGATGAAGTAAGTAAAGCGATTGAAGAAGTTGTCACGATCTTACCAGGCAAATAAATTTAGAAGTGAGTAGTAATGGCGTTCAAGAGCTGCTGGATTTTTACTATCAGGAGCTGACAATGGATGAGCTCACAGAAATGCATGAGCAAGACATTGAAAAACTTGAGTCTTTAGACCCAGTTACATCAGAAGATCGAATGATGGTTGGGAATTGGATAGAAGGCATCAGTTCAGTTAAAAAAGTGTTACAATTTTGAAAATGGATACTCCAACGAAGAGCGTATTTTCTCAACAAAACAAGGAACAAAAAATTATTAATTTTAAAAAAAATGAGAAATTTTTGCGAGGAAAAATATCTTTGGTCCGGCAGAGACTACTTTGTTAGACTTTTTAAAACCTTTTAGATCAAAATTACTTTGGCTTACGATTTTATATTAGTACGATCTAAGATTTTATTACGCATTTTTTTTTCTAAATTAGTATTTTCTGTCGTCTTCGTCCCCAAATAAAAATAAATTATATGCATTTATAAGCAAAAAACCGTACCCTGACTTACGGGAATTCGACTTCCGTGGTTATCACTCAGTTCCACCTATCGCGTAAGTTTGGGATATTACTGTATATCGAGATTCAAAGTCTTCCTAATGGTGTGGTAGTTGGGAAAAGGGGGTGCCAGCTCAGGTACATAAAGGAATATCCCATTTGAGTAACATACATCAAAAGTTTTAGTTTTGTCATATTTTTTTCACAGTACTATTCAGAGCTAGAATTACTCATTCAGGGAAGATAAAAAAAGCCATCCTTGTCTACTCTTTTGCCGCCAACCACCACGTAAATTCTGCAGTCAGCGCTAGCGTGCGATCGCCAAAATAATTATTGACTCAGGCGACACTAAATAATTAGTTCTTCTCTTTGTAATACTCTTTTTTTTTATTAACGTAAAACCTGGTGTATAACAAGCACCTATACTTTTAAGTTGCATTTTTTTAAAAACAATTTTTAGGTACATTCGCCGTATAACGCGCATTCCCTTTTTCACGAAATGACCTTACAAAGGAAACTGCAATGAACTTAACGTTTTGAAATTTTTTATTCCAGCTATTATCCTTGGCATTTGAAAAAAATAGTATACTTCTAGAGAAGTACAGCCTCTTAAGTTCATAAGATATATCATTTCTTGTTGTTGCTAATGCCACTTGGCTGACGTAGTCAGAATGAGGCCCATGAAATTCATCGTGGCAAGGGGCTAGAAGTACCCCTGTCGTTGACCTAGGTCTTGAGCTCCATACAGGTGACAGTACGATTTAGCTCGGAGAAATTTCCCGAGGGGATGATTTGATGGCGTCACCACCTATCTCCATCTCCACAAATTTTCCATGGAACTGGATGTGAGGGAAATATTCTCCAGTCCCCTGCACTCGTGATTCAGCCACAAGATTTTCGGACCCACTGATTTAACGAGCACGTTCTCCGTGTGCAATCGAAGGGTATTTGGTGGCATCGGGCATCGAACCCAGGCCTTCCGGTCTGGAGTCCGATGCTCTAACCACTAGGCTACCCACGGCCTATAAACAATACTTCGATATATGTAGGTTCTAATTTTTTTTCATGCCCATATCCTTTTTTATTTTTAAAGCCATCATTTTTATACTCGTCGTTTAACGCGCTGCCGTAAATTTCGATCTTATTTTTTGTGATAAAAGTGCGCGTTAAACGCCGGATTTTACGGCAGTTGTTTTACTCAAGATACCTTACGATGAATGAATATAGCTAGCTGTCAAAATGTGTCATCCTGGGCATGAAACCATGTTGAACCCCTTAATGCTCTTGGATCTTATATACTCTTTAATTTTTTTTCTTTTTAACAGGGCACGGATTGATATTATCATTGCAGACCTAGTACATCCCCCGGAATCTCGTATCACTTTATTGTGAGGCTCCATATAGGTGGATATTAGTTGCCACAATTGGGTTTTAACGCCCAGTTTCCTACCACGCGGCAGCACCTTTGCTCAGAGAGAGATTGATTGATTGATTGATTGAATATTAACGTCGCACTGTTCAGCTACACGAGGGCTTTTCGCGACGGACCACGTAATTTTGAACCATGGTCAAGTGACGTGGACGACACCTGAGCTGGCACCCCCTCTCCTAACTACCACACCACACCAACGGGAGGACGTTTCAGCTCTCGACAGATTTAACGTGCATCGCTACCCTACACGGCGGGTCTTTAGTGGTACTGGACTCGAACTCGTGACAAAGCAAGCCACGTTCCGATACCTATACCACTCGGCTACCGCGGCCTTCTCAGAGAGAGAGAGAGAGAGAGAGATGATGCGAAACTGTTCTAGGAATTCAATTTTCCCGAGAGCACCCACGCCAATCAGGCAGTCAAATGATCTTTTACATGCCGAATAATCAAATGACACGGGTGCTATTGATTTGTTTGCACCATGAAAATCGACATACTTGGGGCGGATTCGAACCTGCTAACTTGAGAGCACAAGGCCAGTGCCTAACCATCTACACCATCCAGCAAGTCTCTTTAAACTGTACAGTATAAAAACTAACTCTTTAAAAACAATATTATAAAAACTAAGAGAAATTATTATGATTTGGAATTATTTAAACAACTTGAAAAGAATATTAATTTGAAAAGTCTGTTAATTTGAATTTGTACCGTCAATCAATGCTTCAATAATTTAAAACAATTTGGGTTTTGCAAAAAAATTACAATGTGCGCAATTCGATGTATTTCACGTCATTTTCATGCATTGTTCTCTTTTTTGATGCTTATCTATTGTAATTACCTTAAACTTTGAAATGTATATAGCGATGTTTACTGAAACTCTAGCTTTTATGAGTTGCAAAATTTCTTATAATGTAGAAAGGATTTATTTCAGTATAAAAGGACATTTAGAATCAAATGGTGAATTTTGCATACGTTAGCTGAAGGAGATGACACCACACACACACACACACACACACACACACACACACACACACACACACACACACACACACACACACACATATCTTATTTTTCAAAATACTCCATCTCATTGAAGTACAAGAAATAGTATAAATCTCATATATGCAATAATGAAGAAAAATAAGTTACCGTACTTATTAGAATCTAAGCCACATTGATTCTAAGCCACGCCCTAAAATCTCATAACGTTTTTGTGGAAAAAAAATAATAACTAGTGTCAAATAATTTATCAAGGTATCCGATACTAAATAAATTAAAATATATATATAATGAAAAAGAATATAAGAAAAGTGAATAAAAATAATTTTATTTTACCAGTATTAAAACTTTTAAATACGAACATGAACTCATAATTGCTCTAACAGTCAGTATCAGGTTCAATTTCCCAAATCCAATGAGTTTCTCCGCCTTCGAGTCTCAGCCGCACCCAATTTTCAGTAGCCTTAACAACTGGGAAAAGAGTGACTTAAATTCGAATGAATGCGGTACATAAAATAAAATGGAATCGATAACTCTCAATAATTCGATAATTGAACATCTGCCAAAAGGAAAAAAGAACTCAATGGACTAAATTCATGATGGTCACATGATAACGTCAATCACGTGTTTCCCACTGATTAAAAATTAACATACTAGTTGCTCAGCTTGTAAAGTTTAGATAGCATTTAAAATTTGATGATTGGGTAAAGAGTTCACATGTTAAAATTCTTCAAACAGTTTTCAAAATTTAAAAAATAATACTAAAATTATACGAATACTTTTAAATTAAGTGCATTTGTTTAACTGTGTGCATTATTTTATCGTTGACAAATATGTACTTTCTAAAAGAAAGTTTCTGCAAAAAGCAAAAGTTGGCAACAGTGAAGCCCATGAACTAACTGGCTGGAAACGCGTGATTATATTTATGATATTGTTATGACGTCACATTAATTTATGAGCTGATTGGCCAAAAACACGTGGCTCAGTTATCATGTGACTATGACGTCACATGAATTTAGTCCATTCTGAAAAAAATTTATGGTCCTAGTATCTCAATTAAAAATGACCCTTAGCCTAACACATTAAAGATACACACACGCGCACGTTAACTTCTGGGATTTTATTTCTTTGGTGCTTTAACGGAGTTAACTAAAAATGGATCATAGTATTTAGTTCTATCTATCCTAAAAAAAATTCATTATTTTGTTAATTTCGAACATCATAACTTAAACTAAGTTAACAAGGGAATGAACAATTAAGTTGAAACAGAAAGATAAGCAACATCTGTATTACCGGAAATTTAACACCATAAAAAGTGCTTCAATTGTGACATTGAGGGCTCCACGAACAGTTTCTTTCTGTCTGTGTTTTAATCAAGCAATGATTGATTCTACAGATTTATTTTCTTTGTAAAATAAAATACATCCACATTTAAAATAATGGCACACAAACATTCAAATGATTTTGCAACTGTAACTTCCTATAATATTCTTTTTTAAGCGGCACTGTCAGTTTGTATTAGTTTCAATAATCATATAAAATATAAGCCGTAAAGATGAAAAATATGCTGCAGGTTATAGCCTGTAAAAATGTCGCAATCAAGGTGTTGCAAGGAATATCAGACAGAAAAAATTAAACAAGCAATAAATTGTATTATTATGAAAGTTCGAATTCAATTTTATAACGAATTACAAAATTAAAAAAAATAGTTCATATATATTTTTTTCAAATAAAGAAAAATTATTCTTTTTTATGGGAATTTTCACATTCTTAAGTACTATGTCGATTATCAGACTATTTACATCAAGTTTAAAAATTATAAATGAGCTATATAAATCTTTTTTTACTCTGTCTGAGAGAGAGATATTAATTTAATATGTAAAGACAAATGAAGATCTTTTTTTACTAAAAATATTTTTATACATTCTCACTTTAAAAAAATCTAGAGTTTAAAAAAACTTCACAATATCAGATATTCTTATCTTCTTAGCGAGAAAATAATATCGTTAATACGCAAACTATTCCTAATTTTAAAACAAATGCTTTTGGTCTATGAATAGATTAAATTCCCTTTCTGACTCTAGAGATGGCAGATTTCGCAAAAAAGGTAATTTCAACACAAAATTCTGTCTGTGCTCGAACGGATAACTGCAATGCTTCTTAGAATGGAATTAAACTCCCACGCTTCCCTAGAATTTAAGATTGATTCCATCTAAAATCTAAAATAAATATGATCAGGAACGGATTTTGTTCTGAAGAGCGTCTGTTGTTGAGAAAGATAAAAGTTCTCACAAATCTATAAGGCTTCGCTAGGTTTTTTACTGTAAGATATAATCGAAACCAGAATTTTAAATGTAAGAAGAATTCTTAGAAATAAAGCTTGAAAATGTCACTTCTTATTATCGGTTTCCAGTGATTCGACTTTTGAATAACTATGAGTTTCGTACTTCATAACTAGCAAGAAGATGGATGAAATAATATATTCTTCTTAAGCAGTAGGAACTCTAGGTTCTTGGATTCAATGAATTTGATTTTATTTCATTAACCCCTTAATAGTTGCATAATTTTGATGAAAACGATCATAAAAGTGCCTTTTTGTTTCATTCATGAAAATTATATAAAACTAAATGTATACACAATACATGGATTTATTTATAAATTTTGGGTAAATTTTAGCTTGAAATACAAAATAATAATAATAATTTTTAAGAAAAACCCACATTTATGGTCCTTATGACTGAATACTGGTTTTACAGCAAAGAGAAAAAAAAAGGAAAAACGTATTTTAAAGAATAAAGGAATTTTTTTACACTTATTCATAATGAAATACACATTAGAAATATTTTCTTGTGAGATAAATTTCCAAGCATGAGATGCAAAGGCCAACATCACAGGTAACGGTACTGATACATCATTACTGCTCTCAGATTCATTAACCGAACTTTCAAAACAATAAATCATTTCAGAATCCCTCTCAGATCCATTTATACTTCCATTATGCTACTTTTATAAAGTAGAACCCGGTTCATGTCAATACTAGCTCCCAAATAAGTATATTAAAAAATATACTTATTTTATCACAGAACGCAACCCACGTGTATTCAAGAAGAGCAGAACTAAGTAACTGAACTAAGGCTACACAAATTAATCGCTAATGTTGTTGTACGCCCCCATTGGTCAGCAGTGCTAGACCAGGTCCATGACATCGTACACTTTCAGAAAGTCCAACACCAGCAAGGGAACGTCTGCTAAGTCCTGCTTGGTGAGCCCTAGGCACTCGAATATATGAGCAAGTGTGGCCGGCTCAGAAGAACAGTTCGTGCACATTTCAAAGCTCTTGCATCCTTCGGAAAATTTCATTGATTTGATATGGCCACTTCGAAAGCGGGTTAGAAGAGTTTGATCCTGTCTTGTAAAACCGTGAGCCAGAGAGCCTCCAGGACGAGAACATTGATACCAATGGTACTATGGGGGGGTAATCCAAGCGGTCTTATTCTGGTGTTTAGTTCTAAAGAAAACTCCAAAAAGGTGAGGGGTGCTGACGGCTCTGGTACCTCGCAAGCACCAGCCTTGGCCAAAGTGTCCGCAATCTCATTTCCCTCTAGATCTATGTGAGAGAGAATCCACTGCAGATGAATTTGATGCGATGTGGAAAGTAGTCGTTTTAACTTGGTGAGTATTGACACTCCAACATTATATCTCACACTATGTCAATTGGACAAGTGCTGTATTTTACTTCTACTATCAGACAGTATCCAAATCTATTTTCCATTCGGAAGAGATGCAAGAGAACCTAGGGCCTCATCAATGGCTATTAGCTCACACTGCGAAAAACCGAGCAACCGTCTGGATTTTTCCTCTGGATTCTTAAGATATGGTTTTGCGATTTGATGTAAATTCCGCTGCCAGATCGATAATAATCGTGTCTACTGCCATCCGTATAAACCTGAACGGCGTCAATTGGTATATTTCCAATTCTCTCTAGAGCTACAGTGGCTTAACGTATACCTCCGCATCGCGGGAAGGGGGGGATTCTAAGGGGACCAAAGCTTTACTGCCACCATGTACCTACCCTTTGTAAAATCCAACTTGGGGGCCCCAAAAGTTATTCATTACGCCACTGCACTAATAAGCATGTTTAATTGTACTAAAATGTAGTTTAAAGTAAAATAACTATATCTAAACACATTACTAATAATCTAGTATTGCCATTTGGTGAGAAATGAACATGAATCCGGGCATAACAAGTCGTAAGTTTTAATATTTTTAGCGCATCACTTTTGAATACTCCATCAAGGAAATATCACGGGCGTGAGAAATAGAAGGGGATATTTCACTTTGAGATTTTGACCGGAGCGAGAAGGAGGAGTTAACTTTGCTTTTAGAAGTTATGCTAGGATAGTTAGTAACTCTGATCCCGTAATTTTGAACCTCGTTTTAGTGATGAGAGCTACACCCCAATCAGCAACATTCTCTCCAAACTTCCCAATCATTCCAATGTGAGGACTTTGAGCCCCGACGGATTAAACGGGCGTCAGTCCGTTTGCACGAATGATCTTCAGTGGCACCAAGAATCGAATCCATAACTCAACAAGACCAGCCACGAGTTTGAGACCGGGATAATTCGATTATAATTTCTATTTAGTTGCCACACAGAAACGTGCTTTGCTTTCCTTCCCTCTGAAAAATATTGTATAGTGCGTGAGTGACATTAACGTCGCCCTAATCAGCTATTCGAGGGCTTTTAGCGACGGACTTCGTAATTTTGAACCATGGTCAAGTGACGAGGGCGACATCTGAGCTGGTACCCTTCTCCTAACTTCCACACCATGCCACGAGAGGAAGTTTGAGCTTCCACAGATTAAACGTACATTAGCCCTCTGTGCATGGTGGATTTTCTGCGGTGTTAGGCTCGAGCTCATGACACGCAGGCCACGAGTCCGTTACCTAGGCCACTAGGCTACCGCGGCACTAAAACTACAGTAGAAACAATTTCTGGACCATCCTAGCGACCAAGCAGTTTGTCAAAATTCACATTTGTTCCTTTCTTTTTGCAGTTTGTTCACCTGTTCTTTTAGTCTGGTAATCAGTTCGTATGTTCTTAGCTTGTCATAATGCCGTGCATTTCCTTATCAGTTAATATATTTTATTTCTTTATTGTTCTTTGTATTCTGTTTATCTGTGTTATAATTATTATTTTCATCTCGTAGTTTGTTCATTTGTTCTATGGATATCGCAAGTTCTCCATATGTGGTTTACGAAATAAAATTTGTTCTTTTGTTTTATGCCTGTCATAATCTGTTCAATTAGTACTGTTCCTGTAATAATCTGTTTATTTTACATACAGTTGCTTAACGGAGAATATTAGGGCCCCCTTACAAAGTTAGGTTTGAGGCCCCAAGCCCAAGTATGTACTTAACAACAGTCAGTATTTGGGCCTCCTAGAATCCCAGCCCCCCCGCAATGCGGGGCTGTACGTTACGCCACTGATCTCGTAGGAGAATACCGACAGGACAAGAGAAAACAGGAGAAAAAACAGGAGAATACCAAACTTTAGGTTCTAGAACAAGTAAATCTCTGGCCACCTTGTATCTAGCCGTCAGAATAGTGACCCTCGCAGCTCCTACACCAATTTCCGGCATTAAAGTCCGCCACACGAGGGGTGACAAGGACCAATGGTAGACCAGTAATCCGGATACGTCCAAACAAAAATGATTATGCATCACGTGTCTCTTTTCAAAGCGTGACATATCCCACCTTTAAAAAGACACAAAAAGAGGAAAACACACGCTCCACAACGCTCCAATACACTCTCTCAGACTCTCTATCAGATCCAGCATAACAAGCAATCATTATGTCGTTTTAACACAGCTTTCACACTAGTAATTCGGCCTTAACAGCGTCTCATCAAAACAATTCAAATAAATTCTTGCATGGAAAATGTGGAATACATAAATTGAAAATGGTGTTTTTAACTAATTATGTATGAAAGTAATATCTCGATGCATGACTAAATCAAAATGAAAAAGCAAGACTTAACATTTACTTCAATCATTCATTAATACATTACAGAATATTAATTTTTTCTTACCTTAAATAATTATTTGTATAATGTGATTTGTAAATAAATACGAAATAACTTTTGTTAAACTGAAAAGATAAAGTTTTTTTTATAGTTATACAGAACCGTTCCATTTCATTGGAATAAAATAAGTTTAACGAACTGCATAGCGAAAGAATACAAGCATTTCCATTCATTTGCAACTTAAAACCATTTAAAGAGCTCTTTCCTGTAACACTATGAACTCAATGGAAAAATGGAAAAGAATACTTTCAATTGAAATGCAAAAGCATTCGGTCTCCATTTGTCATCCCTAACGACCCTACCGAATCATTTGGCAATAAAAAATGAAACCCTCAGAATATCAGTTGCTTTTGGAACAATGTTTAAATTGTTTGGTAAACAGGATCTCGTTAAATTTCTTTTTTTTACAGTAACGAATTCGATATTCTTAGCCTTGTTGATTCTGATTATTTTATCAGCTCAAACTATTAAAATCGTTTGTTTTGACTGTCGGCTGTCTCGGATATTTAAAAGCATGCTAATCACTTACTGCGCATGTCGTATCGTAAAAGTTATCCCCCATTCATTTTTTTGTTCTGATGTTGAGTTGTTTTTCCCTCGTCACGTGACCCGGTTCCAGAATTAGTGGTCGGTCGTCATTTGACCACTTATTGCTTCTAAGTGAGATGTTAGACAAGGAAGAGTTGATTGATTACTTCTTCGCTTTTTTGGGGGAGGGGGGTAATATTTCTCTTTTTATTTAATCAGTCAATTATTTCAATTAAAATTTAAAAGTGTCATTTTTGGAAAAGGCTTGAAATATTCCTTGTTGTAGAAGGCATATTAAAAAATATATACTAGAAATCAAACTGTAGGTAAAATCCGGCGTAGAACACGTACTTTGAACACAAAGAAATAAGATCGAAATTTACGGGTGTGCGTTATACGCTGGGTATAAAAGTGAGACCTTAGAAAATAAGAAAAGGAAACATAGGGAAAAAAATTAGACTTCTACATAGATCGAAATATCACTTATTTAAAAGAAACAACATACCTTAAGAACTTAAAGCAGTGTTTCTCAAACTGTGGGGTGGGCCCCCTGGAGGGGATGCGGTTACCCTGCGAGGGGGGCGCGAGCATATTGAAATGAAGAAACCAAAATGCTTTCTGCACTGATATAATTTATATATATATCATCTGGTGATCGTCAAAAATAAAATATTCCACTTCAAACGCTCATTAGCTATCTTTGATCCTATAACCAAACAAAAATGACATTTTGTTTGCTTGACTGTAATCCCCCCAATGAGAAATTTTTTATTACGTTTCTTTTAACCCCTAAAATACTACTTTTGACTATCATATATTTGACCTTAAACTTACTGGTATGTTTCATTTCATCTCTTTTTCTTTTAGGAAAGTTGCAAATAATATTTTTTATGTTGCTTTTTTTCCATGTGAATGAGTGATATGAAAAATGGATACGCATATTGAGCACTTTGAAGGATTACTTGGCCAAGATGTATTTTTATGAGTCTGAAACATATAATGCATAACGAAAAACTTTTTACGCAATTCTTTTTTAGAGCTAATATCCATATGTTTTATTGAATACTCTTTTAACACAGGATCGGTCGCGCGTTGCGCAGTCATCTCATGTTCACAAAATCGTTAATTCTGGGAAAACTGTTCATTTGTTACCAATGACCTTGGCAGAGTATCCTCAACATGACAGTCTTAATGGGAACTAAAATGAATTTATCCCATTTCGCCCTCTTTTTTTGGGGGGAGTTGCAAACGTTTTTTATACAATCAAGTTACTAGTTTTGATCAAGTTCCCTGCGCGACCACTTTTGTTCCAAAATATTTTCTATAAACATGCTACACCTTTCCCACATGAACAATTTTGTGGCTTTGATTGCTGTGTTGTACGACTTATTATGGTTTATAAATGTAAATGAGCAGAATATAAAAAAAATAGCATCTATGATCTCTATTGAAGGAAGTTGAAACTGATCAATCAATTGAAGAACCTGCTGAAATAATGCATATTAATCAAGATAGCAAAAGTAAATATGAGAAAAGCAATAGACATGAAACGTTTGAGTTGAATTGAAATTTTCAAATGCTGCCAAAAGAACTCTATGAAGAAAACTATGAAGCCATAAATGTAGCACTTCGCCTTGTCTAAAAGACACAAGGAAGAAAACGTTCAAAATGCTATATGTAGATCATCAAACAACAGTAAAACTACAATAACGTGAACAAAATATGATAGTTTTGCTGGAAAGTAACGTTCCTGTATTGTTAGAGAAAAGTGTCTGTGACATATGTCTTTTATTCAGGGCACGCAGATTTGGAACATTTTCTTTAGTTTTATTGGAATTTTTCTCAAAAAATCAAAGAAAAACTGAAAAGTCCTTAAAAGTAGGGGTAAGTATATTTTCTCTTAATTAAATTATTCACTGGAATTGGGATTTTTATCGTGTATAATAAAAATAATTATAAAATAAATTATAGTTTAAAAACAAACTAAAAAACACGCTTTTATAGTGAATCGAACTAAAAAGTGTAAAAATAAAAATATATATTACTTAAAAGTAACATATACAAAATTTAATACTTATCTTGTTAACTTGTACGGTTTATAATTATGATCGTATTGTAGCTTTAGCGCCAAAAAGTGCATTATTATTGCATTCAATACATTATTATTTTAGGGGGCGATAAAAATTATGATTGAAAATTGGGTCGCCAGTAGTGAAAGTTTGAAAGCCTCTGACTTAAAGGGTTGCAGTTGTAGAAGTATACAATTTTTTTTCTAAAGTTTGGGCTAATATCTCGAATAAATGACTTCATAACATAGGAGCAATGCATACGTACATTTCAAGTTTGTTCGTAAAAAAGGGGCATTATACGGCGAATATACCAAAAAATTAAAAATTGCAGCTTCAAAGTATGGGTGTTCATTATACAGCAGTGTGCGTTATACGTCGGATTGTACGGTAATGTATACAGAGTTACTCATAACTTTCTAATAGATTTCGAAGCACTATAGCGAAAAAAACTAAGACGAATAAAGCAAAAAACGGACATTTGGAAGGGAATACACAAACAGTTCAAATTTTATTTGTATATTTTACAGGTGTTTTATGTGTGAAACCTTGGTTACACGGCATGCATCGATGCGATAGTCCAGTACCTGCCACTCTCTATATAATATGGCAGGGGTGGCCAACTCAAATGACCTCGCGTGAGACTTCGGAAGAACTTTACGATCCCGCGGGCCACATATAAAAATATATATCATTATATTAGATTTGGATCCATTACAAACATTTATCGTTATATAGACTACATAATCATTTTTGGCAAACAAGTCAATTTATCCCTAACATTAATTTTTATCCACAATATCTTAATTTAATACAGACAAATAGTAATAACAATGAAGCAAATTTTCTTGTCATATACATCAAATTAAAAGATAATGTAATAGTTACTAATATTTATGATAAAAGACAAGATTTGAATTTCAATATTATAAAAGTTCCTCATTGGGAGAGTAATGTACATGCTTCTAAATTCAGAAATACTATTAATAATTATATACAATGCAATAAATTTCTGGTGTCAAAAAAATCAGAAATAATAAATAACTATAAAAATTTTACTAAATATTGCTTAAATCAGAAATACCCAATTAATTTTATTAGTAGTTTTATGAATAAAGCTATTCAAAATAGTAAGGATTAAAAATTCTGAGATTGATAATAGTTTATTACTATAAACTTACATATTTCATAGTTATAGTTACCTCCATATTGCAATATTAGGTAAAACTACTTATTATTTTATTCATATATACTCTAGTGTTACTAAAGTTATGGTAATTCGTAACTCTCTTATTAATTTTTATTTCCATTCTTTTTACACTTTTATTAAGTGCAACATTTCAGCCATTCACGTGGTTTAAATCTACATTAGGGTCCAGAATCTGGCAATAACTTATTTATTGCACTCAGATTTAGCGCGGGCTTTGCATTTTTAAGGGCAATTTTTAGGTAAGTTACCTCTATTTTGTAATGGATTTAGATATTCCTATCCATTACATTCAATAGGTTTTTGCTCAGTATTATTTACATAAAGGGGGAAGGTTGGCTCGCCAAAAACATGTTCAACCCCACTTTTATATAAATTATTTTACATATTAGTAGTCCTGAATCAGCAATGTTTGTAATACTGCAGCATCCATTTTATAATTTTTAATTTCGGTTGCTCATGTGTCCTTTATTGTGTGATTTTCCTAATATCTATGGGTTTTTCGAATGTGATTGTTGGATGTTATCTCTCGTTTGTAGAGAATAAGGCTATATATATATTATGTTTTAAGTAAATATTTTAAAGCTGAATTACTGTGTGATTTTATATTGAGGGCTATTAATTGAATGAGGTTTTATATAAAATATACTAATATATGTGACTTTAAAATATATTTTCAAAATATTTGAACATGAATGCTCATTTGTTGACATTATTTCTTTCAAGGTGCGCATTTTTGGTTTATAAAAGTGGCGTTTTTAAAACAAACTTGAATAATACGTTTGAATTTTGTAATAGGTATTCCCATTTCATACTGTATGTTTTTTTTGCCTTACTGGTTATCCACCCAAAAAATGACTGACATTTTTAACTAAAGAATGCTACATTTTTAATATAAATGTAAAATATTTTCTAAACACTTAAATATTTGTTTTCAAGTATATTAAAAAGAAAAATAAAACGTTAACAGTACGCATTACAATCACAGTAGCTTTGATTATGCTTGCGGGCAAAAGAAGCATATTAAAAAGTTTGTTCCATTAATTAATATCATTAATATATCCCACATCTTAAAAAACTAATTTCGGAGAAAGAAAGGAAGATACTGTTCAATGATTAGCAAAAAATTTAAGAATTGTAACACAATTATCAATTAATGAAGTATTATAACACAAGTATTAATTAATGAAGTTTTGTAACTGAAGTACTAATTAATGCAGTACTGTAACTAAATTACTAATTAATGAAGTATTAAAATTAAAGCACCAATTAAGGAAGTATCATAGCTGTAGTACTAATTAATGAAGTATTATATCTGAAGTACCAACTAACGAAATACAACGACTTAAGTACCTATTAATGAAGTATTAACTCTAAAGTATAAATTAACGAAGTACTATGACTAAAGTACCAAATAACGACGTATTAAGCTGCAGTACTAATCAATGAAACATTATATGCAATGTACCAATTAATGAAACATTATATGCAATGTACCAAATAATGAACCATTATACACAATGTACCAATTAATGAAACATTATATGCAATGTACCAATCAATGAAATATTATAACTGCAGTACCAGTTAACGAAGTATTTTGACTAAAGTATCAATTAATGAAGTATTATAACTATAGTATTAATTTATATGAAGTATTATAATTAAAGTATTAATTTATAAAGTATTATAACTAATGTGTGAATGTAAATGAAAAATCATTTGAAAATAATAACAAATATATATAAAACAATCTTAAAATTGCTATGTTGTGTACATATTTACGGATTTTATTTTTTTTTTATTTCAGTTTTAATATAAATATATGTTTTATTGTCTAAAACACTTTTGTTAGTCAGTGGTACCGTAGTACAAAATTTACAAACGAATTTTATATCCGTTGTAGTATTTCAATTTATTTCATCATCATAGTCACACTCGGAGGATGAACTCTTGCATTATTTTAAATCAGTTTAAAATTCACTAAATGAGTCTAATTATTTTATTGCACCATTTTAAATACGGTAGTCCATAGTAAGTAAACAAGAATTCACATTTACTCAAATTACAAATAAATATTGTTTCAATCCTTATTGCAGCAAAATGTCATCTTAAATTTACATAGCAGTTTTCAAAGACATTGCTGTTCAATACAAAGAACTAAATTAGAACAAAAGAAAAAACTTCAATATATATTTTTAACTTAAGACGACAAGCGTCTTGGAAAGTCATGGGAAACCCCGAATATTAAGGGTCCTTTCCCGAGGCACCTGGAGAGAGTCGAGGCCGTTGCCCGCTTTCGCCTATCCACTGGGCATAATTTTTGAAAGTATATATTCACTGGAATGGCCTGGATGCTGACGAGGCCTACCCGCTCTCCGGTCATGCCAGGATGGATGGCGGCCACATGCTGCAATGCATTGGACTCGATAAACGCCCGACTGACGAAGGCGTCAGTCGGTACTGAGAGGATCGGCGTCAAATGGTCAAGAAGCCAAGCACAAGCGATGGATAATTAAATAAATAAACTTATTCTAAGTATTATAAGCCAACACAAAATGAATTCAAAATTTATTCCAGAACAAAAATAGATAGATGTTGATCCTTTTTTAAATGCTTAAATGTTTTTTGCATGAGCTCAACAATATGTTTTTATCATAACTCAGAAGGTATACACTCTAGAACTTCTCTCGAGAATCAGAAATAATATTCGATTTAAAAAAATTAAATGTTTTTGAGAGAGAGAAATGCTTTAGTTCTTAATTCATATCAGTATCTTTAAGACAGGTCGGAATTTTCATAGTTTAAATGTTTGATTATTTAAAAGGTAGAACATAGAAACTAAAAAGGAGCTCCTGCATAAAAAATAGTTAACCCCTTATGCTGACAATTATTTTGCCTAGAATGTTCCAAAAAAGGCACACATTTTTTATTGCATATAACTAAGCATACTACTTAAAACAAAATACGAAAATGGAAGAATTTTGTTTTAATTTTCAATTTTAAAGTTTTCACACTATTTTTTTTATTTTATACTTGTAAAAAACAAAAACAAAAAACAATTAAATGTTTTTTCTATAGGTACACTCTGCATGCAATGAAGAACGTTTCAAATATCTTAAAAGAATTTCTCTCATACTAAAAAAAAGAAATTTTATGTACGTACCCCTTTTTCAAATGGTTGTGGATTTTTTGTTCTATTTATAGATACATATATTCACACACAATTTAAAGCATGCTTTGATACTAAGTCTTACATTCAGTGAAAAGACAGATATCTTTTTTGGATTATATTTTCATTATCATTTCTTCTCAAGCAACAAGCAGCACACTCTCTCTCTGGCTTGACAGTCCCTGTTCTGTATCGAATATTTTCAAGAATCTAAATTCCTGCCTTCAATGTAAAATCCACACCTTCATTCAAAGAAAATCCCGGATGAGAAGTATTTCAGTACCATAAGCAAACTGGATCTCTTAAAAAGACTAGCGCTAATAATCTTACTACAAAAATTAAAAATATGTGTAAATTAAAGATAGAAAGCATATATCAGTGCCCGTACACTGTACGGGCAAACCAGTCAAGAGGTTAATTTAAACACACACACATACTTTCCTGGATCTAGTTACAAAGAAAAGTTTTATCTTCCTTGATTGAACTTAACGCTTTGTTATGTAAAATATAAAAAAAATTACAAGAAAAAGGGATTCTTCAGTAACAAATTAATAAACTCTGAAAATATTACGGCACAAACTTTTCTTATGCAGCAAAACTTTTTGATTCAAAACTTTAAGTTTTCCTCGACATTGTTAATGTTAAATAGTTCCTCTCATTGTTGCAAGGATTTTAATAATAATAATATATAATCAGTCTATTTTTAAAAATAAGACTGAAAAGAATTCTATACTTGCATGGCAATACATTTAAAATTTCAAAAGCAGTCTTGAAGCAGTCAGGATTTGATGCCAATTTTAAGAGCTTATCAAACTAATTAATAGAAAAAGATATGCAAATGCTTTTTTTTTAACTTTTCACTATTTTAAAAAAATCATATAAATACGTTTCTTTCTTTTTTTTTTCTGTGAGAAAATTTTTTCAGAAATTTAAATATTTATTTTACATTTGTTATACATAGTTAGAAGAGCTTATCAAACTAATTAAAAAAATATATTGCATTTACAAGGAAATGGAAATTGACGTAAGTTATCCGACTACGTTTGGAACCGTGATTTTCAAAAGCGCATAAAGGGATAATTTTCATGATATTTCAAGTGTCATTTATCAGAGGATTAGCGACTCTCCCAACAATGTCTTCATATATGCATAAAATTGTTTTAGATGGACAATTTGGCAAAAAAATCGATGCCACGCCGAATTTATTTAAATACAATATTTTGGCAAAAAATTAAATTAGAATAATCTTTTTTCCAAATGTTCTCCTTTTGTGAAAAATGCTTCTATTAAAATAATATTTTGCCTGTATATAGCTCAGACCTCTGTTTAAAGGCTCAACAAGAATTTTTGAAATATTTAACTTAGAAGTGGGTTTATCTATGTTTTTTAAAGGCAACAGAATTTTTGAAATATTTAACTTAGAAATTTTCAGTTTTACGGCAAAAAAATTTTCAGAAAAAAACGGCGATAATTATTTCAATGGGTTGCAACTCTGAAAATAATGAGAATTTTTCAAAAATCATAGTCGAGCCTCTGTACAGAGGTCTGAGCTATATACAGGTAAAATATTATTACAATAGAAACATATTTCACAAAAAGAGAATTTTTGAAAAAAAGGTTATTCTAAGTTAATTTTTGCCGAAATATTGTATTAAAATAATTTTGTTTGTCAAAATGTCTTAAAACAATTTTATGCATGTACTCTAATCTGAGTGACACTAAATATCATGAACATTATCCATTTATGCGCTTTTTTAAAATCACGGCTCCGAACGTAGTCGGATACCTTAAAAAGTATGCAGAAAATTATAATATATTTATTTAAAAAATAAATACTACAGTAACAGCTTCCTACATCGCATTTGCATTTAAATATATTAAATAGCTTTATTAAAATACCATTTGTAAAGTTTTTAATGAGTTTTTAAATAAAAAAATTATGATAAAATTATTTTAGATCTATTTTAAAAATTATCATTGGATCGGATCATAAACTCTGGAACAAATATCAAGGGAATAGTTAAAAATATTCAGTTAACTTACGCTTAAGAATAATTTAATTGTATTACTACTTTTTTTATAGACTATTTTGTATTAATTAAAAATTTAAAAAATTATGTTTATAAAGAGCTTAAATTTTTGAGATTTGAAAGTAGCTTTATGGACAAAATACAAAAAGCAAAGTTAAAATATTTTCAGTTTTTAAAAGTCAGAAAGCTTGAGAAAGATTATAGTTTTAAATATTCGATTACAAAAGAAAAATATAGACTTAATTAAGAAATATTACTCTATTCGAAATTCGAAAATGGAGGATTAATAGGAATGCACGTAAAATGTTAGATAAAATGTATTAATGCCCAGTGGGACTACTTGATTGTATAAAAGAAAAAGATATATAATTCAATTATCTATCATTTTATTTTATATTATTTAATCAGAAAAAAATTTAATGAAATATTAGTTAATCAGTAAAAATTTTAATGCAGGATTTCGAATAGTTAAGCTCAGCAGTATTAAATAATAATTATTTCATTGAAATGTGCAGCTCGTTATTATTAAAAACGATGCTCGACAACATATCAAATTCACAAAATTCTAATTTTAAGAATTTCTTTAAATCAAGAACTCTCTAAGGCGACAAATATCGAAATCTTACGCGATTTTTTAAATAATAATTAGTTAAATGAAGTATAACTTTGCAATTAAAATGATGATTTAAATCATTTGGTTGAATACTGAAAAGCTATTATTATATTATTTTAACACCTTTTGCGATTTCTTAAAAATAATGTACGTTAAATCAGACATAAATTTATAATTGGCGACAAACTAAATCTTTTGGATGGATAGAAAGTTTAAAGCTATTATTCTATTTTTTAAATAATATTCGAATTTATTTAAAAATAATTACTGTTAAATGAAACATAACTTTGTAATAAATTATATACTAAATCGTTTTTACAAATAGTGAAAGCTATTATTCTAGTATTTAAATCTTGTACACTGTTTTTTTAAAAATTAATTAATGTTAAATGAGATATAACTTTGTAATTAAAAAAAACGCAATTGTTTGGATGAACAGTGAAAAATATTTTTTTTTTATTATTAATTAAACCTTATCTGATTTTTTTAAAAAATGACTAACGTTAAATGAGATTTTACTTTGTAATTAACAATATAATAGATCGTTCGGATGAATACTGAAAAATTACTATTCAAACTAGTGGGACATCTAATGATGTTCTACAAAATTTCTCACCTTGCAAAGTTATATAGAAAATTATTGCAATCTCAATTTCTTATTACAAAGACAAAAAAGTTTTAAGTAATACACAAATCAACATACCCATAATTTCGATGTAATCCAAAATTTTCATCTGCTTAAAATTACCTCAATTTCACCCTATAGTTATTTAAATCTTAGCACACTTGAAACTTTCAACCCTTTTAGGTACTACATACTGGGTCATTGCTGATAGAATACACTCTATAGAAAAAAGAGAGCCCTAACAGAACGAGATGTCTTTGAACTTTTTGTCAGGAAGGTTCCGGTTCTAAGGCAGATAAGTTTCTTATTATAATCTTTTGGTTATTGCTCCGGAAATGAGAAGATGAGCACATTAATTATCTGTAGTATTTGTTTTGAATTTAAAAACTCAAAAACCTTTTGAATATACTCAAAACTATCCTTTCATTGTTTCATAAAAATAAAAGTATAACTTATTTTTTCAAAATAATTCAATGTTTAAAATAAGGGTATTGTCTTGTGAGATATCAGGTATATTTGTCTATGACCTAATTTAGTTTTCTTTTTAATTAAGCTTTATTTTGTGAAAAATAGGCTGATTGTACTTTTAAATGATTTCTTAAAGCTTTTCTTAAGTACCTTATTAAATATATATATAAATATTTTTTTTAATTCGGTGGTTGAAAAAAAAATTTAGAAAATAGTTTTGAGAAAACTGAGTTTTAGCTTATTTCTTCTTCCATTTGAAAGACTACTGCAGTTTTTCATTCGTTAATCAGTTTTATTTCAGGACTTTTTTAAATCAATTAATAGTTAATGTTTTGAATTCCAATTACTTAAAAAAATGTAGAAATTTCCAGAAGGAAATTTCTTTTTGCATATAAATCTCATTGCTTTTTCGAAAAATCAGTTTAATTAGGTGCTACATATTCTATACTTATTACTTTAACAAGCATCTTTTTTACATATAATTTTCACAATTTAAATAAAATGACATTTTAAACCATTTTTTCCAAACTTTTGCACATGATTCTAACCAGTAACAAAAATATATAATTTACATTAGTAATCCTGAATGTTTTGTTTCGTTTCCAAATACAAAATCTCTACAATTTTAAAGATTTGCTTTTAAAATTCTTCGTGGATGAAACCTGAGGAACATTTACAGTTTATTTTCTGAAATTAAAACAACTAGAAAGTACTTTAAATTCTATGACAACGAAAACATATTTAATTTATAAGTCAGTTAGTATATAATTAAGTAACGAATAAAAATATCTTATGTATAAAATTGAGAGAATTCTCTATCGAATTTAGATTTATTTTATTTCTTCCGAAGGAATACATTTGAATAAGGAAAGATATTTAGTATATGAATTTTTAACGTTAGATCTGATACATTATTATATTAACTGTCCAATCACGGGCATTGCATATGTCATACAACCTTTTTTTACTATTTGATAGAACCTGTCGCTATACATAAATAACGTATAAAACAAATTCAAAATTTTACATAAAAAATAATTATAAAAATATCCCATGTGTGGTTGGCGGATTCAATCCTTCTAATTTATTTGATAAAAAGGAGTATTGTGTATTGTGTATTTTTAATGTGTATTTATTGGATAAATAAAGTATTGTGTATTTTTTTTACATTTTTCAAAAAAGAATCTCTCTCGCTTCTTTTCTTTTCAATTCAAACAGATTTCTAACAAAACCACAAATAATTATGAACAGAAAATGTCAAAAAGCGTTTTAATAAAAACGAAAACTTTAAGTAATCATTAAATATTGACATTTCAAAACCAAAATTGTTTGTATAACTTTACTAACACGTAAAAACTTATTATTATCGAAAATGAAACATGGTTCTGCTCCGCTTTTCATAGGTTTTTCAAACTCAAACATTAAAAACTTAAATTACTTAGTTATGTTTTTCATTTTTTATTGAATCTAAAAAGTTTACTTCTTTACTATTCACTTTTACTATTCTTTATTATTCACTTTTTATTTTTCTATTTTATGCATTTTACTCTTTACTTTTTCATGTTGTGCATTTTACTTTTAATTTTTCTGTTTCATACATTTCCATTTTTGTGATTTTACCTTTCACTTTTATGCATATTATAACTTTCACTTTTCTAAAAAATCTTTTATTTGAATTATTAAAGGCTCTTGTTATTTTTAAATAAACTAATAATGTAGAAAAATATATTTTTTCTAAAATTTAAAATTCTTTATCTGATGTAGACATATTTAAAGATATTAATTCACGTATAAAATTAAAAATTGTGTGCACCACTTTAAAACATTTGCAAGGACTTATAATTAGTTAGAGTATATCAGGTTTTCAATTTTAAAAGAAATGAGAAATACTAACAACCTTCAACCATATGATACGTTCTTCTCCAAGAACAAGAACATTTAGTCTATTGCTGCTTAAAAACAGGCGCACTTTAGACTAGTAGAAACCGCTTTTGACTTCTTCACCACGATGCATCCAGTTCGAACTGGTTCGAATTGGAAGGTTTTTAAACAGAACTCTGTCATTCAAAATAGCTTACATCAATCAAAAATCTCGCTGTCAAATCGAATTAAATTCCCTTTGGATCGCAACACTAATATTTAAAAATTTGCGTGTTTTTGATAATTTGAAATATACTTCTGAAATTGAACACATTAAATAATAACAAAAAATCAATATTAGAAGGGAAAAAGCTGTTCAATTTGATACAAACATTGCTTAAGTTTTAAATGCATTATTCTTTTTAAATTCCGAATTATAAATACTGCTGAGTTTTGGAAGTATGTTTGAAACTCAAACTTTTCAAAGGAATTTGGTAATCCAAATTCCTTTAGCTTAAGACAAAAAGTGTGCTCTAGTCTTTTGCTACTTAAATGTTAATTATAAAAAAAAAAATATTTATTTATTTTTACAAATGCCAACCATTTGACCACTAAGCCATTAGTCTCGATCTAGCTTCTCAATACTTAAGAACAATGGAGTTAAAAGACAATAATGCAGTATATTCGTCGATATGGTTTTTATCCATGGACTCTCCAGAGTCATAAAAAGCATTGTTTTCCTTAAATTGTCCTTTTAAATAAGGACTAAATATATTACCAAGTGGTTACAATTGAAGTTTTACCTTCAAGGTGCTGTATAAAAAGAGCCATTGGACGGAAAGATTTCAAATATGAACTAAATAAACTTGAAGGGAAAAACGGTATGGCGTAAGAAAAAAAAAGTTCCAAAGTGTAACAATAGATAACGCTGTTAGCGCCATAATGAAAGTGGATTCAGCTGCAAGTGGCATTTGGAATCGAATTACAATGGTTTTGGCATGAGTGGCTAATTAAACTAACTTCACTGTTCAATGTGCATGATTGTCTTGCTTTTTCAAAGAAGAAAATGAAACACATTGTTGCACAGTGTAAAGCACATCCACCACGGCCAGATCGTAGCACATTGGATTTGAAAAATTAGCTTTTAATTTTCCTTGAAATAAAAACTGCATTAACAGTAACAATGAATTTTCTTTCCTTACGACATGCTGTTTCTCTCTTCAAGTATATTCGGTTCAAATTTGAAGTCAGAATTCTGAGCAGATTTTTTTTACGTCATTTTGAAAATTGAACTTTAGCTATAACCACCCTGCGTTACCGAAAAGGAATTCCATCAAAAATGTATCAAAATAACTTTTTATGTATCGCAACTCATTCACGTTTTTCTTTTGAATGAGAAAAACGTGAACGATGAAAAAAAAGAGAGAGAGAGAAAAAGGGTCATATAATAAGTTAAAGGAAATTAATCCTTATAAATTTCACTGCCTTAAGTTCCCACCCCTAAATAAGTCATTAATAATTATATCCTATGATGATATAAAATCATCCATTTGTGTAAAATTATCTATGGTTAAAAATTAAGAAATTAACAAATTAAAAACTAATACATTAAAAGAGGTAATTGAGTCTTGAACATTGTGTAAACTTTATAAACATGTTTGTAAAAGAAATTACATACCCAATATGCTACTAAATGGAAAGATTTAAACGCCTTGTTCTTATTATTTTCAGTTATTGAAGTTTAAGTGAATACTCTATAAATATTATCATTCTTAATGTCTCGTCATCAGATACTACATGTGAAATGAAATAATAAGCATTTAGATTTATTAACACACACAATTAATACACTAAAACATCACCATGCATTTGAATCATGTAAAGCTAATTTAAAATTGATGGAGGATTCTCAAAAGTGGTGATTTTTCCCAGATTTTTATATAACAATGTTAATAATAGAGAGAAATCATAGCGTAAACTATTTTTCAACAATATTGTTTAATGTACTGCATTTGGGCTACTAAGCCTTTGCAGTTGCGGCAATTCCCCGAATGTATATTAATTATTTTCGCAAATAATTATCAAGTGTATAATAACATTTCCAAGAGAGGTTTGGAAAAAGTAGAATGATTTAAAATACAAAAAATTAGTAGAAATTAATTTATAATGAAACTGTTCCATAGGTTCTCGTTGCATGAATAGAATTCTTGTTATGCTTTACTATTTAGCATAATCTAATTAAATGATAGAACACGTACTTGTAAATTATTTTGAATACTTATTTAATACTTTATGAATGCGAAACATCGAGAAAACTCGAACACAAGATCTTACTTCATGAACGATGTGTACCGTAATTAAAGCATTATATTAACACATTATTCTATGCTGTAATAATGTTCCAATCATATAAAACCATGTAATGTCCATTGCAAAATTCTCTAAATAACTAAACGGAATAAATGTTGTAAATTAGGGGGGTTTGTTTATAAGCCGCTTGGGACTGTTCAAACAGTATAGAGATAAATAATGTATCAGTGGGACATTATTACTTGAGAAACGAATATTTCAATGCTTCCTTTGATGGGGCTGTAAAGGTTTAGAAATACAGTACAGCAGTGCTTCTCAAACTTTCAATATTTGCGACCCAATATTCATTCGTAATTTTCATCGCACCTCCCATACAATAACAATGCATTGAATTCAATATTACTTTATTGTGACACTAAACCTACAATTTGATTTTAACCTCTTAAGTTCTGTCCGGGTATACAAACGTCTCGCTTAGCCAGTGCGTTTATTACCCCGGACGTATATCTAAGCCTTTCCGAAATACGATCATTTCTGTGAAAATAATTCCGAAGGCTTTGGAATGCAATACAATTACCTGGGCAGTGTTTGCAAAGGATTTACTTATTTCAGAGGATTTAATTATTTATTCCTTTACTACACCCCCCCGGGGTCACTGGTAATTATTAAACGTTCTTAACTTAGTATTATTAAATTAAGTATAAAATGCATTGAGTAGTTCTGATCTATGCATATATCTTGTTAGTTTACTTTCAGAAAATTAATAATTTTTTTAATGATCGTTTGCTTTCGACTTTTCAATATGCTCGCCCCCCCCTTGTAGGGGGGGCGCCCAACAGTTTGAGAAACACTGCAGTACAGTAATGCTTTGACTTACAGGAACCCGGAGTCACGCGATTTTCAAATCTCGTCAATTCGTATTTTGTTTGGGGGGGATTGGAGAAATTGGTAACGCGATTGAAAGATTTGCCGATCTTGTCAGGCAAACAAATTTAGAAGTGGATAATGATGATGTTCAAGAGCGGTTGGAATTCCACAACCGATGCCGATAATTGAAGAGTTCATAGAAATGCATGAGCAAGAGCAAGACATTGAAGAACTTGAGACTTCAGACCCATTTCAATCAGGTGGCCGCGGTAGCCGAGTGGTACAGGTATCGGACCGTGGCTTGCCTTGTCACAAGTTCGAGCCCAGTATCACTAAAGACCCGCCGTGTAGGGCAGCGATGCACGTTAAATCTGTCGAGAGCTGAAACGTCCTCCCGTTGGTGTGGTGTGGTAGTTAGGAGAGGGGTGCCAGCTCAGGTGTCGTCCACGTCACTTGACCATGGTTCAAAATTACGTGGTCCGTCGCCAAAAGCCCTCGTGTAGCTGAACAGTGCGACGTTAATATTCAATCAATCAATCAATCAACCCATTTCAATCAGAAGATCGAATAACGGAAGGGGGGGAGTGACAAAAGGTCTCAGTTCAAGGACTAAAAAAATTATTTGCATTCTACGAGGAATTTTTGTGGAAGAAAAAAGAAAGAACCGCTTAATATTGTTATTCTAACACACACACACACACACACACACACATATATATATATATACATATTTATATTCATTATAATTATTTAATAAAAAAATAAGCAAAATAAAAATATTCTTTGTTGACCTAGGTAGTAATTGACTTTTACTTTTTTTTATATATATATTACTTGTTATTAAAATACTCGTTTCGAAAAAAACAATTCGTCATCTACAATTATGAAAATACATTTCTTTTAATGCTCAATAACTTAAAAATAAGCAAATAAAAAACCCTTCATTTACTCGGAATGTAGTAATTTGATTAAGCAAAAATTCTCTGAGACCCACAATTACTTCACTTCCTCCTTTCTTTTATAAATACAATGCACTTATATCTTATAACTAACTCATAATTTTTCCCAAGTGGAATACAATTTACACCGGAGTCTCATTTTGTTCTCACATCGATACTATCAAGCTCTTCAACCACTTTTATATCTAATACGAAATTACAAACGCCTGGATATATCAACGTATTAGGACTTCCGAAAACCCTTTTGCTACTTCCGATATCTACAGGAACTCACTAAAGAAAGAGTATTCATCTCTTTCTTCACTGATATCAAATTCTTCAGGCACTCCAAGCTCGCCAATTTATTGGACATCTTTTCGATATACCTGCCTTGTTTTTCCCTTTTTTTGTGCAGAGGTTTGGCGCGAAAGTCTCATCCATCGAAGCCAAGTGGATTTGCTGTTTCCGGACCCCATTTCCCTGCGGCGGAAGCAACGGTTTCCTTCTTGACGCCTTTTTGGCTACTGAGGCAGTTAGTCCTGTCTGTAACCAAAGAGTTATCAGAACTTGGGGCTCTTTTATTTTCATGGTTGCAACAATGTTATTGGATAGTAGCCATGATTTATCTTGGCTCATTGTCGAAGTATTAGGTCACCGAATGGGACCCTTTATTTAATGATTAAAAAAAATCTCAATTGCTATAAAAATCGCAAAATCTCAGGCTTAGTATATAGAACTTGCATAAATGCTGTCTTACCAATCTGGAGTTCTATTTTTTAAACACATTAAGAAATATGTAATTTTCAATCTAAAGCAAAAACTTTTTTTGACTCTGAATTTAAAACAAGTGATATAAAAAAAATTAGTCAATTCCTACATAGGTCAACAAAAAAAATTATTTTATTTTATTTTTGTATTAAATAATCACAAGTAATATCCATATGTATATACATATGACAGAATCACAATATTAAGTGGCTAAATAAGAAGAGATTTTCCTTGCAATTTTCCATTTTCCTTTCAATATATGGTGTTCGACTATTATTTTTACTTCTTTTTGTTACTACTTATTCCTTCATTAAATTTATTTATTCCAATAAAATAGTAAAGTAAAAGAAAATCACATTCTCAGAAATTAGGCCATCCCTAGTGGGATTCGTAGTCCATTGCGCTACAGGAACACAACGAACGATTTTCCTTTTTATATATGGTGTTGCACTATTATTTATGTTTGCTACCCTTAATTATTCATTTATTAAAAATAATTGATTAATTAAATAGAATTAATCAATTAATATTTGGAAAAACTGTATTAACATTGTCATTCACTACGAGTTTAAAAAATGTATTTGAACTTGAGTGGATGAATAAAAAATAATTTATTAACGATTGAAAATTTTAACAATATATATATATATATATTGCTTTCAAAAAAAGAGAAATTATAGGGGGATTTTTTTTAAAAAAAGTAATAATGGAACACTGTAACAATTTCCGTAACTCCCATCGCAGCTGAGAAAAAATCGTATTAATGTATTGGCTCTGAAAAATAAATAACTTGAGGTTAGTAAAAGCTAAAAAATTAGCTTCATTATTGTACTAAATTAACTTCAAAAATAGATTATTCCATTTTGGAGTTTCAAAAATTGAAAAAAAAAAATGTTTTTTGATTTTTAGACAAAATTTCATCCTTTATAAAGTTTTGTTGGTAAGTTTCTGAATCTCCGGAGGGGGAGGTATTAATACCACCACACTTATGTTAAACAAATATTTGAAACATATTTTCGAGAAAAAAAATTCTAATCGATATTTTTTAGAGCTATTTTTCACCAAGCGGTAAATAATTTTTTTATCCGGCTAAAACACAAAAGATTGAAAAAGTAATATTATTGTGAAAAATGGGACACAGTAAAAAGATTACGAAAGAGGGTGAATTGCCACATACAATTTATACACATTTAAATTTCTTATGCTAAAACTCTTAATTCAAAATTTTATACTAATTCTTCTATTAGATCTAGAAATATTTAATTTTGAAGTTATATCGGACACACATAAAGCGTCGTGAAAGGGTGCTTACTAGTTCATAAATCATAAAATCTAGACGCAGGACTAACAAGCGGGGAAATACAATAAGGAAGTTCGTGTAGAAGAACTAGAATTCATTGCCTTCCCCCAACAAATTTGTCAAAATATATCCAGAATTAAAAATCAGCCTCGAAAGAAATTTTGAACAAAATATTGTTCAATACTCCAGTGCTTCTCAAAATTTCGATATTTGCGACCCTATATTCAATCATAATTTTCGTAGCTCCCCCCTCCCCTCCATTCAATAATAATGTATTGAGATCCATAATACAGTAATTTGACGCTAAAGCTACAATGCGATTTTCACCTCTTAAGGGCCACCGGTATATATAATCGTCTCGCTCTGCCAAAGTGTTAAATGCCTTGGACGTATATATACGTCTTTCCGAAGTATGAATTTTTCTATGTACTGCTATCCATAAAATTATTCCGAAGGCTTTGGAATGTAACAAAAGGACCTTGGCAGTATTTACGAAGGATTTAATTATTTCAAAAGATTTGCTTATTTATTCCTTTTCTTCCCCCTCCCCTTAATTCATCACATACACACGCCTACGTGGAGAATGATGGTATTGGGGTACGAATCACCTAACTTTTAATCGGCAGTTAAGGAATTAATTATAAAATGTACAAATTATCAAGATAAGTAAAATTTTTGCATATAATTTTATATATGACAAACTCATGGGGTCAATGGCAATTATTAAACTAGTTCTTAAATAAGTATTCTAAAATTAATTATAAAATTCATTGTGCAGTATTGATACATTAGTAAGTGTATTAAATCAGTGTATATGTGTACTTTATTTTTTTATTATGTCAGAATGTATTTTGTTTATTTACTTTCAAGAAATTAGTAATTTTTAAAATAATCTTTTGTTTAATAATTTTCAATACGCTCGCATCCCCTTCATAGAGTTGTCACCCCCTAAACGGATGGCGACCACAGTTTGAGAAACACTACAGTACTTAGATCGTATCCTGATTTTAACTTATGCTTTTTTCAGGAATTTTCAGGGTTAAATCTGTATCAAAACGTCATGCCATAAATTTATGCGAGCTATATTGGCTAAGATTGTTGTAATTTTGAATCATGGCAAATTACCTCTCCCTCCACATTATGAATTTTTAATGGAATCAAAACATGAAACACTTCCAGATATCGTATACAAATAAAGACTGAGCTTCCTTTATGATGTGTTCTACTTAGAGAGTATTTAGTGTTATCATTTAGAGAGAAGATGGTACTTCGATCAATTAGAGTAAGACTGTTTACGAATGTGTTTATTGTGTAAGATAGGAGAACATAGATTGATGAAGTTGGCTCTTATCCATGACTGTACCGAGCTGCACACCATCAGAAATGGAACAATAATGATTTAGTGACATAGAAAGGAAATTCCAACATCTTTTTGTTGCTTCCCTTATAGAACTGGGAAGGATTTCTTTCTTATGGAAGATAACGCTAAACCACATTGTAATGGATTGATTTCGTTTTGGAGATGAGCAGAGACACATACACGAATCTTTCAAAGGGGGGAGATCTGGGGTTGGAAGTTCACCATTCTCGTATCTTGCTCCAATATACCACCCAACATATTCTTTTGGTTTTGTTGATTTTCGGAACAAAAAATAGCAAAAAATTAATTGCTGAATTTATAATTACCATTAATTAATGAAATAAACCATTAATAACAAATACTTAATTAAATTTTACGTACCATATACATAGGATTATAATCAATCGAAAAAAATCAAGGGCTTTGGGGGAAGTCCGGACCTGGAGACCCCACCTTGTGTGCGCCACTGGAGATGAGGTATGTTTTGAACAGACTCCTCTGGTGAGTGAGGGAGTGTTCATTGATGTCGCACAAAAAATAATACAAGCTATTAGCGATAGACCTCATAATTTTTAACCACGTTTAAGTGGCGAGGATGACACCTTAGCCGCTCCTCACTCTTCTAAATTCCTCATTATACCAAAGAAAGGACACAATGTATATTAGAAATTGCCTGCGTAGTTTTGAATCTTGTTTAGATGATGAGAACATTTAAGCTGGTATCCTAGCTCCTGACTTTCCAAATTAAGGATTCTGAGCCACGGACGATTTAACTGCATCAGCCTCTCTATACGGTGGACCTTCAGTGGCACTAGGGCTAGAGCTCCTGCCACGCCGATCATGAGTTCGTGACCATGACCATAAGGTTACTGTTGCCTGGGATAGGAACTAATTTGAGATATCCCATAGACAAATGTTACTTGTCTCTAATAACTTGTCTGAAAACAGACATAGATGTTGGTAATATCTTCATGCCCTTCTCGATTAATGAATTGGTGGTTATACAGGTGTGCTACATGGATTTCAATCAGGAAAACTCATACACCGAGAAATAGCATATTTTAATTACATTTATGTTAAGAATTTTTTATTGTTTCCTTATACTAACAAATACAGCAAAGTTGATTATACTTTAGTCTATCTGGAGTGTAACGAACTATAGACCCATTATGAAACTCTAGGTGGCAACGTGGACTGATCCGCGGTACTGCGCCTGTGCGAGTGCCACGCGAGTCTATTCGGTGATTGTCTCTCAACGAGGGAAGTCCACCAGCTAGCTTTGCGGGAAGGATTTTGTGTCTGCCGGAGGCAGATGTGTTGGCGAATAATATATATATATATATATATATATATATATATATATATATATATATATATATATATATATATAAATATATATATATATATATATATATATATATATATATATATATATAAATATATATATAAATATATATATATATATATATATATATATATAAATATATATATATATATATATATATATATATATATATAAATATATATATATATATATATATATATATATATATATATATATATATATATATAAGAATAATTACATTAGATTTAGAATTAAATTCCCTTTATACACTTAACTTTTATTTTTCATTACATCTTCAAGTACTAAATTAATCACTCAATTATTTCTCCAAAACATATGAACTAATCACTAAACATTTCTGATCCCAGATCATTATATTTAATAGCTCTATATGTCAGCATTAACTTTCAAGTACATATTATAAAATACGAGATACTTCACACAGCTGTCGTAAGTAGTAAAATACTTAGATTTCATTACGGCGTTCTTTTTTTTTTATCTCTGCCTCTTAGCGTCAGATGATGTCGATAATTGATTGAATAAAGTTCCTTTTTAAAATTAAGTCTGATTCTGGCTCGAAACATGTCATATATATATACATAATTTGCTTTTTTTTCCCCTCTAAAATTGTCAACAAACTCGGGGGATTTATGATTTTCACCTTAAATGTGCATAAAGTGGAATATAAGTTTATGTTGTGGGTGATCGTGACCACCATTAAAACATCATTCAAGCTTCATCATTTGACAATCCTAGTACATTACAGGAGTTTTCTTACTATTTGTCATGGACAGACATTAAATAATTGAGATTAGTTAACAAAAAATTCTTAACATTTATTTTATCCGGCATTATAAAGCCTGGACACCTTATGAGTGAACACCTTCTTTACTTGAAATAAATATCACACACACACACACAAAGAATATAACTTTTTCGCTCTACTATTCAAAATAATAGTATTCCCTAATCAAATAAAAAAAATAAGCGTTTACTTACTTTTTACAGATTTGTCGTAATCTTTTAGTTCCCTTCAAAAATATTGAGAAACATTTTATCCTCGACATATTCAAAAACTAATAGATAAATTCGAATCTTTTATTTAAAGTCATTTACTTTCAAAACTACAAATTTCAAGTGACAAATGTTTCAAAAGGGAACGTAATGTGTGAATGAAATGATGGATAGCAAAACCAATATATTTTTTTTTTACTCTTTTAGTTACTCCCCTTCCCAATCATTGAAGAATTAATCTTCAAGAAAAACCGAAGTTCATTTTAATTCACGCTTAAGTTGGTCACGCAAGTACGTCATTCATCAAACGCCACGCAACATACACACCAAAAGAAACATCCCTTTCTTTTTATAAAGAGAACTTGAATTAGGATAGACTCTATTTCTCTCTCTTGTTTTTTTGCTAACCGAAATGCTGCACAAGTTTGTTGCTAGGATATACAGACAAATTTTACAATGAATCTAAAATGAATCAATGATAGTCTTCAAACATGTTTTCCAATACATTTGTTAGACACATTTTTATTATAGATTTTATACATATTTATTATGTTCAACCAATCCTACTTCTTCCAGAAAACCCACGCTCCTTTTTTGAAGTAGTTTACATTACTATGTCTACGTTTTTTTTATTTTATATATTTTAGAAAAGGAAACATTTTATGGGAATTTTTTCCCGTTTCCAATGTAGCTGAGTTTAATGCAAATACACACATTTTTCACTTGTAATCAAAAGAAGAGATAGAGAGATTTAAAAATGACCAACACACTCATACACGTAGAAACACTCATGTATATAAATACGCCCAACTCTTTTTTTGCACGGTAGATACGTTCCTTAGGAAATCGTGCAAAAAATATCGTGTAAAAATACATGCGACATATGGTACCTTTTGGGATATGTTCCACAACTTTGAAAAATCGTGTAAAATAAAAAAAAAATCTCTAAATATTTACCTTAAAAAACAAGCAAAAAAAGTTATATAAAAATCCATGTTAGCTATTTATAAAACAAAAGCAGTTCATTTTTATTACAAAAAGAAATTTAAATTATTGTACAGTAAAAATTTATAGTCTATAAATACATACAACATATAAAAATTCAATTTCAAAAGTAGTAATAAAACTACTAGCTAACAACTATTCATTTTTACTTGATAATAAGCGTGCTTGTTTATTACGGGCTAGATTAAAATGCTTCATGGGTAGATGTGTCAAATAAGTCTCGCACATCTGTCGACTTTAATTCGAATAAAAAAATTCGGCCTATTTTTTTTTTTTTTATTTTTGCAGTTGCTATTGTTGTTACAAAGCCTGTTATTAAAAGTTTTTTCTTTGATTTCTCAGGTTACTTGTATAATTCTTGATATGCTGCTACACAAAACTTAAGATAAAGTAGAAATTTTTAATGTAGCTGTATATCAGGATCATAAGTAAGAAAATGTTGTGTGTACCATAATTATAGCAAATTTCTAGTCATCCCGAATTAATTCATCTGTTCATAGCTGAACTTCACCTTCGGCTTCGTCACTTTATCGACTTCTTAGTTATCACAAATTGTCATAAATTTAACCAAATCGTCCTCATCCATAGGATACAAATCCCCATATTTAGGAGGGGTGATTTTTGCTAGAATTTAAAAAAAAATCGTGTAAAATAAAAAAATATCATTAAATTTGTGTTCTATTCTATTTCAAAGTCGCGTAAAAAAGAGTTGTGCGTATATTTTTGCAAAATAATATGTGCACAATATAGAAATCAAAAACATCACAAAATAAATCTTAAAAAACAATAGAAAAAAGAAAGAAAAAATGAATCAAATGGATGAAAATTTCAAGGATTATTGAGTTCTCAAAATGTCTAAAGACCATAAATTGGAATTAAGCATATGCTCTATATATCCTATTGAAACCTCTATATAAAAACATACATTATGTATATATATAATTCTATATGTTTATACATACATAATATCTTAGCCGTTATCCGTCCGCTTCGTTGAGTACTTCATGATGCTGTACGAATATATATTTATTATATACCTGGTGCGACGAAAGTTCGTCCAAAATTTAAAAATTCATAAAAAAAGGTAAGAAATGATGATAAAGAAATGATGTTCACATGAAAGGAATCATAAATATAAGTCAAGTTTTTTTAGAAGTAAAAATATATTTTTAGTCGTTTCAGCATTATATCGAACGGTGTGTTACCCGTAATAGGGTTAATGCAGACTGGTCCACCTCCATACTGTGCCAATCCAGTAAAATGATTCCTATTGACTATCTCTGGTGAGGACAGAGATTGATCGAGGTTGAAAGATCGCATGACTGCCTTAGTTGTGTCGTACAATGTTCTGGAGGTATGCTGACAGTTCTTATTGGATGGATAAATTAATGGAACGTACATTGTGCTTTAAATTGTCAGTGCCTCTACCGGTGATATTTTTTTAACTAAAATACTTTTACCACTTAAAGAAATCTAATTTTCTTGTGATCAAATTCTTGTAAACCGCAATTTTTTATCATAATTTCTTCCTTTTTTTATGAATTTTTAAAATATAAAGCTAACTTTTGACGCACGCTTTATATATACCTATAACATCTTGATTTAAAGTATAGACAGATTAATTTTTAAAACAGAAACAATTATTTTTTACGCTCCCGTAGCGCCTTTCCTGAAGTTGATTTCCGCAAAATCCATTTTTAGCGGATCTCTACCCGAATAAACATCTAAGAGTTCAAAAGCAGAGATTTTTATCTTTTACTCTTAACACCCTTATAGGTGGATTTGGGCGAAACTCGTTCTCAGGGGATCTCTATTCAAAAGAAGAAACATGATTATCAAATTTGAAGTGTGTAGGCCTAATTGTTCCAGAGCAAGAAGTTTTACCTATATCGCTCCTCTGAACCCCTGGCAGCACCTCTTGAATGTCAACCTGCATGCCAAATTCCAAATCTGTGAGTGAAATTGTTCAAATGGAATTATTTTTCATTTATGCCCCCTAGTAATCACCTCCCCCTTTTGGGAATCGATTTACCCAAAATCCTTTTTAGCGGATCTCCACTTAACTAAAGAGACATGCATACCAAATAGAAGGTTCCCATTGCATTTCTAGACGTACATTCGTTGGAATTGATAACGATACGACAAATTTGAATGAAGGATTTAGATGTCAATTTCACAGTACTTTCATCTTAAATAATATTTTTTCTAGTCATATATTTAATTGTTCTTAATTTTCTTGAAGAAAATATTTACTATTTTAACACTTCAAGATGTAAATTATAATTATAATTCATAAAATAAAATAATTTCTGAGTTTTATTGGGGCTTTCACTCGTCACTCTCTAAACATTGCGAAGGCTATTGGAGACATACCGCGTAATTTTGAACGGACAAGGACGTCACCGGAACTGAAATCCACTGGTCTAAACTTCAGATCAGGTGTCGTCCACCTCACTTGACCATGGTTCAAAATTACGTGGTCCGTCGCCAAAAGCCCTCGTGTAGCTGAACAGTGCGACGTTCATATTCACTCACTCACTCACTCTCTTCAAGTAAGTGGACATAAATTCAGAAAATATCTAAGACACTCTTCTCATAAGGGCTCACACGATTAACTGTTTTGGAATATTTTTACTGAAATTATAAATTAAATTACTAGAAATTTTTGACGTCATGACTTCAGTACTTAATACACGCGAAACAGTGTTTTATTATAAAGCCCTTTGCAAACATTCATAAAAGGATTACACGGTAGATCCATTAAAAAAACCGTCATTTAGTGTTAAAATATTATGATAATTAAATTAACAGCTGACAATTTTCTTTTTTAAAAAAATTTATAATTTATATGATTTATTGCATTTCGATAAAAAAAACTAAAGTAGTAATAATCTGATTATGGAATACATTTCAAGGAAAAGCTGATTTTAAATTAATGAACTTATAGGATTACGAATAAAAGGTGATTTAGCGCTTGATTCGATTATTATGTATCTCACAGACTTCCCCTCGTCAACTTGAGCAATTATTTTAACTGTATAGTTTACGTGGAGAATTATGAGAAGGAAAATTTAGATTTTTAATCCTCTTAAAATATAAGTTGTGAAAATATGTGGAATATGTAAATGAAATGTAATGAAATAGTTTCCGATGAAGGTGTGGTTTGGTAGAAACAGATCTATGATTGCATTTACTTTTTGAGGGAAAAAGAGGTAATTAAAATTCATCACACATAATATGGTTCAATATTTTTTTGAAAACTTAAATTGAATATAAATTTTTAATCTAATTTTTTCATAACAACTCCGAAATGAACATTTTTTCTAAAAATCGTCCAACACTTTTTATATTAGTTCAGTTTGTAGAAATACAGATTGTGCATAATTATTTATTTATTTATAGCAATTCATGTAATACTAAGCAAGCCTTTACTACAGCTTGACAATATACACAATGTAAAAATAATTAATAACCGTAATTAAAAAAAAAATTGATGATATTTCACCTATCAATTAACCAAATCTTATTAAACTTTAAATTAAATTATTATTATATTGTTTTATTTAGTCGGCTAGGTGGCTGTGAGGTAGCGTGTCTGCTTAGTAAACCCAATATTGCGGAATCGATTCCGGCTGTAATCGATAGATTTTCTGGATGCGAAAATCGTAGGCACACAGATGATATAATTATGTGGTGCATAAAGGATCCTTGAGTATTAATTTGGTTCTGGTTTCCTCGGCAAAATAAAAACATAGCAATATTAGCAACTGACAAGAGCTTAAAATGATTAAAACTCTAACATCCCAATTTGGTAGCAAGAGCCGCCACGAGAGGGTGCACCCATGAAACAACTCACAATATTCGGGACTTGATACGCCTGCAAATGTCTTAGCTGACAAAATGCAACTAATTTGAAACAAAAAAAAAATACTGTTTGATTGTTTATTAATGACGCGCTCACTGAAAAAACACCAGGGTTATAGACGGTGCATCTCATAATTTTAACCGCGGTCAAGTGATGAGGATAAAAATATGATTGAAGCACTTTTAGAAAGGATTGTTTTAGCAACATATCCTCAGAACCGACATGGGAGCTCTTGGCAATGGATCCCATGATTTTGAACCGCGATAAAGTGACGAGAAGGACACTTGAGTTGGCACCCGATCCTTCAAACTTACACACCACACTGCCTTGAGGACTTGTAACTTCAACAAATTTAATATGCGCCAACCCTCGAGTACCGGGACTCGAACCTACGATATGGCAGAAACAATGCCGGCCATTAGCTCACGGCCATGACTCCTTCATTGCCACATCTAGTTACGACTGGAGAAACGGGATCGTGAAATTTATAATTTTTTTATATTTTCATGCTATATATTTTTTATATTTTCATTTTATACGTTCAGCTATTTTTTATATTTTCATTTTATACATTCAGCTATTTTTTATATTTTCATGAAGATTCAGTTTCAAAAATGAAGAGCTTGTATATCACTTATAATTTTTTTTTAAATTTTAGGAACTACTTAGTGAAATTCCTTTTTGAGTTGAGACATTTTAGTTACTTTTGTAGGTGCATATAGCGACATTTGACAGTGACAGTTGGCAACCATGATAATAGGTACGCAAGTGGTATGATTATGTGCATGTAAAAGAATCCTTGAGCGTCAATTAGAGGTATACTAGTACTCTCAGCAAAATTACATCGTTGTTATATTTAGCATCCGATGAGAGCTAAAATTAAATATATTTCACAACCAAAAGTTTAGTAACGGGATCCGCTGCTAGATGAAGCCACCAATGAACTGACTCTCACACTTGATGATTTGCCGTATCTGCAAAGCCTAAACTACCAAACTGCAGCCCATTAGAAAAACAAAATATTTCAATACAGAAGTTTCAATTAGAGTAAATATTTCTTTAGATATATCAAACAGTGTTTTATATTTACTGTATTTTTACGTATTTTAATTTTTAATTTTTCTAGTATGCATTGAAACAGTTATTTCACTTACAGGTTCAAGGACAAAATTTTAGTATAAATAAGGGCCAAATAAGGGCAAGGTTTGAGAACCACACTGTGCCTTGCCATACATATGCTAGGCTTCCCATCACCCTGAATGGGCAAAACGTAAGAATGTTTTTATGAAAATAATTGTTGCAATCAACAAATAAAGCATGTTGACATCAAAATAAATAGCTTATGACAATTATTGTAGGATAATATAAAACACGAATTGAATATAAAAGCACGAAGGGAAACTTATCGTTTGCACGCCGAGTCTTCGATAAAAAAATATATAAAACAGCGTGTGGGAATTGTGCACGCCAGTAATTAATAACAAGTAACTATGAATGAAACTTTTGTATTGAGTTTTGAAATGTTTATTAATGATGATGTATATGGAAGAAGTAAGAGTTTAACTGGCAATCTCTTTGATGAGGCAGATAACAAAGTATTTTTCGTAGCCTTCAGCTCAACTCATCCATATATAAACATAGGAATCCATTATCTCAGAAGAGTGTGGATTATTGGCGCAACGGGGTTTATTACGACCCCTACAAAGTCAGGTTTTAGGTCCCAAGCCAAAAGCCATAACATCAGATTTTGGACCCCCTGGAGTCCTGGCCCCTCAATGATGTGGTGGTGTACGTTAAGCCATTGTTGTGAATCCATTAATTATTCATTTATTTTCACTCGCGAAATTATATAGTAAGTTGTTAAGAAACTGGCAGCATTTTGATATATTTTAACATAAGAATTATGACTGATGACGAATTTGTATGTAATTCAGTTTTTCTGCACTAAGAAACACATACATAAATCTTGATTCCTTACCACATTTCCTTATTGATTAAATTCATGAACAAAATAGATATTCTTTCTGTAACAGGCCATTAATCTTTAAAAATTTCCATGTAAAGTTTTTCACAGTCTTGTCTTTTCAGTTTTATTTATTATTATTGAATTAAAGCTTTCATTCTAGCGCACATGTTTCATTTTTTAAAAAAATATAATACATGCCAAAACATGTTGAATGCAAAGCAACTATAGAAACGATTTGAGATTCTTCGTGTTAAACATGAACGATCACGATAGGTATCGTGTGGGGCTTTAAGTATCGATGAAAAGCTAATAGTAATAGTATTAATTCATTATAGGTGGTATTTCTGAGAGAGTTATTATTCGAGCATATGACAGAGTTATTAGAAATAGAAATGATGGATGAGTAAATAAAGGGTTTCATTCCTAGAACACATTTATGGTGGATCATATGTTATCATTAATAATTTAGCTTAATTAATTTTCGTGCAGTTTACAGAAGCATAAGCAATGGAAATTAATTGCTCAGTTTGCAATAATCAGTTGAGGTAACATTTTAATGCTTCCATAAACAAGGAATCAGTTTCATTGATAGGGAATACGAGGGATGTTCCTGAAATCTCGTCATTTTTTCCCTCTGAAGAACTTTATTGCCAAAAAAAAATAATTAAATACACTATGGTATTATAAGCTTCATATCTTACACTGTTTTACGACTTAATTGCCACCTATAGTGAGACATTTGTTGTAATGTACAATCAGTTTAAAGGAAGCACTCTGGTAAACCCCAGTGTACCCTGCAATGCAGTGAATTGTCGCAAAGCTGGTCCGCTTCCGCGTTATTTTGAAAATTACAGCGCCACTTTCAGAGCGGGGAACAGGTGAATGTCTCATGGTGCAATATCATTTTCATTCGTGGATGTGGAGGGATGCCCTTTTCAACCTTCATCTTCCACAGTCTGCCTTTCTTCTCTGAACTTACAACACTGATGATCAACCATTTGATGAGATATGATCCGTTTTACCATACACGGTCTGTAAGCTTACACGGATAACGGACAAACAAGTCCCACGAGCCTCCTCATAACGGATAACAGCACAAACTTTTATTGTCGACCAAGTTGTCAGCATATTACATTTGTATTCTAACAAATCACGTTGGAAAACCGACTCAGGCCCGGCATTGTGCTGCTGCAGCTCTCTCTTCTTCGTTGCTCTATGCCTGCGTTATTCCACCTATGCAGGATCTCTTTTCGTCGTTAAACCAGTAGCAAATATAGTTTCTTATGACAATTGCTTATTTCACCCGGTATGCTATAAAAAAAATGACGGAACTTAGTTTCTGAACACCCTCCGCAATTTATTTCAGTCAAAGTGAGGGGATAAGTCATATGAAATATAGCTCGTAAATGATTTACTTAAACCAAAATATGCACGAAAGTTACGTAAAAGGTATTTTACTGCAATTTTTTTTAAAAAAACCAAGAGAAAGTATATGACTTTTAACGAGTGATAAGTTTGGAAATTATACATAAAAATAAGGAGCATGCCCTTGGAGTTATTTATATTGTAGAAATATAATTATTTTGAGTAGAAAATTATCGAGCTAAAATACTATTTTCCATTTGGGGGGAATCCCCCCTCACCCTTCTTTGTGGCAATACTAAATTTTAAAATTATTTTTTTAACCATTTTTCTCCTATAATCTCCATACAATATAACATCTTTTCAGCGCATAAGAACAGATTTCGATAATTAATATTTGTTTTTTCTCCTTTTAGCCGTGATCCATTTGAATGTATATCTTTCATGTATTCCTTTAGTATTGCATGATCTGAAAAAGAAATACACCCTTTAAAAACATTACGGAAAAATCTTTCCGATTGTTTAAAAAAGAGGGAAAAAATCAAACAGTCTTCTCTTTTTGTCTAATACAAAACTTATTGAATTTCCAAGAGAAATAACAAACAAGCAAAACAGATGAAAAATTGGCAAGACTATATCCATCAGTCTAAAAAGAAGCCGTGAAGTTCTAAGAGCTAAACATTTCGGATCTATAATCTGAAATGGTGGATACATGTAACTTTTTCTGAGAAAATAAAAATCAATCATGGAATTTGAAGCGGAAAAAAGAAAGAAAAAAAACATTGCTTTTCGGTGGACTAAGTTGATGTTTTTTTTAAATTCAAGAGTTGAAATTTTTTTTGTCAGTAGATAAAATTCTCAATACTCGGTATCATCATAGTGTAGTTAAGTTGTATATCTCCTTTTTCCAGAATATTTTCATTTCTCACAAGCTTAATATTGATTTTGTCTTCTAAGGAATCTGATGGCTGTATTTTCAAAGTATCAGATGAATCTAGAGTAAATAATAATAATATCGAGCATTAGAATTTAGATAAATGTTTTAAAAAAGGGAAGGAAATTTTAAATAAATACATTTTAGCATATACGAGTATTTGCAATGTTACCATTTAAAGTATCAGATTACTTTCGGAACCGCGATTTTTTGAAAAGACGTATATATGAATATTTTTTCTCATATTAAGTATCATCAGAATCTGAATATAAATACAAAGTTGTTTTAAGAATATGATAAAAATAAAAATTTCTTAAATTTAATTTCTCCACAAAAAATGACATATTTTTAACACATTATTCTTTTGTGGAACATGCTCCAACAGTAAAAAAGTATTTTTCTTATACATACGAGAAGCTAAAACTTTTCTGCCGAGACATTTTCAAATATCCTGAACTAGGATGTTTGAAAAATTTACATAATGTACAGAGTTAGTATCAAAAGAAATAATAACTGATATTTTTTCGTAAAATTTCTCTGCTTTCATATATTTAAAAATATGAATGAAACCACTTTTAAATTATACGTAGTAGGATTCAAAAGTTTCCGAACTGAATCTGTAGCTTAAAAAATATTACAAATTAAACTGCTGAAACACACCCTTCTTCGAAATAAGACCTTTGATTAATAACACACTTTTCTTATGGCTTGTAAATGTCTTCGAAACATTTCTGGAATCCATTTTTATCCATGTCCTTCAATTCAGTCTGCGATGCACTTGTAACTTGATCTATAGATTGGCCTTCGGTTAACATGTGGGGAACGATATGTTGACACCTCCTATGTATGTTAAGATACTTAGTCAGTGTTCATTGTCATATGGCTGAGGATATCCCAACTGATTCTGCTATTGCTTGAAACCTGCTCTTACGTACCACCGCAGAAACCTTTTCGATGTTTTCAACTGTGCAGGAAGTTTGTGGACGTACAGAGCATCTGTCATCTTCGACACTTTCCCTGCCTACTCTGAAGCGTCCATACCATTTAAAGGCTTACGTTAGGAAAAACGTAACAAAGCATTGATTTACCTGATTCAAAATTTCGCAAGTCTGTAGCACTCTTTCCCAAGTGAATACAGATATTAATATTCATTATCCGCTTAACAAACGCACTTTTTTTCAATCGCTGAAAATTAAATACATCCCCCTACAAAATGGCGAGCCACCGACCACGTGGTTTGGAACAAACTCTTTTAGAAAAGGAGAAGAATGCAACAACAGAGAAATGTTATTGTAGTCGCTATTGTAATTTTCTCATTGTAGGCACATCCCAGGAACTTTTGAATCCTTCTTCAAAATCATAATTCTAGCTCCTTAGAGAAGTATTATATACCTATGAGCAAAACAATATCATAGAAGCATTTTTCATAAAAGTAAAGAAGTTTGAATATATTATGCCTTTCTTTTCTTTATATGTACATCCTAATTCAGGTGACACTATATATATATATATATATATATATATATATAAACAAAAATTAAAGTCGATTCCAACGTTAGAAAACTTACTAGCACCATCTGTTGCAGCTGGTTGAAACTACTGCAGAAATAACGCAGAATAAATTTAAAATTAAATAATAAAATTTAATTAACCAATTAATTTTTTGAAAAAAACTGTATTAACATCAAATGGCATCCACTACAAGTTTAAAAAATGTATTTGAACTTGGTTGGATGAATAGAAACTATTTCATAAACGAAAAAAAAATTGAATAAGATATATACATAGGGAGAGAGTGAACTAATAGTAGGAATTTTAAAAAAAAGTTCATTTATACGTTTTTTTCAAAATTACTGTTCCTAACGTAGTCGTATAACTAATTTTTTTTTTATTGTCAGTGACTAAATTTAGACACATGAACAGCTTTATAAATAAAATAACCATCATCATTGATATTTTGTGAAGTTAATGAACTATTAAAATTTATGTATTATTTTGCAAAGTATATATTTCTTTGCTGAAATTAGAATGTATAGAAAATAACTGAAAATGAAAGTAAAATAAAAAAAAAACCTTATTACTTCTTTTTATCCATTCGAAATCGTTTGTTTGAAGGAAATCAATTGATTTGTAGTTACATTCGTATTACACTGTAAAACTTGCATTACAAATAATATACTTATGGTGTTCAGCAACGAGTCTGATAAATGAGAATCTCTATCAAATAAAGAGAGATACATCTGGCTGAGCAGGGTGGTTCATTTTTTTATGCTTGTTTTGTATTAAATGACGAGCATCCCCTTCGAGAGTAGAACTTCTGTTACCGTTAAAGTATATATTTCAGTAAATCATAGAATGAAATAACTAGACATATATTTCAATTTCTATGAAACAACAAGACAATTCTAGACAATTTCATATGAAATAACTAGACAAGTCAGTTTAAGTATATAATAGATGAAAAATTGCATACTTTTCCTAGTTATTCCACGAAATAACTAGTTATTCTATAAAATAACTAATGATATACAGTTAAAGGAAAAAATAAATAATTTGAAAGTTATTTGTAAATTAATTCCTCATAAATACATACATAGCTCCTCTCGGAAAATACATTTTTTTCTCTACTACGGATGATTAATTGATAAATAATAAGGAAAAGCAGATGATATAACTTACTATTGCTCATATTGCTAACATTAGTTAAACAGAAAGTGAAAAAAATCATAGTTTGCATCTGTTACTAGAACAATTAATTTTTCTACTCCTTGATCTTCAAGGATATCATAATACTGGATTAACCAATAGGCACGTGGTACTTTTTCACTTTTTACTCCTGCTATCAAAGTTAATAATTTTTCACGAGCAAGTTCTTCATTTTTTACCTTTGTCCCACGTTTGCTTAAAAATGATTTAAACCTCCCGCATTGAATCTATCTTATTTACAGGTTAATATTCCATTTCTGTAGAAGTCATTGCTTGAAAACAGGTTGCAAAATTATTTGTTAACAATCCAAAATTTAAAACGTTACATAAATTCAACTCCTAAATTCTATGTTTAAAAGTAACGGAATGTAGCGTACACATATACACGTCATTTCAAAGTAGCTAAAAGTGTTTCAAAACTGATTAAAAACAGCCAAAATCGGTTCAAAGAATTTTCGAGTGTATGGTCAGTCAACTTTCCCCAATATTTGCCTCTACCACAGTACTGAAAGGAGAAAATTATGTAAAAATAAGTTTCTAAAAGTTCTCAAATTTATTTTAATATAATTCTGTAAAATTAGTTCTCGAAATACAATAAGTTAGTTTTCAAAATCAAATACACAATAAAAACTACAATAATCTACTTACCAGAACCAGGAAAATTAAAATTGTAAATAAATACAAATTTCTTAGAAAAATCAAATCCACACAAAAACGCGTAAAAATACATTCAGATTCCTCTAAAATAAAAAAATAATAATAAAAAGATATCGCCCTTGGGGTGGGGGGGGGTTCAACGCATTAAAATATTTCTAAGAAATCGAATTAAATACATGAAATCAGAACCTTAAAAACAATTTATTGAAAAAAAAGGCCACTGAATGTGGTAAATCAGTAGACAAATAGATATGGAAACATTTATATATATTTAAGTTGTATAGTAACAGTTTTCATCCTTTTTATTCACGACAAGATTTTTAAGTTCCATTTTTACACAATTCGTAACAAATTACTAACAAATTTACTAACAAATAATTGGTTGCATTGCAAGAAATGTCACTTTAAGTCAATATTCATTAAATGAGCAAGCAAAACAACTAATGCTACTGCCACAAATAACTTTTTTTTGCTATTAACTCGGATATTTAAACTAAGACGAATCATTGGGAGTCGTTCTATTATCAGCAAAGAGAGGGAGATAAAACAAATTATACCCAATGGTAACATCTAAAACTCTATTGGAAGAAACATATTAATTCGATTTCGTAATATTTGTCAAACTGGATATCTTACGTAACTATCTCTAGAGAAGAAAACTATTTTTGCTCACGGTCGGTTACTAATAAAAAAAATCTGGCTGTCAATCGGAAGCTTAGTATTGGTTTCAGGAAGAGTTAGGTGAAATTGAATAGAAAAGGAGTCTAAAGGAACGGAGATATTACAAATAAAACACTGAATTGGTCACCGGAGAATTTATAGATGTACATTGCTAAAATAAATTCACTTTCCCTTCCGGAACCGATTTTGTAAGATTACTAGAGGGATTTTGTGGATTTTCAGCATGCAACTATAACAAGATGTTATCAGTATAAATATTGCCAGTAATTTGTTCTCTAATTCCAGTTCTTATCAAATTTTCAATATTTGTGACTTAATTTCCAGTCAAAATTTTTATCATGCCCTTCTGATGCAATATCTATGTATTGAAGGCAATAATAATATACTACGATGCTAAAGCTACAATACGACTTTAATTATAAACTGCACAAATTATCAAGACAAGTATTACGTTTTGGATATAATTTTGTATATGGCAAGTCCATGGAAGTCACTAGTAATTACTAAACTTGTGTTTAAAATAGTATTGATAAATTAATTATCAAATACTTTTTGCCGTACTGACACATTTATAAGTATTTTATGTCAGTGCGAATAAGTATTACAACCCCTCTCCCTAGAAAGGCACGCCCCACATTTTGAGGATTGCTGCTCTAATCCACTGTATAAAAACAGTAAGCACTTATTAATATCGCTATATAAAGCAGCATAAGGGTTATTACAGACGGACCTTGTAGAAAAGAAGATTAAAATTTTTTTTCTATGTTGATATCTAAAAACACTTCAAAATTTTCTTAAATTTTGAAACTTGAAAAGTTTTCTTGTGAGACTGATAATCAATAAAAGGATGTAATCTAGTTTAAAAGAAATTATAATATGTCAGGAAAAATTGAGTGTTATGTTAAATTTATAGAAATAATTGTATATCTTATGGCTCAAACTTTCATTTTATAAGTTAGAATACCATGTTCTGTTATATAACTAGGCAGTGGGGAATAAATTTTGCATAGATAAGTACTAAAAAATAGTTCCCCCAAATACATTTCGTTATAAATTTATAATAATCAGATTGTGGATAATTTTAACAATGCTTTAAATAATTTAATCAAATTTCAAAAAATCTTCAGTCTATTTGTTTTAGAATATTTGTAATTCTATTTCCACTTATAATTTACTTCCGTATTCCATTAAACTCAAATACAAATTTTACTCTTCAAAGGATAGAGGAACCTTTTGAAATGCTGATTGTATGATTTTATATTTTAATACTTACAATCAATTTTACAAATTGATTTAATATGTTAAAATATATTTGTTTTTAAATGAAGAATGATAATCATTTCATAAATCAATACATTTCTTAAGAATAATTCTAATAATATAATTGAAAAAAAAATAATAGATTATTTTTGTAATTTTTATCAATGATTATCATAACATATTAGTCAATTTTCTTTTTAATGAATAGTTAGGATTGGCTGCCCTAACACAAAAGGAGGAAATTTTAATAATTTATATCTTTTTTGAGGGGAGGGCACAATTAATTAGTAAACTGGTATTTCATCTTCATAGCATAAAAGAATCAATTTATTTCTTGCAATTTTAATTTTTCATTTTTTATCAAAGTTCCTATATTGATTTTAAACTTAAGAAGATTTTAAATTAAAAAAGACCATTGTGTGAAAACTTTCAGATCATATTAATGTCTTTGGACAGTAAAATTTTTTTTCAATATTTAATTAAATCTTTAAAAGATACATAGTCAAACATTGTAATGAGCTATATAATGAGATTTTCCTCTTAAAAATTTTTTTAATACTATTAATTTTTTAAAAAAACATTACACTTCGTATACAAATATTAATTGCTTTATAGGGGTTTGAAATGCAATTAAATATAATAATAATAATAATAATATAAGTAGAGACTACGTTAGCATTTCTTCCAGTTTGTTATTTTGCAGAAATATGTTTCCAAGTTTGCTCTGAAACTGAACGGAAGTTTATAATAATTATACTAAATGTGGCTTGTGGCTTGCGTCCCTTTTTGTTTATATCTCTATATAAAGGAGAAAAGCGACTCACTCACTCATCACGATACCTCCAGAACTATTAAACCTACAGACTTGAAATTTGGTAGGTATGTTCCTTTCACGGAGTCGAGATACGCTAAGAACGGATTTTGCAAACAATTAACCCCCAGGTGCGTTACGGGGTATTAAGAGGCGTTATAAATAATTACTTCCTTTTTTAAACTACTGGATATACTGTCTTGAAATTTGATAAGCAGATTTCTTTCATGGAGAAGAGGTCCAATACAAAAAGGATTTTGTGAAAATTGACCCCGAAGCGACATTGCGGAGGCTTAAGGGGAGTTGTATATAATTATTTCCGTGTGTGTTTAAACTATTAGACATACTGTCTTTAAATTCTGTACGCAGATTCCTTTCAAGTAGTAGTTTATCAATACAAAATGATTTTTACAGAAAAGATTTCCAGGGGGTTAAGGGGAGTTACAGAAAAAAAATCCGTTTTTGAATTGTTAGACTCACATACTTGAAGTTTGTTAATCATGTTTCTTTTGTTGAATAGAGACACACTAAGAATGGATTTTACGGAAATAGACTCCTAGGGGAGAGTGGAGGTTTACTGAGGCGTATTGACAAAAAATTACCGTTTTTGAATTACTAGTACTATAACAATAACATCTGGTTTTCTTTTGTTGCATTGAGGTCCACTAAGAACGGTTCTTTTGGAAATCTACTCACAACGGGATTATGGAGCGTATTGATAGTCAAAATTTCATTTTTGCTCTATTAGATTTAGACTTGAAATTTGGCACGCATGTTTATTTTACGGAGTAGGAGTTCACTGATAATTGATTTTGCGAAAATCATTTTGGTTATTGGGTTACGACAGCGCAAAAAATCATTCTACTTTAATTTTAGACATTATTAGAAATTTTTATATAGCTAGAAGTTTCTTTTTTATATCAAGAGGCGAGAGTTACAGGCATTTTTCAATAAACTAGAATAATTCTTAATGCTAGGACGTATATATGAATAATTTATACAGATATAAACAGTATATATTTATACAACACCATGAAATACCAAGTGAAGCGGATGGGTATCGACTAGTGTAAGACAATTGAATTTAATAAATGTGTAACTGTTTACGGCAATTAATTTTTCCTCCATAAACTTAAGCTACTTTATTCATGAATATCTCGAGACATATTGTGTATAGGTGTTTCATATCGGCTTAGACCGGTTTCACTCGAGACAACTTTGTGCCAATTGCCAATCAAAGCATTTCCTGGCATCACACTTTAAGTATGAAGAGAGGAGGAAATTCCTTTCACGGCATGGTCATTCAGCTCTTTGTTTCATGCTTTCTTATATTCATGCGGACGACTATTTAATTTAGGTGTAGTGTTTTAAAGGAACATATATTGGAACAAAAGTTACACAGGCGTTTGTGAATCCGCAACACAGGTTTCATTGTTATTTGAAACAATGTTACTCCTCCATTGAATTGCTTTTTTTTCATATCCTACTACTAACTCACACTCTCTCTCTATATATATTTGTTTGTTTCTTTGTTTATTTATTTATCTTGGAGGAATTTTCAATCGAAAATAAAATACATTTTAAAGCGTTCAATTGAGCTGAAATTTTATGTATATGATCATTTTGGATGACAATACAATAATTTAATTATAATTAATAAAAATTAATTGATTAAAACTAATTATTTAAAGAATTACAAATACAGCTACATTGGCATCATTTTTGGAGACTTAGCAACCCTTTTGGTGACTTGTGTCAAAGCTTGAAAAGGTTTTTTCTCACGTTTTAAAGCCTTCAGTTGTACTGAAATTTTATATACACGATTGTTTTGGATGCCAATACGATACTTGAATGATAATTAATAAAAATTAATTACCGCTTAATGTTGTGGTTCTGTCCTATGTATATATATATATATATATTCAATAAAAAGTAGCTAAAATAAAAATTTTCTTTGGTGATCTAAGTAGGAATTGACTTAAATTTTTTTTGTATTACTTGTGTGTGTTTTATTGCAAGAATCAATATTTATCCATGATATTTTCCCGACGTAAGCTCAACATGTTGTTATAATTAGTTTAGGGATCACTTTGACTAAACAAACGTTGTTTGAATATCAAAGTTTCCACTCTATTTCCGAATCGTCTAACTACTTTCATATACTTTAAACTTACACAATTTAATTTACATATTAGATTTGCTAAATATATTTAATTTTTTAAATTAATTGTAATTCATTTTTCATTTTAGGGGGATTTTTTTGTATATTTTTCGAATTTAATGCACTTGGATATTCTTGTTTGTGTGTGTATGTGTGCGTGTGCATGTGTGATGAGCGTGCGTGCATGTAAGAGTGCGTTCAAGTGTACGTGTGTGTGTAGTTTCGTCACAGTACCCACCAAGACATTGAATGATACAGTCTCTCAAAAAAGTATTTGACACTTGGTATGCATATATGTAAAGTCATTTATATAAATATTTATCACATTAAAACAAAAACAGAATGAATTAAGAAATATTTTAACATTTGATGTACAGAATATAAGGAAAATCTTATTAGTATTATAAAATTATAATTTGATCTAGCTCTTCAAATATAATTCTAAGGCACAGTGGATTCAAACAGTATTGGGACACTTTTGAAATGAAAAATTTAACAAATATCTAGCGCATCAATAGAATTTAATTTCACATCACTTTTTTAGACTAGAAGTTTAAACATAAATGTTTCAATAGATAAGATTATTTATAGAAAAAATAGCGAGGAACAAAAATATAACGGTTGGTGTGCGAAATCACGTAACAAGTTATTGGAAAGTGGGGAAATCAGTTCGCTGTATAAGAAAAATCTTGAAATTGAGTAAGTCTACTGTTTTTAACACCATTAATAGGTTCACGAAAACAAATGGTGCTGATAATAATCAAAGATCAGGGCGTCCAAGGGTATTTAATGAACTTGAAAAGAGGTGGATTGTGTGTGTGTTTGCCAAGTACACACTAATCCAAGAACTAGTGCAGTAAAATTGACTTTGCAATGTAAAAGTAAGTTCGGAAAGTCAGCAAATCCTGAAACTGTCAGAAATGATTTAAGAAAACATAATTGTCATGAGAGAGAACCTCAAAGAATGCTCTATATCAGCAAAGCAAATAGACAAGCTAGGTTTACATTTTCTAAAATGTATGAAAGGCAGTCAACAGAATATTGGGGAAATGTAATTTTTGTTGATGACATTTTCGGATCGGATGATAAGCAAAAAGTTTGGCGGAAATCAAATAGAGCAATGCATGTCAAAATTTAAGGCCTACTGTCAAATATGGAATGGGTAATCAAATTAGCTGGGGCTGCAAGGCAAGCTCTGGTATCGGGAATTTACATTTTATTGATGGTATAATGAATACATATGTCTATCTTGACATTCTCAAGCGAAATTTAAAGCAAAGTGCAAGCTGGCTGTGAACTTCAGGACATTTTAAATTTTACCAAGATAATGACCCGAAATATAATGCAGATATTTGCAAGTAATGGGTCCTCTACCACTGTCCTAGTGTTATTAAGACTCTTGCACAGACCTTAATCCCATTGAACATGTGAGGGATCATTTGTAGCAAAGACTATATGAGCACCAAATTTCTAACAAGCAGGATTTAAGAAAATATTTGGTCGGAGAGTGGGCCAAAATAGATAGAACGTTTTGCAAAAAAATTGATTTAATCCATGCTAAATACACTTCGAGAGGTCATAAAAAGCAAGGGAAGATCAACAATATATTAATTTCTGAGTTTTAGTTGTTTTTCTTAATTTATTGGGAAGTATCCCAATACTTTTAAGCACGTTTTTTAACTCGATTTCTTTTATTTTCTATTTTAAACATAACTGCATTAATGCATGAGTTTTGTTCAACTTATTATTTGTATTTACCTCAATAACATTTACTTCTTTTTTTGGTTTGATTTTTATGTATAAGTAAAATATTACGATAAAAATCTATGAACTGTTAGTGTGTTCCAATACTTTTTGGGCAGAGTGTAATTAATTATTTTAGTTAACCCGCTTAACGGGAAATAATATTTTAACCCTAACTTCATCTCCTCGCAAATTACCATGTTGATTTATTTCAAAATGAGGTGATGTAATATTTCATCAGCCACGGATTATGACCAATCAGTGTACAAATTATATACCGGAAATCGTGCGATTATCGAAAAAAATGTATAAAAGTTAAGCTGTCTCGAATTAAAAAAAATGTCCGAGACTTTTGTCCATCGTCTAAGTTCATTGTGTAACTCTGTGTGTTTGCATTGATGTTATTCATTTTCTCGCTTTATGTGTGTCATTGCCGCCCAGCCAGAATGGTGGTTATGACACTTGTAATCGAGTGGGTTCGGGTTCGAATCCGGAATAAGGCATGGATGTATCTTCGGGAAAAGAAGTTGGACTTTCGCATGAAATGGATTCCCGTCTTGAATAGAAAGCAGAGAAACCCTTCTGTCCTATGCTGGGATATTCGTTTATAATAAAGTCTATATTCTTCTGTGGTTGTATTGTATGTTTCTGTTCATCTATCTCTCGTATTTCGTATGTATCCTACGATGAAACGATTAAAATAAGGATTTAAAACAGCAAAATGTCTCATCGATTATTCGAGAGCAGCCAGATAATGATGTTCCAGCAACATTGTTGACTCCGCACACACATACATACTACTTAAATTACTATAGTAAAAGGCATTTTAAGTGGTTCTTACAAAATTGCAAGAACCCTTAAATTTTTTTCAAAAAAATTATTTATTCCAACAATAGAACATTGCGAAAAAACCCTTCATAATCTATATCACTACTGACAGTATTCGAAGGGGAAAAAACTCACACAACTACACAATACATAGTACATACTCTTCCCTATTTTTTAAATTTCTTCTACATGTGACTAGATTTGTACCAACGTATAAAATTTAAGTTTCTCTGATGGATTGATATACCTGATAAAACCGAACAACAGCTTGTTAATACTTTTAACAAAAAAACAAAAAAAAAAAAACAGTATGGAGCCCAAAATAAACTCTTAATAACATCTAAATATCTCTTAGTAACATCTATATATAAATATCCGTTCCAGCAGGACCTAAATTTCCATGCATGTAATAACACAAAATATGTTACAGTAAAAGCAAACCCAAAGCATGATAGAATGCGAAATTTTCAAAGGATAATGAAATGTCAACAATGTCTATACACAATCCTGTTTGCAGTGTTATTCTTTTACGTCGAATCAGTGTTTTCCAATATCAACAAATAACATAAGAAAGAGTAAGGGAAAAACATATATATTAGAGGTTTCCTCTGAGTCAGTATTTTACTTAGTGCTTGATCCTTTGTTTCCAAGAAAGAAAAAGGAATTAGTTGGGACAGCGTGATGAAGCGAACATGTAATATTCCACAGCGTCTCTTCAATTCAAACGGAATTGATTTATAAGCGTTTCTGCTGACAATAGAGTTTGTTTACTTCAGTTATATTATGTCAGTTTTTCAAGACACTGTTTTCTATCTTTTCTTGCTTTTTTTAAGAAAGTCTACTGGTGGAGAAAGTGGAATTTGATGTTTAAAACGATAAACTAAACGGCTTTAAAGGCTCAACAATGGAAAAATCCCGAGTATTCTTTTCTTTAGATAGTTTTATAAAACTTTTAGAAAAGTATTTCATACACCTTTAAAACTTTTTGGTAATCTTTCAATGTGTTCCTGCAAGCTTTCCCAGGTTCTTGATCATGTATTTTCAAGTTTAAAACGAATTCAATAATTAATTATTAAGATTAGCTGAAAAATAAAAGCGTTATCGAATATTATTATCAATTTAGATAAGAATATCACCTATGCGACGGAAGGAAAAATATGGTTCAATAACAAGTTTTCTTATACTGGACTTCAATCCACAATTATTCGCCAACTTGGCGATAAATAAATGAATGCACTGAAATAGAATTCCACCTTGATTTCTATACAAAATAATACCGTATATTCCAACGTGCAATTTTAACCCCAAAAAATAAGATTTAAATTTACAGGTGTAGGCAATCACACCACACACACACACATTCTGCATACATCAGAGAAATTGATCACTGTAGAAGCACTGGCATCCCCTTGTATGCTAAGCATAATGTTGGACACGCGTGTACACCACTCCATATATTCCTTGTTGCTACAAATGACAGCAAAACCCTTCAAGGGTGAGATTCTCAAGTGTTACGTGAGACCTTTTTCAGGAGTTGTGGAAAGCCAATTCGATTTCTATGGACGATTGCACCCGATCACACAGAGCTACAGCTGTTAATGATTATCAGGAAAAAAAGGGTGTTCATGGTATGGTGTGACCAGCGAGATCTCCAGACTTCAATTCCAAAGAGTACTTGGAGATGCTTAAGGAAAAATCAATGTCTGTCCAGAATCCCTCCCGTCCTTTCGTAGGACCTTTCAGGCGTTAACACAGGATTTTTTGGAAGAATGGTAATTAATGCCAAAGTCATTGATTAATATCCTCATTAACAGTATCAGAGCTCTTACAAGATTTCAAAGTGTGTGTATAGCTGTACCACGAGGTCCGCCTCTTATTAAACAAACAATGCACTTCTTAATAATGCAAGAGTGCAAGCAATAGTTTACTTTGACCAACTTGCCTTACAGCATAAGGTAATAGTACCATATTTTTATGCATTAAACTGAATTTTTATCGAAATATCTCGTTTTTAATTATTGCAATCTTAATTTTGGGCACCAATATAGGTTTATATATAGATAGATAAATCAAAACGTTTCTCTTCAGTTCAATCCAAACTATATGATTTCTTTCAAAGAGATAAATTTTCAATTTAATTTACGTTGTACAGTTTTTTTTGAGGGTGGAATGGAGGTAAATATTGGGCTTCTTGCATATTTGTATAAAGTTATACACATATTTGATTTTTCCACGTAAAAATCATTTCCATACTTCTAACAAAAGTGATAAGAAAAAGTTTGATATAAATTTAACAGATTCAACTGAATCAATGTTATCTACACCTGGAGAACAAACAAAGAAAAGCAATAAAACTAACTTATCTGGATTATATTAATGATATTGAGAAAAACAAAGCGAAATATATATTATTGTTTTTGGTGACTCGAATGAATCATTTCTGTGTGTGTTTTTGCTTGTATGTGATAAGAACAAAATTGTCAAATTTCAATAACAAATCAGTTCATTTCCCACGAAACTCTTGAATATTTTGTGAGTAAATTATTTAGAATTAGCTCTTTCATTAAATAATTAATTAGCTGATTGTTAATATTGGATTTTAGTAAGCAACGAAATTAATTAACATGCCTCAGCGAAATCTTGCAGTACAATGTACACAAAGTAATTTAAGCGAACGCATTGAAACAAGAATCGTGAGTGAGTGAATGAATGTTAACGTCAGTTGTTCTGCTAGACGAGGTTTTTGGCGACGGACCTCGTAATTTTGAAACATGATCAAGTGACGAGGACGACGCCTGAGCTGGCACCCCTCTCCTAACTACCAAATCACACACACAGGAGGACGTTTGAGCTCTCGACAGATTTAACGTGCATCGCTCGCTTACAAGGAGGTTTTTTAGTGGTACTGGGATTGAACTCATAACATGCCAGCCACAATCCGATACCTTAACCACTAGGCTACCGCGGCCGAAACAAGAATCGTATAAGAGCTGTCCCTTTCAAACTACCTTTATTGCTAGCATTTGAATATTACTCGCTTTATGTGCAAGATAAATTAAAAGGAAAAATTCCATGTCTCGTAATCATTAACACCTTGAAGGCTCATTTTATTCCTGGATTATGGATTAAAAAATGTTAATTTTTTAATGTTTATTTTCAAACCCACATCTCTTTGAACATAGCACCACCATTCGCATACAAAATTTCCTAAAAGAATATATTTAAAACATCTCTTTAAATAAAGGAGTAATTTACCTGTAAAGTTAGCAGTCTGTATGACAGGAATCATTAATCTTTGGAGTCAAATCGCATACACTATAAATATAAAGCTTAGAATACCTAGCCTTTGTCCCGAAGTACATTGTTTGTGCATTTACAAAAATGATTATGAAATTTTAAATCAAAATTTGATCGTGTGTTATAAATTCGAAAGTACTCTGTCCTGCACTCTCAACCCGGCATCGCAATCTGGCCATTAGAATCTTGATTCTCTTCTTACCTGCTTCCCTTTACTCTCTCTGTTCCCTTCCCTGAGTAGCAAATAATACACTGTAGAGTTGAGTTAGTTTTCTTCTCTGTTGGGGGAATGTAGTCAACACAAAATGTTTTTCAGGCAAGCGTGAAGAGAGGGGGAGTGGGTGCAAAGCAGGATATCCCCTTTTTGTAGAAAATTCCACCGTGTAGTACTTTTCAATTATTCAAAACCAGAAAAAGCACATGTAAAATAAATCGGGAAAAACTGATTGCATAATATAAATTTTCACAATGCCCGAGCTACATGCAGGGTGACCCAAGATGGTACATTTTGTCTAGCTCGGGCAGGCAAAACGTAATATCCTGGATGGGTAAAAAACATAAAATGTTTCATTGATAAATTGTGCTTTATAAATTGCTTACTGGTGCACACTTTATTTTTCAAGCAGATGACGAAGCTGGCCAAGCGTTGAAAAATTACTTTCGGTAGCCAAGAGCACATTTACTTCCATTTTTGAATTCCTCGTAGCCACAAAAGGTTGGTAGGTAAAAGAAATGAATGAAAGGAACTGGGTGAAAGATCAGGTCTGTGAAAAAAGGTATCCATATCTTGATGCGGGGCTATTAAGGGCGGATTACTGATGTGAAGGCTGTGTTAGACGGACTGTGATGCTGGTTACCTAGAACATTGAGAAGTCACTGCAGTGTGACAATATACAACACAATTCGGAAGCCAGCTTGAGAATCTCTTGGAACGTCTGGGTTTCCGCTTTTAAAGTCTCTTTAAAGGCGGAATAAGTCACACCCTCTAAAGAGACATGTGGCACGGAATCATTTACGTTTGGCCGAATCCCAGATTACTTATTCGGCTATTGGTCCTTGTCACCCTTCGAGCAGTAGACTTTGAACCCGGAGATTGGCGTGGGAACTGCGCCGGTCACTTCTCTGTCGGCTTATGAAAGGGAGTTTAAATGTTGACTTGTCCTAGAACTTAAGCTTTGGTATTGCCCCGTTTGGGGTATCCTCCCTCTTGAAACTACGTGACCATTGGGAAATCATTAGTTCCCTTACAGGAAATCGATTCTTTGGTGGAGACCACCACCATCTAATCTGTTGTTGTATAGCAGTAGGTATTGCGGTCCGTTTTTCCTTTTTTAAAAAAAAATTAATAGTAAAGGGAGTTTTTAGTGGTATAGAACTTTAAATTGCAATAAAACAACGATGTATTATTCGATTGACATGAATTTTTTTATTCGAAACATAATCTTGTGGTATTACATTTTAAATATGATTTCTGGCATTTGACTGCCACGGCTGGCTCGGATGTAGTCCAATCTGGACGTCCAATTTTCGATGACTTTTTCCAACATTTGTGGCTGTATATCGGCAATAACACGGCGAATATTGTCTTCCAAATGGTCAAGCGTTTGTGGTTATCCGCATAGACCAATGACTTTACATAGCTCCACAGAAAATAGTCTAGCGGTGTTAAATCACAAGATCTCGGAGGCCAATTCACAGGTCCAAAACGTGAAATTAGGCGGTCACCAAACGTGTCTTTCAATAAATCGATTGTGGCACGAGCTGTGTGACATGTTGTGTCATCTTGTTGGAACCACAGCTCCTGGACATCATAATTGTTCAATTCAAGAATGAAAAAGTTAGTAATCATGGCTCTATACCGATCACCATTGACTGTAACGTTGTAGCCTTCATCGTTTTTGAAGAAGGATTCTACCAGCCGATAAAACGCTGTTTTTCGGATGAAATGGTGTTTCGACATACACGTGTGGATAAGCTTCACTCCAAATGCGGCAGTTTTGTTTTTGACGTAGCCATTCAACCAGAAGTGCGCTTCGTCGCTAAACAAAATTCGCTTATGAAAATCGGGAACAACGGCAATCTCGTTTTGGTCCCATTCGACGAATCTCCGCCTTGCTTGATGATCGTTTTGATGAATTGCCAAACCAAACTGAGAATAAATCACTTGACAGCTGTTAAATCGGTCGCCATCTTGGAAAGTAATGCCAACTTAACCTTCTATACCTGGAAAAAAACACTCTTCATTATTTATGGAAAATAAGTAACTCACACACGTATGCTATTGATTTCTATTGTATCGTGTTTTCGCAATATTTCATATATAACTGTAATTAAAAATAACTAATATCAGTTTGTGTTGAAATTCTTTCTAATGCTTCATTTCGACATCATTTTTTAAAAAAATATATTTGTTAATATATTGAATTTAAAAAGTTTCATTTTAAGTTTGAATGCTTACATTGTTTCTTAAAGTATAACTTCCTTCTTAAGTTTTAATAATTTCTGCAGCTCATCAGTTTAAAATTGGTGCTCTGATGCGATATTACAACAAATAAAAAAAAATTAAGAAAACTTCTGATTTTTCATCGAAAGTTTGATATTTGAATAATGATTTTATTTACTTGTTTGCTGCAACATCTCCTTTTATTTCAAATAAAATTCAAAAAGTTACATAATATTTATATTATATAACCTTTGAGACTTTTAAAAATGTGATATATTGTAAATAGAAAAGGATTTGAGATATTCTAATTTTTTTCTAGGTCTTACAGAAGAAAAGTTTGCAAAAGTTATTCAAATATCAAATCCAATTTGATCTCTCACTTCTTCTTTTTGAAATCTAATCATTTTATTTACAAATAATCTGAAGAACAAAAGAATTAACAGATTTTTAATCTCTTAAATACTTATACATCTATTGCTTACGACATTGTTTTACTTTTTTTTGTTAAACGTTGATAAATTTCTCTCTGTTCGGTAAAAATATCCATAATTATTTATTTAATACTTTTAAAATCTCTTTTGTGGAATTCGACTCATAATTAACTTAAAATTAACTAGTGCCCCAAATATCGCTGAAGACTTTTCATATATTTTTTTAAAAATAACCTCATATCTGATATTTCAATGTCTATTTTTATAAATGAAAATGCATATATAGAAGTAACGATTTTTAGCACACAGAAGGCATTTAAAAATAACTTAACATTTTGGATTATTTTAAAAGCAAATGGATCGCAAAAATACGTGACCTTTAAAATCTATAACTGGAAATCTAACACTTGAAGCGGTTTTTTTTTTTTTATATTTCTTGTTTGGATTTTATTCCACGAAGAACATTTACTGAATATTTTTCTCGATATTTATTTCTCTTTCATCATGCACATAAAAAAAATTTAAAAACGTTCCAAGCTTTGGCAATAGCTTAGATAAAAACGAGATGAGTTTATCAATTCCTGATATATTTTGGCGTGAGTGAGTGAGTGAGTTAATATTAACGTCGCACTGTTCAGCTACGAGGGCTTTTGGCGACGGACCACGTAATTTTGAACCATGGTCAAGTGACGTGGACGACACCTGAGCTGGCACCCCCTCTCTAACTACCACACCACACCAACGGGAGGACGTTTCAGCTCTCGACAGATTTAACGTGCATCGCTGCCCTACACGGCGGGTCTTTAGTGGTACTGGGATCGAACTCATGACATGCCTGCCATGGTTGGATACCTTAAACCACTGGACTACCGCAGCCCCGATATATTTTGCATTACGCTTATTATTTTAGAATGATATCTGACTGATATATAAATCTAACTCTTATATTACAGTGTTTTTTTTACACGATTTTTAAATAACACGGTACACGAATTTAACGAATTTTTTTTACACATTTTTTTTTTGTTCTAGCATGAATCCCCCAAAAATTTGGGGATGAATGCCCTTTAAATGAAGGCGATTTGATAGAACTTATGACAGTTTATGATAGAAAATAAATCGATCATGAGACGAAGTCGAAAATAAATTTTAGCTATTAACAGCTAATTCATTTGGAGAGGGCTTGAAATTTGCTACAAGTATGGACAATTTTTTTCTTCTTATTTATGAACCTGGCATAGAGCGTGCATTAAAATTTTAACTTCATCACACGTTTTGTGTAGCATAGGGTTTGCTATCCCATGTTATATTTTCAATTTCGGGATTACATTATCCGAATCGCAGGAATGGTCCTGGGATTAGAATTATACAATTTACAAAAAATACTTACACATTCGCACAATTAAAATTGAATAATAAAATTTAAAATATAATTAAAAAATTGGTTAAACATTATTTTCTAATGTTTTCTAAACATAATTTTATCTTTCTTCGCACGGGTGAACTGAAAAATTAAACAACACACAGATTGAAGGATAAAGAAGTTTTTAATGAGTTAATTTTACGTGAATTGCAAATTAATTAAAAAAAGCTTTTTGCGTAGATCAGCTAAACAAACAAAAAAAAGAGAGAGATACAGAGAAATAAAACACCTTTCTTAAATTTTAAGTACGTAGGTCTAATAGCTGATAAAAAGTATTTTTTTTTTATTTATAACTCCCCGTAACACTCTTGAGGGTTGATTTTTGAAAATACCTTCCTAAGCTGATCTTTTCTCAGCAAAAGTAATACATTGTTAAAAGTTTTGTGTAATGAACGCTTAAAATAGTGTAAATAATTTTTATCTGAAAGTGTAATACATTAATATTACTTTCTGTAGTATTTATTTTATGTTAAAATTGTAATATTCGCAAGCAACGCCGTTTCTTAAATTATAATGACGATCCAATGAAAAACATAGCGAAATGTTAACGATAGAGTCAAGTTGGCAAATGCCTAGCTACTTTCATAACTCGAGCTTTATTAGAGCTTTGTAAGACCCACCCTGTAGGGAGCGATGCACGTTAATACTTTATCCACCGCATAATGATTTACTGCAGTTTTTTTCATACAATATTTTTTTGGATCACTACATTGAAAATTAAAGGGATATACATAAACAAAATACTCCACTTTGGGAAATTTAATCCGTTGGAGCTAATAAATTAAATAAAGATATTCCACTGTAAAATTAATTATATATACCGTTCACTTAAAAGAAGTAGTCAAATCATTTTCTAAGGTCTTCATTAACATACAAAACATAAGACACTTAAATTTTGACAAACTATTTTTTCGCTAAAATACTCATCATGGAACCCGTGCTGCCATATATCTTGGAAGAGTGGATTTCAAAAAGAATATTCCTCTAATTATTGGTAGAATATTCCTTCTAAGTTGGTGTGGTGTGGTAGTTAGGAGAAAGGGGTGCCAGCTCAGATGTCGTCCACGTTACTTGACTATGGTTCAAAATTACGTGATCCGTTGCCAAAAGCCCTTGTGTAGCTGAACAGTGCAACATTAATATTCACTCACTCTCACACTCCAAGAAATACAGAACAATAGTTATTGCGTTTTTAAGTGTAAAAATAATTATATCTGCCTATTCAATTTAAATTATAGCGTTATAATTAACTACTAACCACAAATAAATTTTGAAAATTTGTCCAAATGATGCAGTGTGAAAGAGAAAGTTTATTTACTTTAAGTATCAGAACTGATAAAAGCATTTATTTGGAAAAAGATCAATTTTTTACTACCAAATGTGCATAATAAAATCTTAAAAAAACATTAAAATAAAGAGAGATTTATAACAACCTCTCCCTTCAAAACTTAGTTTGATTCTGAAATAAAAAAATAGGCATTATATCAGAGGAATTAATTAGAAGCGAGCACCTTGCGTATCAAGACAAAAAGGTTTATCACAAACAAAAGATAGATATATGCAGACGTGGTTTTTTTTTTTTTTTTGCAGCGCATGCCAGAATTGCTAGCAGAAGACAGAATTTTTTCCTACTTACTTGACAAATATCGTTATATTTTTGACACTTTTCCCAAATCTTTATAAATTATAGTCTATGCTATAAATTATAGCCTATGTGCTATTCTGATGTATAAGCTATATTACTGTAAAGTTTCATTAAAATCTTCAGTAGTTTTTGCGTGAAAGACTAACAAAGATTTTCACAAACTTTCACATTTATAATATATATTAGATTATATATAAGCAAAACCAAAACAAAAAATTTGAATTTATCATTAAAAAAACAAATAAAAATAGTACATAAATGAAATTTAAAAAATATTTCTTCAATTCTTGTATTTTTGTAAATAAACTTTTAAAAACACAGCTCATCCAACGTTTCATCATTCAAATGGCTTCTTATTTTGTAAAAATTGTCCAACCGAAGAAAATTCTCTTCCATACTACACTCTGGTTGGCTTTAAGGTATCCGACTACGTTCGGAACCGGGATTTAAAAAGCGCAAAATAGATAATTTTTCATGATATTTAGTGTCACTCAGATTAGAATACACGCATAAAATTGTTTTAAGGAGATTTTACATAAAAATTTATTTAAATATAATATTTTGGCAAACAATTAACTTAGAATAATCTTTTTCCAAATGTTCTCCTTTTATGAAATATGGTTCTATTATAATAATATTTTGCCTGTATAGAGCTCATACCTCTCTACAGAGGCTCAACTAGAGTTTTTGAAAAATTCACATTATTTTTACTCCAATTGAAATAATTATTGGCGTTTTCTTCTAAAATTGCTCCCCTCTCTGTTGTCGTAAAATATGAACCTACTTCTAAGTTATATATTTCAAAAATTCTAGTTGAGCGTCTTGTAGAGAAGGTCTGAGCTATATACAGGCAAAATATTATTATAATAGAAGCATTTTTCACAGAAGGAGAACATTTGGAAGAAAGATTATTCTAAGTTAATTTTTTGTCAAAAATATTGAATTAAAATAAAATTTTTTGTCAAAATGTCCTTAAAAACAATTTTATGCATATATTCTAATGTAAGTGACACTAAATATCATGAAAATTATCCATTTAAGCACTTTCTGCAAAATCACGGTTCCGAACGTAGTCGAATACCTTAACGTCATTAAATAAGGAGTATGTTCTTTCCAGGTAATCAATCACCTGGTCTTCCTCCATTTTCAAAAAATAGACATTTCTTTTTTGAATTTTGATGACAGTGTCTCAAATCTAATAGACTGCATTGGTGCGTTTTTCTCTTTGGGAACTTTAACTAGTTCTTATGCTACATAATGGTTTTTGTGTACGAATCGATTCAGTCATAAATCAGGATGTAAAACAATTTCAAGTGTTACCTCATTTGGAATGGAAGATCAGTAACATTAGCTGTTAGTAGTGCAAGGGAATTTGAAAATGTCAAATCATCTTTTAACTTACAGCACTAGGGCCGTGAGTAGCCTAGTGGTTAGAGGACCGGAAGACCTGGGTTCGATGCTCGATGCCACCAAATACCCTCCGACTACACACGGAGTACGTGCACGTTAAGTAAATGTGTTCGAAAGTCTTGTGGGCTGAATCACGAGTGCAAGGTACTGGGAATATTTCCTTCTCTCTTTCAGTTCCATGTCTAAATTGTGGAGGTGGAGATAGTGGTGTCGCCATCTATCGTTCCTCGGGTAATTTCGCCGAGCTAATTCATACTGTCACCTGTATGGTGCTAAAGGCCAATGACAGGCGTACCCCCTTTGTCACGATGAATTCCGTGGGTCTCGATCTGACTGCAGATCCGTGACAGGTGGCATAGCCACAACAACAACACTTATAAGCACTTATAATTTTTCACAAATAAAGTTCATGTAAATATTTCATAATATGTATATATATATATATATATATATATATATATATATGTATGTATTTATATATATTGTACTACTGTTGCTTATATTTCCTTCTATCTCTTGACTACTTATACTTAGGTTTTACAGCTATTTGTATGTATATATATACATTTTCTGAGAATTGAATTCTTAGGTAATTTTGATGAAAACTAATTTGAAAATAAAATTAAATCCCGTGATCTCAGTGTTTTCAAATCATATTATAGCAGCATATCAAACAGAATAATATAAACAACTTGAGAAACCAAAAAGAAAGAAAAGAAAACAGTTGCTAATAACAGATTTTGTAATAACAAAAAATAATACCGATAATAACGAACTAAATTCTTCATTTGAATCAAAACCCACAGCTGTGCTGTACATATATAACACATTTACTGATGATAGCATAGTTGATCCAGTTCGTAATAACTGTGCACTTTGTTATTAAATAACGATGAGTATATTGCTAGTTGTGTGCGTGCATGTACTTATATAGACTAAATTTTTACTGTACTCTAATTTTATTATTTTTTTGTGATAAAAAGGAATTGTTTTTGTTTTATAAATTTGTAACATGAATTTTATTATTATTATTATTATTTTGCATGGTTTTTCTTGACAAAATATTTAGAGATTTTTCATTTTACGCGAATTTTAAAATTAACGAACGTATCCTTAAATGTGCCATATGTCGTATGTATTTTTAACACGATTTTTTGCATGGATTTCTAAGGAACCTATCTACCGTGTAATTAAAGAGCTAGGTGTACTTCTGGATTTTCACTGGATTGAAAATTAGATTTTTAATTTATTTAGGAGGTAATTTTGGAGAAGAGTTTTTTCAGATGTGATTTTAGTTTTCATCACACTGTGAAACAACACGAGGGCTGCTGGTAAGCTTGTCAAATTTTTTTGCTGCGAGCAAGTGACGAGGATGGCACCCATGTTGACAGCCCCCTATTTTTCTCACCACGCTAATGATAGGATTTCGAGTCAGGACAGTTTTAGTCTTTAAAGGCGCTAAGACTCGGAAAACCCGGTAATGAGCTTGTGACTATGACTCTTTGGAGACCGGGACCCAAAATTTATTCTGAAGAAATGATCTTCGAAATTTTAGGTTTGAAACCAAGCGCTTTTTTAAAAATAACTTTAAAAATAGTGGTTAAGAGTTAAGAAAAAAATAGATTTCAGAATTCTGAAGGAATAAAAGAAAATAAATGTTCTTGTGAATGTGTAAGTGGAAGTAGGAGGCGCTACTGCATGCCCCCTGGCACCTCCCCTCCCACATGGCTTCGAGGGGAAGCGACTGGCAATGACTCCGAGAAGGGACAGTGATCAGAGACAGACCCACGACGTCGGAGAAAGAGGACCTCTTAAAAAGTAATGAACTTAGCCATTTAGGCAAAAACGTGCGTTAAATGTTTCACTTTATTAATTGTTAGTCTCTATTTTCTCTAATCTTGTTTAAAAAATAAACAGTTTATCTGTCAAAAAAGTCATACTTGAGTAACAACATAACACACACACACATATATATACACTCAAAAGCCAAACATTATGACCACCTGTCAATAACGAGTTGGCTCACCTTTGGCGTACAGCACAGCTTCAACCCGCCTTGGCATGGATGCCACAAGTCCTTGGTAGACGGCCGGAGACAGATTGTACCAGATGATTAAGCAACGGTCACACAAATCCGAGATATTACGAATTGGTTTTCTTTGAACTCGAAGTTGCCGTCCCATGACATCCGAAATGTATTCTATAGTATTGATATCCGATGAGTTAGGTGGCCAGGACATTAACTGGCATTCAGCATCATGTTCCTGGAACCACTCCAACACAATTTTAGACTTTTGACATGGGGCGTTGTCTAGTTGGAACATTCCATTTCCAGCTGGAAAAACATAGGCCATGTAAGGGTGCAACTTGTCCGCAATCATTTTCAGATACCCTGTAGCATTCATTGTCTGCTCTACCACAACCACGGGTCCCAGAGTCGCCCAAGAGAACATCCCCCAAAGCATAATACCGCCACTACCGGCCTGTGTATGACCCACTGTACATTGAGGGAGCAACTGTTCTCCTAGATGACGGCGTATCCTGACACGGCCATCGGCGTGATGAATGACAAACCGTGATTTATCTGACCAGGCAGCTCTTTCCCACTAATCCATGGACCAGTCGCAATGTTCCCGGGTCAAGCGCAGGCGCAGTTGGAGATGACGCTTGGTCAGCAAAGGCACACGAGTGGGATGTTTGCTGCGTAGCCCCGTATCCAACAGTGTGCTACGATACTATTCTACTTGGCCCTGCATTGTATTGGGCTGTCAGCTGAGCCACTGTATGGCTCCGGTTTTGCTCCGCCATGCAAGACAGTCTCCGACGACCTTTTTCTTTGATAGCGTATGAACGCCCAACATCATGTCGTCTACTGCTGGTTTCACCGTCATTCATTCACTTTTCATAAGTACTAACAACTGTAGATAGCTAACAACCCATGAGTCGTGCAGTTTCGGAAATACTTGTTTCGAACCTTCGAGCCATTGCAACATGCTCTCTATCAAAGTCGCTTAGATCCACAGCCTTTCCCATCACACACAGAAGTAAGTGAAATAATGATTCTTCAGATGGTTACATTTTATAAGGAACTGGGATACGTCAATCCCTCAGTCCTCTATCTTGTTATAGAATCGACTTGGTTTTGCTCCTTGGCTGGTGATGGTGGGCGTGGAAATCGGTGGCAGGAACCAATGGGATAGCAGGCGCATGACTTCTCATGAGTGGCTTTGATTGGATGATGGGAGTGAGGTTCGAAAATTGTACTAGGGAAAATTTTTAAAGAATAGCTATTGATGTTAAAGTTTAACAATTGATGATAAGATATTCAAGGAAATAAAATGAAAATATAATAAATTTTGTAGAAAGAGAAATTATGGAAAAGGGAGTTTAAAACTTATCAAACATAGCTTCGAAAGAAGTAAAGCCTTCGCTTTATCATCTTCGAGTTTTTTAGAATTTGGAAAGTAATTGTAAAATTTCAGGTGATCTTTTTATGATGTTAGAAATCATGCTGACCAGTTCAATCATAGCTTGAGCTAGGTCTCAATTTTCATTTCTATGGCGGATTCCGTGGGAAACTTTGTTATTTGAATTTTCATGGATTTTTCTGTAGTTAACTTGTGGTCTGGGGTGGGGGTGGAGGAGGGGCTGCGGTTCCGCTAACAATGTTAGCGAAAGAGACACCTTCCCTACGAATGTTGCTTTCGAAAGTTTTATTCGCGGTAAGGGGCGTGCCCTTTTTTGGCTTAGGGAACTTGGAGCATTTAATGATTCTTCAGACTCTCCAGCAGTAGTTAAATACCACTTCCACCTGATCACATGCCTTCCACGTCATCCAGGAGAGTTAATTGCAAAATTTAAGGGTGGTCATAATGGTTTGGCTCTTGAGTGTATATGTTACCGTTAAAGAGTATATAATTTAGTTATTTCATGAAATAACTAGACAAATTAGTTAAAGTTTATAAACGATGAAAAACTTCATACTTTACCTAATTATTCTATGAAATAAAACTAATGATAGACCGTTAGAGTTAAAAATAAACAATTTCAAAGTCCTTTTATAAATAAATTGAGATCGTAAATAGCTAGAACCTCTCGAAAAGTACATTTTACCCTTATTATGGATGATTAATTGATAAATAATAAAGAAAAGCGGATAATGTAATTTATTATTGTTAACATTAGTTAAATATAAATGAAAAAATATGTTGCAGAAATAATTATATTTAAATATTATCAAAAATATACTGGTGTGAAGAAAAATATTGCTTCATTAAAACATTGTGTAAACTTTTTCAAGCAAAATTGTAAAATAATATCAATTTAAATTTTATGAAATACCTTTATTTTACATTTTATTATTTGTTAGAGCAAGAATTGCTGTGATGACCCTTTGAAATGAGGTTCAAAATTGGCTAAAAGCAACTAGGACAGGTTCAAAGAACTTTCAAACGCCGTATTTCATACTTTAACGATCAAGTAATCATAATTCTATAGAACAACTTGGTTAAATTGTAGAATTCAATAATTTTATATACTTTAACTTGCTTGTCTTTTTATTTCATGAAGTAGCTAGTTATTCTATGAAATAACGATTTCACGCTTTAACGGTAACATATACATATATAATATATATATATATATATATATATATATATATATATATATATATATAACATAGAATAATTTTAGATTGAAAACAATCAGAGAGAGAGAGAGAGAGTCAAAGAAATAGCAAATCCAAACAAAAGCGTGTGTTCGTTTTAAATCTCGTCTTTCAAATATATATATATATATATATATATATATATATATATATATATATATATATATGCACTTAGATTTCTCAAAATGTATTTTCTCCAGTTTCTTTTTTTTTCCCGAAATAAATCCATAATATTTCTATTCTATTTTAAACTTGATTCTCTCGCGAAAAGTTACAAAGGACAAACTGTAGCAAAAATATTTTTCTCTGTCTTGAGAATGACACTTGCATATTGAAATTGAAATAGTGAAAATCTTGTATTATTTAAAAAATGCAAGATTTTTTTCTATTTTTTCTTTGAAATCAAAGATAGGAATTATTTTGTTATTTACGTCCTATTAAAGTTGTTGCTTTTGTATACAGAAAACAATTAATAAAATGCCATTTATTTTTATTTTTGTCTATAATAACACAGATTTTTTGATAAAAAATAAACTATTTTTCTTAGTTTAGATATGTATTTCTTTGTCTGTAATTTTAACGAGGTATAACTATTGCTTTATAAAAATTTAAATCTGTGTCAATTTTGATGTAACAAATGTGGTGAAAAATAAATTATTTCCCCAGTATGACAAAAAGTTTTAAAAAATTACATACATATTACCATTCGCGAACAAAATGGTTAAATTATAAATATAATATTTAAAAATTTTCCTTATAAAAAAAACTAATGAAACCTAACAGTTATGCATCTAAAAACAAATGACTAAGCTCAGCAGCATCGAACCAAAAATAAAACTCACTCGTAAATGAAGATAAAAAAATTAGAAGATAGTAAAATATATATATATATATATAAATATATATATATATATATAAATATATAAATATCATTTTAATAAATATATTTTTTTCTATCTCTTATTTAATATAAAAGAAACTCATTTTAATACATATTTTGATAAAAATTGCTTTTTTCCTTACTCACATGTTTACGTAACATGAAAATATGAACAATTTTCCCGTTTATTCTGAATATTTTAAGCTTACTAAAACTTTTATTCGGTTCATATCATTATTCTTGAAGTTTGAAAGTATGTTTTCTAAAAGGTTAGAATTAAAAAAAAACTTGTGAGGTGAATTTCGCTCGTTAAAAGAGTTTTGATTTTCAGTACTTCTAACAAAATAATTCCATTTTGTAGCAGCAATATTATTGATTTCAAACACAACATTTGAAATTCTACTATAATAGAAGCTTTAAAATGAATTTTAAATATCTATTTTATGATTTTTATTTTATTTTTTTATAAATATCATTAACTTTAAAAGTAAAAAGTCTCTAATATTTGTTTTTTTTTAACGAAGAATTTTAATTTTGGAAATTTCTACTTTCAAAAAAATTATTTTCATTTTGTAATTAATATCTAAAAAGAATTGATTTCAACTAATGCATGATATCTAAATAATAATTCTAACCATAATCTTTAAATTGCATTTAAATTAGATTAAATGATACGAAAAATACATTAACATAAGCCAATATTTTCTGAAGAAAAAAAATCAGAAATTAATAACACAAATACATGAGCATTTTTCAGTAATTTACCCTCAAGTACTATATCAATCCAATTTCTGAATACACCCTCTTTTTCAGTCTCAAATGGAGTCTTCCTTTAATAATCTTTCACTAAAAAAACATATCTCACATTGAAGAAGTTTTAAGCCTTTACTTCTTAAATACTTTGCCCTCAACTGACTTTTTGTTTCCTCAATGGATTCTAAAGAATTTCAATCACAGAAGTTTATTACTAGAAGAAAAAAACTTCCAAAAGGGTTGAAAAATCTTCAAGAATAGTTTACAGAACTTATAGAAGATCTGATTCAAACAGAGAAGGATGTTGTTATTGAAAAGGAAGATATATTATCCAATGAACAAATAAAGAGTGTTTTTTTTCCAGGTATAGAAGTTTAAGTTGGCATTACTTTCCAAGATGGCGACCGATTTAACAGCTGTCAAGTGATTTATTCTCAGTTTGGTTTGGCAATTCATCAAAACGATCATCAAGCAAGGCGTAGATTCGTCGAAAGGGACCAAATCGAGATTGCCGTTGTTTGATTTTCATAAGCGAAATTTGTTTAGCGATGAAGCGCACTTCTGGTTGAATGGCTACGTCAACAAACAAAACTGCCGCATTTGGAGTGAAGCTAATCCACACGTGTATGTCGAAACACCATTTCATCCAGAAAAACTGACTGTTTGGAGCGTTTTATCGGCTGGTAGAATCCTTCTTCAAAAACGATGATGGCCACAGCGTTACAGTCAATGGTGATCGGTATAGAGCCATGATTACTAACTTTTTCATTCCTGAATTGAACAATCATGATGTCCAGGAGATGTGGTTCCAACAAGACGGTGCAACATGTCACACAGCTCGTGCCACAATTAATTTATTGAAAGACACGTTTGGTGACCGCCTAATTTCTCGTTTTGGACCTGTGAATTGGCCTCCGAGATCTTGTGATTTAACACCGCTAGACTATTTTCTGTGGGGCTATGTAAAGTCATTGGTCTATGCGGATAAGCCACAAACGCTTGACCAATTGGAAGACAACATTCGCCGTGTGATTTCCGATATACGGCCATAAATGTTGGAAAAAGTCATCGAAAATTGGACGTCCAGATTGGACTACATCCGAGCCTGCCGTGGTAGTCCTATGCCAGAAATCATATTTAAAATGTAATGCCAGAAGATTATCTTTCGAATAAAAAAAAATTCATGTCAATCGAATAATACATCGTCGTTTTATTGCAATTTAAAGTTCTATACCTCTAAAAAAAACATCCTTTACAATAATAAATTGTTTACTGCTTTATAAATTACTGCACAATATAGTAAACATTAAAGGGATGGTGGACCTTCACAATGTCAAATTTAGGTCAAAATTGTGATTGTGATTTTGTATAATAATAATATTCCTTATACTTCATAGAATAATTTTGTCAACGAATTTTATATTTTAATTAATATTTATTTATTATTTTTTATTGTACTCAAATAAATATTTAAAATGTACTTTCTTAGTGCGTAAATTTTCTCTTTTTCATTGTTACGTAAAATGCTCCTTGCGTTTCAAATTACGTCATATGTCTTTAAAA
>BMAU01003301.1:0-10681 GCA_019973935.1 Trichonephila clavipes | reverse complement strand
TTCGAATTGTATGTGAAATTACAAAAGTTTAAAAAATACCTGGGTTACAAAAATTTGAAGAAAAAAGAATTGTAAATATTTGTGGAATTGTTCGAAATTTTCTTTGGAACAAAAATCTTTTTCCGCATGCGTTACATAAGTGTATCGTCATATTTGCTCCGTATATTTATCTTCTGGTCGCTCATCCAGTATAGTGGTTAGCGAGGATTACTGCTGTGCCGTACCGTGGGTTCGAATCCCGGAGAAGGCATGGATGTTTGTAAACGAATATTGCCCTCGCAGCATGGGGGTACTCTAAATAGCCGTCGAGCCGCAAGTCCTCTCGTGAGGTAGGTGGAGAAGTGGGAAGCCCCTGATCCCCCAGGTGTCCTCCCTCAAACTTGGGGTGGAATCGAGACAAATCTTACTGACACCTGTATGGTGCTGAAAGCTACGGCTAACGACAGGCATCATTTAACCCTTTGACATGATGAATTTCAAAAACCTCGATCTGGGCCTTTGACGATAAGGTGGCATCAGAAACAACAAAAACAACATCTTCATCTACTTTATCACAAATAGATAAATTCGTATCAGAGTGACTGCCGTATTCTTCGGTTTCCGGCAAATGTTCTCATTCAGTATCACTTTCGTTGAAATTCAACGGTGATGCCATATTGGCAAGAAAGAGTAAAAATAATCAACAAAAATAGCTATTCAGATTTTAGAAAGCGAAATGAAACACCAACAAAAATGCGCTTTAGTCAGCGTCAAATGGAAAAATGAGATGTGCGTCGTAACATCAAGGTCAGTATCCACTGAAATCCCCGCACAGTCTGGTATGCAAGGGGTTAAAGCTGCGTTTCTCAAACTTTCCACATTAGCAACCCAATTTTCAATCAGAATTTCCATCACCCCTCTCCCCATACAAAAACAATATGCTGAATGCAGTAAAAATGTATAATACTTTAACGCTAAAGCTACAATACGACCCTTATTTTAAACCGTACAAAGTATGAAGATAAGTATTAAATTTTGTGTATGATAAGCCATGGAAAAATCGCTAGTAATTATTAAACTTGCTCTTAACTTAGTATTGATACTTAGTATTGATACTTTATTGTGCCTTTCTGATACATTTATAAGTATACTATATCAGAGTAAAAGTATATTTTTTTATTATGTCAGAAAACATTTTGTTTTCTTTTAGTAATTTGATAATTTTTTAAATAATCTTTTATTTTTGATTTTCCGATACGCTCGCCCCCCTAGGGGGCGCCGCACAGTTTGAGAAACACTGAGTTAAGCTATATCAAAAAAAAATTCCAAATGATTATATTCAGCTTTTATGTTCAGAAAAATTAAATACACAAGTTAGCTAAAAACTAAATAGAAAGATATATTCATAAATAGTGCTATATTAATGTAAAATAAATTAATGAAAAACAAGTCTGTTTTTTTAAATTAGAAATGTATATAATTCACGGTATTTTGATTCTAAAAGTAAAATTCCCATTCAACTTCATAATATTATTTTAAAAATGCAAGTTTTCTCGAATCTATACTGAATAAATACTTTTAAACCCATATTTAAAAAAAATATTTAAATAAAAAAACTTAATCATATAATTTCTCTATTATTTGTTACATGCGCTGCTAAATATTCTTCATATTCCCTTTTAAATTCCCTATTCATCCAGAGACCGTTCGTGCCCTATCTTGAAATTGGAATAACAGCGCGTGCTTTGATGCTATATTTTTGCTGATTGTAAATTACGTGTATAGCAAGACAATTAAATTTCGTTTATATATATAAAAGTATTTAATCCCCTCAGTTGATTTGTTGGTAGAAATTCAGTACTCAATTAAAAACACTCTAAAACATATTATTAGCCACTTAAGAAGCCATTTTTAGATAATGAATGTTTCGTCATCAAATAACTTTTCAGAATAAAATATTTCTTAAAAATGTTTTTCGAAAGATTGTTTTTTTTATATGCATTGTTATAGATGGTTTCGTGTTGAGAATTATAATGTATTCGTTTTAAAAAATCGTTTAGTGTTAATAATTATAATGTATTCGCTTAAAAAATCTCTCGTTTAAGGTAATAATTATAATGCAGTCGTTTAAAAAAATCGTTTGGTGGTAATAATTACAAGGTATTCTTTTAAATAAATCGTTTGCTGTACAACTATTTAATGTAAGCAGTTTCAGCAATTGATTTTTTAATTAAAATTTGGTAAAATAAATAACTTCACACAGTTTCACTGTTGTCTTGGAGTTAGTGGCTATGGATGCTTGACTGCTTCTTGTTGCAGTAGTATATGTATAATAATTGGTATGCTAAACACAACTTATATACTGTGAGTTTCATTTGCATTTCATGAATTTCAGGCTACTAAAAAAACTGAAATCATTGGAATAGAAATATTTCAATCTTTGTAGCCAAACTGTGAATTTTCTTATATTTATTAAACTTTCCCATATTTGTATTGCATTTAATAGAATGAATAAAGTTCCTGAAATCATTCACTACGTTTAAAAAATGGCGTTCAAAGCTAAGAAATTATTATTTAGGTCGAAAATTTAATTCAAAAGAAAATACTTTACCCCTTTCACATTTAAACCATAAGAGCATAAGATAATCGAATATGACACGCATGTATTTCAAAATCGAATTTTGTACCTGAAGTGCCTACTAATAGAAATATACATATTTGCAATCGATAAAAATGTCACAATCTTCCGGTTGTCATTTTTTTTGAGCTAGAATGGAAGATGTGGACTTTTTGGCGTCTGTTTTGGCATCATCAAATAATTTTTTTCGAAGATATCAGAAACCAGACAACGCGGAATTATGTTATTGAAATAGTATTCGATATTGTTCATTTTTTTCCTTTTGCTTGAGAAATGTTTAATATTTGTATGAACAAGAAAACAGATTGAACAGTTTTATTACATATATAAAATATTTCAATTATTTCAATACATATCTAACCGTCGTATTTTAGATCTAACAGCAGGAAATGAAATAGATTCGTTTTGTTTTTGCTGTTAATAAGAGAAATATCTGATCCACTATAGATTTTTTATAAGGGAAATTGCAGCAATGAATTGAATTTGTGGAAGAATCTAGTAGAGTATTGACACTATTATGTGTTAAAATAATTTATTAACACATCATAAAATTGCTTGAAAAAAGGATTTTTCCGAATCCACAATATAATTTAAAATGACTGACTAGATTTGGAATCCTAATTTTGAAAAAGCATATGAATGAATATTTTTTTCTATTTCTGCATATGAATGAATATTATTTTTTCTATTTTATTACATGAACTACAATATAAGGTCGGGCCCCAATTTAACGAATACAAGAGAAAAAGTTCAAGATTCCCTAACAAAATTATTACACGATTTTAATTATTTTAAAAAATAATTCTTCCCTTTTTATATTAACATCTTGAGGCTGTTAAAGCAAGAAAAAAAGCATTAAAATTCAGTCTTACAGTTGATAAAAAACAAAAACCATTTCAAATTGTTGCCACCTCGAAAATTTTGGCACCCTAAAAAATTTACCTCCCTAGGTCTGTTGCTCGCGGACATAAGCCCAAATCCGTCACTACCCTGTTTTTGAACTATTAGACCTATGGGCATGAAATTTAGCAAGCATATATTACTTATATATTTTAAATATCCGCTATAAACGGATTTTACGGAAACGGAGGGTTTTTAACCAATAAACGGGAAAGGAAGGTTTTTAACTAATGAATCCTCGTTTTTGATTTGTTAGGCCCAAAATTTTAAATCTGTGCATCTGAGGATGTTTATTTTTTGGGTAGAAATCCACTAAAAATGTATTTTGCTAAATCAACTCTAGAGGTTTGATGACATAAAAAATAATTCTAGTTTCTTTTTAGAATTCGTATTCCTCCTTTTTTTTAATTGAAAAGATGTACATAAGAATGTATTTTAATGCAATTGAACGCTTAACCCTAAAGCTTAGATATCAATAACTTAAAAAGACAGTATGTAAAAGACAGTAATCATGCAACATCGTGAAAATCCCAGCGAAGAAGGCGAGTAATTGTCCGTATATATATATACAAACTTATACAGTTGGTTTTCATACATTTTTTGCTCGATTTTTCAAATTTAAAGTTCTTGATTTCATCTTCATTGACCATTTTTGATTAACATAGAATTTCTCCTACTTTTTTCTATGCAAATCATACCTTTTTTATTTTTTCCACGGTGATTCAAGGAACGTAGCAAAAGTGTAAAAAAAAAAATATTTGTAATTAATTTTGTACTACACAACAGTAGCACACACAGGAATTTTTCAAGGGGGGTCGAAAGTTCACCATTCTTGTATCATGTTCCTTTTGATTTTGTCGATTTTCGGGAACAAAACATAGTAAGAAACTAATTATTGAATAAATAATTAGCATTGATTAATAAAATTAATCATTAATAACAAATATTTAATTAAATTTTACGTACTATATACTTAGAATAATAATCAATCGGAAAAAAATATCAAGGGCTTTGGAGGCTTTGGACCAGACCCCAGAACCCCTCCCCTAGTGTGCGCCACTGCTACACAACAATAACATTCCACAAACCTTAAAACTTTGAAGAAGATATATTTTCGGCTTATATATTCATAACTCACTGTTCCAGAATCATTTCTAATAAGAGCATAAAAGCATTTCATGGGATTATGGGTCTCTTTGGGTCTAGCTATAAATATATAAATATTTTTCCTGCAAGGTTTTGGATTAATTTTCAGTTTAATATTTTTTTTACTTGACTAAAAATAATATAATAAAGCGATATTCAGCTTTAAGGGGACAGTAGACCATTAAAACTAATCTCTTAATTTGTTAGCTTAATTAGCTGAAAATAGAATCAGTATAGTAAATGATTATTATATTTTAAAATTTAAATATATTTTTTTAAAAAACTTTCACAAAACTGATTTTTTAAAAAAATTTAATTTTTTATGGTTTTAAAAATGCTTCCAGCACATTAGTTTTTAAGATATGTACATAATTTTTGTTTTATGTGTAGATGAACTACACCAAAATATGTTTGTGCATGGATTTTAAATTCAGAAAAAAATTTAATGAAAAAAAGATAAATTTTCAATACTCTATGGAATATTTCACCAACTATCACCCATTCAAGGTATTCAAAACAACACAAAATAAGATCTGTTAAGTATTTTACCAAACTGATGCACAAATTTGTGATGCTAAACTTGTCACGGAGTTCGAAAGAAGTACACAGTTCAATTAAACAAACAATTAGATTTATTCTAACGCTTGGAGCTCGATACAACACTGGACTGAGAACATGCCCAACTGGCGATCAACTCTGCTTTTATACACTTCGGAATATTCGAGAAATAACCAGTATGCACTCTAAAGAATGATCTGGATTCATCTAGAACCTAGAGAAACAATACATTAAAAACGGAAACAAAATTCCAGTCTTTGGATAAATCTGCCGGGGCCGGGATTCGAACCCGAGACCTGAGGAAGTTCAGTCCAACGCTCTGCCAACTCGGCTATCGGGACTTGTAGCAAATTATGCGTGTGGCATTGCTCCCCTCGAAAAAAGAAGACAGCGCCCGCTGTCATTTTGTTCAAGGGTCTTTATTCTGGAACGAGTGATGGGTCCTTTGTATGATTCTTTGGGAGGAATATCCTCGGTTTCGATTTGCTCGGCGGGATCATGGTACGGTTTCATACGCAGTACATGGACAACTTCTCTTAGTTTTCTTTTTCGTGAAGCAGGATCAAAATCTTGTACTTCGTAAGTCACGGCTGATAAACGGCGTAGCACCTGATACGGTCCGAAATACCTTCTTAAGAGTTTTTCGGAGAGACCGACTTTTCTCACTGGAGTATAAACCCATACGAGATCTCCGGGAGCGTAAGATACCATTTGGTGTTTGGAATCGTAACGTCGACGATCTTTGTCTTGAGCTCTCAGAAGGTGCACTCGGGCTAGCTGTCGTGATTCTTCGGCTCTGGCTGCTATCTTGGTGATGTTATTGTCATCAAAATCGTTAGGACAGAATGGTAGCATTGTATCTAGTGTCGTTTCCGCTTCACGACCATGAAGTAAATAGAACGGCGTAAAACCTGTGGTCTCTTGTTTAGCGGTATTATAAGCGAAGGTTACAAATGGTAGAATTTCATCCCAATTTTTTCTGCTCTACATCCACATACATTGACAACATGTCGGCCAACGTCTTATTGAAGCGCTCCGTCAGTCCATTTGTTTGGGATGATACGCCGTTGTGAAACGATGATCAATGTTACACAAGTCGACGAGAGAGGAAACAAGTCTGGATCGAAAGACGGCTCCACGATCTGTGATAATTACTCGAGGAGCTCCATGGCTGAGGACAATTTCTTCAAGTAAGAACTTCGCTATTTCGTCGACTTCGGCTGTCGGCAAGGCTTTTGTTATTGCATATCGTGTTGAGTAATCCGTGCAGACTATTATCCATTTGTTTCCATGAGCAGACTTTGGAAATCTCCCAAGGAGATCAATTCCAATGCGATGGAAAGGAGCTATAGCTGGAGGGATGGGAACTAAACGTCCAGGTGGTCGTTGAGGAACGGACTTTCTCCTTTGGCACTCCCGACAATGCATGACATACCGAACGACATTTCGGTACATTCCCGGCCAGTAAAATCTCTTGCGTATCCTGTCATAAGTTTTCGCGAAACCAAGGTGTCCTGCGGTGGGGGCGTCATGAAAGTGCCTTAGTATGTCTGCTCGTAGATGTTTAGGAATGACTGGCAACCACAACTTTCCATCTGGATCAAAATTTTTCCTGCAAAGGATACCGTCGATAAATCTGAATTCTTCGTTTTTGGATGAGTTGCTCAAAAGTTTTAATTTCGCAAGGTCTTGATCCTTTTTCTGTTCCATCGCAAGGTTCATACTCGCCGTGACTGCTAAAAATTTGTCTGATGTTTCCGTTTCCTCTTCCACTGGATTTCTCGAAAGAGCGTCGGCGTCACTATGCTTCTTACCGGTTTTATATTTTACGTCAAAACCATGCTCTTGAAGTCGGAGGGCCCATCTGGCAAGCCTTCCTGAAGGATCCTTTAAATTCATGAGCCAGCACAAGGAATGATGGTCAGTTACAAATAGTAAAGTGTTTCCCGAATATGTACGGCCGAAATTTGTTCGTAGCCCATACGATGGCAAGACATTCCCTTTCTGTGGTGGAATAATTCTTTCGGCTTTTGTCAGAGTTCTAGAAGCGTATGCTATAACTTTCTCGACATTATTCTGAATTTGTACTAGGACAGCTCCGATACCGTACCCGCTTGCATCAGTATGGATTTCTGTAGAAGCTCTTTCGTCGTACATCCCCAATACTGGATCCGAAGTAAGTGCTTTCTTAAGACTGTTAAATGCTTCCACCTCTTCAGGACCCCAATGAAACTCCACGCCACTTTTCAGCAACGACTGCAAAGGTTCGGCGAGATAACAGAAACCTTTAATAAATCTTCTAAAGTATGAACAAAGGCCAAGAAAACTTCGTATGTCATGTATATTCTTTTTTGGAGTGGGAAAAATTTCTTACGGCTTTTATTTTGTCGGGATCGGGACGAACGCCATTACTAGATACAAGATGGCCCAGAATCTTTACTTCTTGGGCAGCAAAAATACACTTCTTTGAATTTAATTTAAGACCAGCTTCCTGAAGACATTTTAGAACAAGTCTTAATCGTATAAGATGGTCTTCAAAAGTTTCTGAGAACACTATTATGTCATCTAGGTAACAAAGACACATAGTCCATTTAAAATGGCGTAGCAAATTGTCCATCATTTCCTCTCGAAGGTCGCAGGTGCATTACAGAGACCAAACGACATGACTTTAAACTCGTATAAGCCTTCGGGGGTAATAAATGCCGTCTTTTCACGATCCGCTTCGTCTATTTCTATTTGCCAATAACCAGATCGGAGATCCATGGAAGAAAAGAACATGGCACCTTTCAGACAGTCTAGCGTATCGTCAATACGAGGCAGAGGATAAACGTCTTTTTCGTGACGCTATTCAGCTTTGCGATAATCGACGCAAAAACGCCAACTACCGTCTTTTTTCTTACGAGCACAAATGGGTGATGACCAAGGACTTTCAGAGGGTTGGACGATACCTTCATCAAGCATTTTCTGAACCTCTTCATGAATGATGCGTCTTTCAGTCGGCGAGACTCTGTAGGCTCGTTGGTTGATTGGAGCATGATCACCAGTAAAAATCCTGTGTTTCACATTCGTCTTCGCGGCTGTCGACTTGTCGGTCTTCGTGAAAAGCCCAGAAAATTTCCGGAGTAGTTCGGATAGCTTGTTTCTCTGTTCGTCACTTAACTCGGGTGACATCATTAACGAACAATTCATCTGTGACTCCGAAGTTTCTTGCTGGTCATCCAAGAAACCCGATGTGTCGGAAATAACACATAGATGCCCTTCATTTAGTGGTTCAGCTTGGCCTATGCACATTCCTCTAGGGATGATTTGGTTTCGAACTGCAGGTTGGTAACCCAGACATCACTTTTTCCGTTACGATATGTGGATACCATGGACGGTGTAGCAATATTTTTCTCGAAGAGCAAATGTTTGCTACCGTCTAGAACTACATTTATGTCTCCTCGGGTTTGATATCCTGATACTGTTATTCTAGTTAAAGAATGCGGCTTAAGTGTATAGTCCCTGGTGGCATACAAATTCCAGGCGTCAGGCGCTGTGGAGTCTCGACAGATGTCTTCTAGAACAAGTTCATTTTGTCCACAGTCTATAACGGCTTGAGACGCCTCTAAAAAGTCCCATCCTAGGATGACGTCATGGCTACAATGTGATAAAACAATAAATTCAAAAGGCAGTTCTCGATTGTTTATACGGACACGTAAAACACATTTCCTATCGGCCGAACAAAAATTTCCATCCGCAACTTTCAGCATAACGCTCTTGGCATCAGCAAACAGAACTTTCTTTAAAAATCGGCGATACTTATCGGATATGACAGAAAACGATGCCCCAGAATCTACTAGAGCACGTATCGGCTTCTTATCTATTATTACGTCTAGTTGGTTACCAGTCATCTTGGCGGTCGACGGAGGATTTCCAGTACACGCGGCCCCCTCACCTCCTTGGAAGGTCGCTCTCCTTAGTTTTTCTCGCTCCTACGGCCTGGCGACCGACTGGATCGGCGATATGGCGACGGGGATCTGTAACGACGTATTGGGATCGGCCTCTCGTGGGACTTGGCGTAAAACGGCGAGAAGAGTTTGGTCGGCGTATTTCTTCTTCAGTGCCAACGTCGTCGAAGTTCCGTCGGCGGTTTCGAGAGAGTTGTCAAAGACAGCCTTCTCGGCAGTAGCGCATTACATGTCCAGGACGTCCGCAGTGGAAACAAACAGGTCTGTTGTCAGCCGTTCTCCACACATCTGTTTTTCTTGGTTCAGGTGGGAATTTCTGAACAGGAGCTCTGTATTTCCTGTTACAGCGGCGTATGTTGGTCGTGGTCTATTTTCTGTAGGTTTTGTTGACACTGGGGGCCAAAACCCTTTCAACTTCGTTTTGAACGATCTCTTCTAAGGATTGGGGATCGGAGTCCAAAGATTCTTGCGTCAGATTAACTAGTCGATGGACTTCTTCTCGTACGATTGTGCGAATAAGAGAGACCAAATCAGTCTCATCCGTCAGGGATGCAACCGGTACGACGTTTGGAAGCCTTTCAAATCTCGGTCGACCAACTCTTCTGCTTCATATCTTCGATATGTTGCACCATTTGATAAAAACTTGCTGTGTTGTTGATTTCTCAACAGGGCCTGATAAATATCCTCAGCAACACCTTTCATTAGGTGTGACACTTTTCGTCTTCTTCATCAGAGGATTTTACCTCTTGGCAAAGTCCCAATACACTTTGTATGTAGGACTGTGTACTCTCGCCTGAACGCTGGGCTCGGCATTTTAGTTGTTCTTCTGCCCTTCTGGTATATTTTTTGACGGTCACCGAAAAGTCCACTTAGTCCATTTTTAAACGCTTCCCAGGAATCTAAGGCGTCTTCGTTGTTGACATACCACTGTCTCGCAGTTCCGTCAAGAAAGAAATAAACGTTAGCCAGGCACATCATGTCATCCCACTTGTTAAAGTTGGCTACTCGATCGTACCCTCTTTTAAGCCATTTGAGAGGGTCTTCCCCAGGCGCTCGGAAGGTCGATGGGCTCATTTGCATTGCTGTAACGAAGGTGTTACTACAGCGGGCTTGGCTTCTTGCTCGGTCGGCATTTTTGTCCTCTTCCTACTATTTTCTTTTAACAGTCCGAGTTCGGGATAATCCTCTTAACCGGAGGGCTCCTGCGAAGGTTGTCACTATTATCCACGTTTGACGTAATTGTACCCCGCGCCTCCACCAAACTTGTCACGGAGTTCGAAAGAAGTACAGTTCAATTAAACAAACAATTAGATTTATTCTAACGCTTGGAGCTCGATACAACACTGGACTGAGAACATGCCCAACTGGCGATGAACTCTGCTTTTATACACTTCGGAATATTCGAGAAATAACCAGTATGCACTCTAAAGAATGATCTGGATTCATCTAGAACCTAGAGAAACAATACATTAAAAACGGAAACAAAATTCCAGTCTTTGGATAAATCTGCCGG
>BMAU01003300.1:0-29170 GCA_019973935.1 Trichonephila clavipes | reverse complement strand
ATAACTTAGACATACATTATAAAAACTTAATTCCATTTGAGAATTTTAAGGTAAAGAAAAAAATGAGAATTCTCAACTCGTTGACTTGCAATTTATTTCCGTACACTTTCGCGTTTAAAGAAATTCTTCCGAGATTTTACGATTGCTAAAGGAACCGGTCTCCCCGTGACCCATGAAAGTTCCCCCTCAATGCCCATTACGTCTCTCCGACCGTCTCTAATTATCTTTCAAGATCGTAAACCTTTAAAGGGGGAATAGAATTCGGAAAAATACCACCTTACCGGTTTTGAACACATTACTTGAAGGGGGAAAATTTGTTTGGTTCATTTTTGGTAAGTCCCCAGCCTTAGGAAAAATTCAGTGTGGTCCGTTTTCGAAGCCTCTCTTGTAGGGTGGAAAAAGCCGTGCTGTCCGTTGGAGGGTTAAATATCAGAAGTTAGAGTAAGTGGGATGGCAATTAGAGGAATGTAAACATAATCCGGAATTCAAACGTGAAGAAGTTTTTGAAAACGTTACGTGGTGACTAGCAGAAAATATACGTGATATAGATACATTGAGTCAAGGTGCATGCCATTGCACTCGAGCATTTAGATGCCTTCATCTAAGATAGTAGTGATTGATTCTTCAGACTACTGTAAGGTAGGGTTGACTATTTAATATTAGGATCAGTGATTGTACTAGAATTGAGTTTAGGCGATTCAGTTATTGATAGTAGTCCGGGTTAAGTTAATTCAGTATTATACACTCTGTCGCAAAAAAATATATGCACCCAGAAGAAATTGAGCTACATTCACGAAATTTGGTATGCATGTAGTGTATATGAAAATAAACAAATGATTAAAAATTCAGAACAAAATATCATTTTATTAAGCGGTTACAGCTTGCAAAAGGTTAAAAATCAGTAAGTAGTAAAGCCACCTCTGGCAGCTATACAAGCCGAAATTCGGCGTGGCATCGATTCAATTAGATCACTTATGACCCCCCCGTGGAAGATCCTACCATAGTCTTTGCATCTGCGCAGTTAATTCTCCTGTATCTCGGGACGGCTGCAGTTGCCTTCCCAGCGCGTTCCAGACATGCTCTATTGGCGAAAGATCTGGTGACCTGGCAGGCCATGGTAGGACGTCATATCCTTGAAGACATTGTTGGGAGAGTCGCGCAGTATGTGGACGAGCATTATCCTGTTGATAAATGGCACCTGGGCGACTTGATAGCATGGGTAGCACAATCGGCGTTAAAATATCGTCCACGTATCTGCGAGCTGTCAAAGTGCCTTGAAGGACCACTAAAGATGATCGTGTGTCCCAAGAAATTGCTCCCCACACTGTCACACCTTGTGAAATTGCTGTATGCCGCTCGACAATAAATGCCGGATCGGACCGCTGGCCGGTGCGCCTCCAGACACGTGTGCGGTGGTCATCAGCACTGAGACTGAATCGGGATTCATCACTGAAGATGACACGTCTCCAGTCTGTCACACTCCAAGTTGCCCGAGGTCGGCAAAATCCAGTCGACACTGCCTATGATGTGGGGTCAGTGGTAAGCGTCTTAGCGGACGTCAGCTCCTCAAGCCAACTTCGGTCAGTCGTCTCCTTATGGTTTCTCTTGATGGCACTGGATGTCTGGAAGGAGGTAAGTGGCGTTGAATCGATGCTAGCGACGTTGTTGGTGCCGAAGTGGCCACTCTTCTGATTGCACGATCCTCGCGATCATTTGTGTTCCTGGGACGTCCTGACCCTCTGCGACGGTACACTCTACCTTCTGTGATCCACTGTTGCCAACACCGAGCAACTACCAAATCGCTCCGACCGAGGTGGCGGCCGATACGTCTATTCGACCAACCTGCTTCTCTGAGGGCCTATTATACGGCCCCTATCAAAGTCCGTCAGCTGCTCGTACTGCCGCCGGTTACGTCTTAGAGGCATCCTAAGTCTCAATATCGTCTATCAAAGTCATCAGATTCGTTTGGATAGCCGTACGGCGCTCGTACTCATGCTTTTAAACTCTCCCAGTTGCGCAACTAATATGCGCATAGCACACTAGCCTTGTCTCATTGGCTTCGAAATTTTAATCATTTGCATATCTCTTACCAGACTACATTCCTGCCGAGTTTCGTGATTGTAGCTTGATTTCTTCTGGGTGCATATTTTTTTTGCGACAGAGTGTATATATATATATATATATATATATATATATATATATATATATATATTGTGTGTTTTGTCACCGTAGATCCTTTCACATATATTATTATAATCTCATTTGTTAAAAGCTTAAGTTCAAAATCTTAATAAAAATAGATTAAGATTATGTATACTTCTATTTCTTCCGTTAATCCTACACCTCTAGCTCACGCTGATAACCAAAGAAATGTTCATCCGAGGGGAGAATATCACAATGAGATGCAAATTAGTTAGTGTATATATAGTTAAAGTTTAATAATCGTAGGTGAGAAGGAGCGGAGCCGTTGAAAGCAGTGTTAATACGGTAAGAATTAGAATTACGCCGCGTGACTAAAGCACGGATTTTAACGGCTAGAATAAATAAGTGAATTGAGAATTATTAAGATAGGATTGACTAAAAATAAGCTATTCGCGGATATTGTACGCTTATTCACATAAGGTTGTCACTCTCTTTACATCTCTCCTAGTGTTCCTTTATATATTGCTTAGTCTGGAATATTATCTTAGATAATAATAAAATATATTTATCATGGTTTGTCTTGGTCATCCATCTTTCCCTCCTACATACTAAGATCGACAAAATTACGAGGAAGCGTCCCCAGGGGGTATACCATTACAGTTTTTTTGCACTTGATTTCAAACTTATATATTTGGCATACTCAAACAGAAAAGAAAAAACTAATTAAGAAGCATTATAAACGGAATTTTCAGGTAAATTTTCAAATAATTTTCTTACACAAGTAAATTTATTAAAAGGTGGGAAATAATTTACATGCAGTTAAGACAAAACCCACAGTTGGCGGAATTTTTTTAGGACAAAAATAATTGGGAAAACCTTTTGTTTTTGAATATTATTGAATGATCAGGCTGTCGCATCCACTCTTAAACATTGTAGTTTCTCCGTACCAAGTAACATCATCATTAAGCAATCAAGTCCCCCATTAATAAAAAGAAGATATACATACGTTTTAATATCAGTTGACATAAATGCATGGCTAAATACACACACAGACACACACACACACACACACACACACACAGACACACACACACACACACACACACACACACACACACACACACACACACACACACACACACACACACACACACATATATATATATATATATATAACTTTGATAATTTTATTTTCATTTTATGAAACATTTTTATGAAACGAAAGAAGCATTCAAACACTTCTGGAACTGTTTGTTGTTCTTCGTGAAAAGATAATAATTGAAAAAATATTCATTGGTATTTTTTCATTTTTGTTCCACAGTAATCTTAGTATTTTAAGCTTTAATTACTTTTTTCTTATTTCTTGTATTTCGAAACGTTGTAAAATTTCTTTTGTATAAAAATACACAGTGTTCAGGACTTTAATTATGACTCATTGTTAAAAATATTAGCAAATACTATTGATTTTCTATGAAGACAAGTGTTTTTTTAAAATTTACTACATTAATAGAAGATAGAAAAGCAAAACAGAAAAATATGCATAAATATAACAATATAAATGATGATGCAATTTAAACATAATTATAGTTTGAAATATAGTAATTAGTTAACATTATTTTAATAAAAAAAAGGTATAACAAAATAAATTAATTTTTTAAAAAATAACGTCAAGTTAAAATAAAAACAGCAAGTAAATAAAATGTAGAGAATGTAACACTTTTAAAATGTATAAATTGTCTACTTGAATCTAACTACAATGAAAATAAACATCCTGAATGAAAGTAAATAGCTTTGCATTATTTGAAAATAAAGTAAATAAGCTGAAATATTGAAAAACAAAAGAAAACTAAGAAAAATGTATTTTTCAGTAACATTCTCGCTGAGCTTGTAATTAATAATAAACTTTGTATTTTAACAATTAAGAATGAAAATCAGTAATTAAGCTAGAATAAATAAAAATTCGTAACATTTAGATTGAAAAAGGGGCTGGCGTAAAATTCTCTTTACTTGCATTTTCTGTCTACTTCTGCAAAAACAAAATGCAAAATGTCTTTTTTCATTAGAAAACAAACGAATACTCACACTGAAATTGCTCATGCACTTTCTTCTATGATTTTATTCTCACATTTAGTTTGAAGAGGTGAATTATCTTTTGTGATCTTCAAGATTTTTTAAATTTAAATTATCTTTCAAGCAAAATACAGTTCCAGTAGAAAATTCTTTACAATCCTATTACTTATTTGAATAGGAATTAGATAGAAAAATATACCGAAACTGTTTTTTTTATTGAATCGTTCCTTGAGAAAAAATTCACTGTTAATAACTAAATACTTTTTTTTTCGAAATTCACATAAATGTTTTTTTGAGGTAATCACTAAAACTACCTGAAATTAAAAGTTCTATTCCAAGTATTTATCATTAAATGTATCCTTCGAGAAGCTTTTAAAACTTTATGCGATGGAAGCTCATAATTCTAAAAATTCAAACTTTAATGAGGATAGAAATTGAACCTGACTTCCATTTTTAGAAATTAAATAGATGTCAATAAACTAAGTACGCAATTTACCTATGAGCTTTTTACTTATTTTAGTAATAGCTTTTTGAAGTATTTCTATCTTTCAGTATCAGCAGAGAAAAGAACCATTTGCAATCGAGTTTATTCCAACGAAAGAAAATTTTAAAGGTGATATTCGTAGAAATTAAATACTCAAGTGTTTTGCTTACAGTCCTTAAAATGATGCGCGTATGTTTCCCAATGAAAACACTTATACCATATAAAATGATTCTGCGAGATTTTTAGTTTCTTTATTCCGTAAATTTCAGTTTTATAGATTCCGGGTAGTATTTTCATGCATATGGAAAAATAATGTTTTTCTACAAGTTTGAATGAAAATATATGCCTAATATTTTCTTCATATTATACATACAGAATAATTCTAAGCATTAAATTCCATAAAATTCTTTAAATTATGATTTAAGAATGTTTATTTTAAATTATGATTTTTTCAGTTGTAATTTTTTGTTATTCAAAAATATGGAAATATTGTAGAATGAGACTCGTTAGTTGTGACAATGATAAATTTAAATATTTCTGTAATTACATAAAGGTGCATAAACATAAAAGTATATGTTGTATCGAATATATATATTAAAAGTAGTTCAATTGTGAGAAATGTTTAACTTAGTTTGGATAAAGTTCATAGTAAAATAAATTTAAAAAGTAAATATATAAAGTATACCGTAAAATCCCTCGTATAACACGCATTCAAAACTTAAGATCGAAAATTACGGATACGCGTTATATTCCAGGTATAAAAACGAGAGTTTTAAAAATAAAAAATAAAAAATGTTGTAATGATCTTACTCTTGAAGTCGTTTCCTCATCATCTTGTCTACCTAAAGCTGTGGGAAGTTACAATGAATGATCAAGACTCTCCATGATAAATATAATTTATTATTGCCAATTATAATTTTGCAGAACAAGTAATCTACAAAAGGGAGTCCTAGGAGTGATATAAAGAAAACAACTACCTTACTTGAATAAGTGCACGAAATCATCTTAGTCTAGCTTTAATCAATCCTATCCTAATAATTTTGGATTCACTAATTTAGTCTAGTAGCCAAAATCCCTCCTTTGGTCAAGATGCGTAATTCTAATTCTTACCATAGTTACACTGCGAGATGATTCCCGCTCCTTCTCACCTACTATTACTAAACTCTAACATCATATACATTAACTATTGGCATCGCAGGGTTTCTTCTTGAAAGGGATGGATGTGAAATAAACGCGAATGCTAGCCCAAAGATTCCCCAAGAGGATTAGTTGTTAAGAGAGTCACGTAAAGACCCATCACAAGGTCAGCATACATAAGTTAAGAATTCCACAATAGTTCGAATTGTTGTTTATTTAAAACAAATGACAGACCATAAAATATATTATTTTTAAGAGCCTGGGATAATATATCGAATAAATAAATTTAAGTCATAAAAGCACTGAACACGTGTATTTCGGGTTTCCTCGTAAGAATGTAGGTTTGTGTCAAACGGCGGATATACCTAAAGATTGAAAAATGCAGCTTGAAGAAGTCTCAGCAAATAATCTGCTGGAATTTTCGTTAGATTCTTCAGATGACGATCAAGAGACTGAACAAGTCTCAAGGTACAGTGGTTCATGTTAAGAAAATACAGTATTTCCTACCGCAGGATGCGGTGTTTTGAAAAACATTCAATCGGAACGTCATTCAAAAGGCACAACGTTTAATGAATTTTTGTATTTTAATGAAAAGAGAAACTGTCTCTTTGAATATCATCAAATTAAGTTTATCTGTAAAAGTTGTTTTTATGTGTAAAAAAAAGGAAATATTTTTTTACAAATTCAATAATCTTTTAAAATCTATATTTTGTGTTGTTAAATAGTAGTGTTCTCTGGTTATTTAGCTTTTTTAATAGTTAAAGTTCCGTTAAAAAGCCATTCGGTGTATTTGTATTATGAGAATATTTTAGACTGTGGACTGACGGTACTTTAAGTTACCATTTTAATTTATTAACTCTAACGAATTAAATTTCCTTAAGTTGAGTATTTTATATATATCTTGATTTTCCATATAATGATTCAAAAAAATATTGCATGAAAAAAATTCCAGTAAATCATAATGCGGTAGATAAAGGGTTAAAACCTCTGGTACCGTTATTTGCTTAGTGCCACTCGACTGCTTTGCCTTCGAGAAGGCAATCAAAATAATTTAAACGTTATGAAATAGATGCTTCGCAAGATGTGCTTCAGATTTGGAAACATGTCACGTTTAACATTAAAAGTAAGTGCATCGTTATAATGACTGTGTCATTTAATTATACTTTAAAAGGGAAACGGATTTTGGTTAATACAAGATGACACTTCAGTAAAATGATGAAGTAGAACTTGTTAGTGTGTTATTTTTATTCCGCATTAATTATGAGAACTTTAGTCAAAGTGTTTCCTAATTTGAATGGACTAGAACTTTAGATCTCATTATACTAATATCTATTTTCCCTGCTCGAGCAGTTGACATACCTCAGCATACCTCTTTTCCGAAGTACGTTTTGTATGTGTACTGTTATCCATAAAAATATTAAGAAGGCTTTGGAACCCAATATAAGGACCTTGACTGCATGTTTGCTAAGGATTTGCTTATTTCAGAGGATTTTTGCTTATATATTAAACACAAGAATTTAAGGGTAATGTCTTCAAAAGCATATGCATTACCTTATATTAATATTTTTCGTTTCTAATAATTTTTAAAAAGCTTAAATATTGTAAACATTAATCATAAAAGCATACAGAAGGGAAGATACAGTTTTGATAAAAAACATTAATACTTCATTATTAGGTTCTGAAATCATGTCCATATAATTAAAAACCTAAAGTTAATATCAACATAATTTTAAAAGTATATGAGGAAGTTATTTCAATATTGTAAATTATTATTTAAAAAGGCCTACGAAATATGAGAGAGAGAGAAAACCTTCATTTTCATAGATAAAGTAAAAGAAATCTCAAAACTTGAATGCAGTAAGTATTCAAACTACACTGCTGACCACCGTAAATGCAGCACTCTGAAAGAAACATGCAAATAACATGAAATTTACAATATGCATTAGCGGAGGTGAGATATGCAAATGATTAGAATTTCAGCACAGACACACATCAAGCGCGCCTGTGGCGTCACCTCAAAGCGCTACTTAAGGCTTGGAGATTTCAACGATTTCAAGTTCGGCAATTGTGTTTTTCTTCTGTTTTTTTTCAAAAAACGATCAGTTATTTCTTGTAGGAAACAGCGATCAACTTTTGATCAAGTATCCGTGTTCGCCAGAGGAAGGATAGGGGCCTACCGAGATTGTGGATTATCTTTCAGGGAAATCTTTAGTCGTGTTGGGCGAAACCAAATAACTGTAATGCGGATATGTGACAGTTAGATGCAGGAGGGTACGACGGACCGACGTGGTCGATCACATCCACCTCAGTGCACCACTTCACATGAGGACAGGCAAATTGTGCGCATGGTAGTGACGGGTCGCTCAGTCACATCGCGAACCGTAGCACAACCCTTTGAGTCTGTAAAGCATCATTCAGTGTCTGTGTGTACCATTCGACGCCGTATACAGCAGATTGGTCTGTCCGCAAGACGTCAGTTGTTTGGTCTACCCTTGACGCAGAACCACAGATGTCTTCGCCGCCAATGGTGCGATGAAAGAAGGATGTGAGCGGCAGAATGGAATGAAGTTGTCTTTACTGACGAGTCACGCATCTGTCTGCAACACCACGATGGCTGGATTCGAGTGAGGAGACACCTTGGAGAGAGGATGCTGAACAGCTGCGTTATGCATCGCCACACTGGACCTGCACCGTGTATTGTGGTATGGGGTGGTATTGGATAACACTCTCGCACTCTTTTAGTACGCATTGTCAATACTTTAAACAGCCGGCGCTACATCTCCGAGTTGTTCGAGCCAGTTGTCCTTACTTACCTTCAAGGCTTGGCCACAGCCATATTTCAACAGGATAATGCGCGACCACACGTGACACGCATTTTCCAAAGGTTCTTCGTCAATGACCAGATTAAATTGCTTCCCTGGCGGGCTCGCTCTCCAGATCTTTCGCTGATAGAAAACATGTGATCCATGGATGCTCAAAGATTAACTCAGATTACACCCCCAGTTGCCACACCAGATTAACTTTGGCAACGTGTGGAAGCTGCTTCGTCTGCTGAACCTCAAGAGCACATCAAAGTCTATTTGAATCAATGCCGAGGTGTGTGGCAGCGGTGATCTCCAACAAGGGCGGCTACTATGGCTACTGATTCTGGCAGTAACCACACTTCACAGAAATCTATAAATTTAATCATTTGATGCTTGGTCAACATGTTATTTACAAAATAAATTTTGTTGTGCTATCTCTTGTCTTTCTTGGTGTTGCATTTACGGTGGCCAACCGTGTATAAACAGGATATAGACAAACTCTCCAGTAATAAAGATGATATATATTTTATTGTCGTAAGTTTCTTGGCGGCAGTAAAATAGAAACTAATCATTAGGATTAATTTATTTCTTAATCATTATAAGGGAGAGATGGCCAACCGACGGCATGGGTGCCTCAAAGTGGCTGAGTTGTAACAGTGGCACATAAAAACTTATTGATAAATTAAAACATTTGAAATAATAATAATAAGTAACATTTCTTTTTAGAATTTCGTTCAAATGTGGCTGTTTTAGACAGAAAAAATCAAAATTTATTTTAAATACATTTAATTATTGAATTACAATGGAAAAAATTATATTTTAGTGAATATTCTTCATTGCTATATGGGCTGGCTTTCCAATGGAGGTGCACTCCTGAGGTTTTGGATTTTGATATATCGTGTTTTAAAATATCAGGAAAAAAACAATGAGCCACCAAGTAAGTACTTAGCTACTAAATAATACTGAAGAATACAAAAAATACTAAGAATATAAGGCTACTAAAGAATATAGATTGTCTATGGGAGATTGCATTTCTAACTGATATTATGGAACATTTATTAAATAGTTTCAGCTTAAGATTACAGGGAAAATATTCTATTTTTCCTAAACTAGTTGGTCATATATATCTGTTTTTGTGAACACATTTTTTCCCATATTTTTCTCGATTTTGAGCAAAAAATATTTCACATTAAAACAGCAAGTATCTACCAAAATTATTAATGCTCCGAGTTGCAATAGATTTAAAAGATTAATGTCTATTTTGTTGGATTTATTCAACTCTATGTTTGATGGTTTTCAATATGATAAAAAAAGTGTTTTTCTTTTCATAAATCCTTTTTCAGTTTATCTGCAAGACTTTAATTGTTACCCACTCGAAATCGAAATCAGAATTATCGGCCGATAACACCACACGATACTGAAATGAAAATGTAGGGAACTTATTTTAAATGTAAGTGATTCGAATTATATTGAATTTGGGATATTGGACGAACAAGCAATTTTACTATAACAAAGGAAAAAAAATTCAAAACACTTTTAGAAGAAAATGGACAATTTTAGGTTAAAATTAGGCATAATAATAACAAAGCAAAAAAAAAATTCAAAACATTTTTAGAAGAAAATGGACAATTTTAGGTTAAAATTAGGCATATTTTGCACACCGTGGCAATTACCATAAAAAAATTCTAATACATAACATAAAAAAAGCTCTTTGAATTTTATTCAGAAAGAGTTTACCTATACTTTGCCCTATCATTTTTGAATAATTTCAATTAATCACAAAATTAGGCGTCAAAAAAAGCACAAAAAGAAATTCTTTCAAAACTTTTGCATTTATCACAAAGAAAAATAATCATAAAAAAGGTAAATATATTTTTTTTCTGGTGCGCAACATGATTTCTATAATAATAAACAATGATGCTAAATTTCATGCAAATTATCTGAAGAACTTTTTGAGATATCATGTTTGCCATGTGATGAAATATGGAAAAATCTGTTTCGGTGGAAAACGCATTTAAAGATATAAAATCTAAATCTTAAAAAATTACACATGTAAAACAACCTAAAACCTCTTTATATCAAAAGAAAAAACCTTTTATAAGCCCATATCTGTATTATATATTAGTTTAAAGTTCTTTTTTTTTAATATTGTTACCAATTTTATAGTCAAAAAAGCTATTCTTAACGTCTAAATGCATAGGTTATTTTATAATACAAATTATAGATATAAAAAGCACACTAGAAAAACTTTATTACGTTAAAAAATAATACTTTTATATGGAAAAATAGGTATATATTTCCACTAAGTATCTTAGAGCTTAAGAAATATGTAATATAAAATATATTAATGTGTGTTATTTTGTCAGTAAATATTCCCGAAAATTTCTTTTAAAAAATATTGCTTATTCCAAAGGTCATGAGAAATTATAAGTAAAAGCATATAAAGAACAGTTTTTAAACCCTCCATATGAATACACTTTGACTTTTTTTCATCCTTAGTAATTTTGTTTTCTATGCAGCTTATTTTTTTCCCGAGAAAATTTTCTACATTTTAAGTGTGTCCACAGAAGTTAAAGTGCGTTTCAGATCAAATTTTACAAATCCATGTAGAAGAACTTATAAAGTGAAATATTTGCATTTCTAATTATACACTGCTGGACAATTGCTAAGGACGGATCACAAATTGCTATGTAGCATAACATTAAGCGAGACATGAGGCCTAGTAGGATAAAATATAGTTGCCACACTGTTCAGACATTAGAATAAAGAATATTTATTGTTCTGGAAAGTACGAAAGCTGTGAAACATCTGAAAGAAAAAAAAAATGTTCATTTGATTTGCGTACGGAGAAATGGAACAGTGCATCTAAAAGTCAGCAGGCACCTTAAAGAAAGGTATCAGTACGGGATATGACCACCGTGGAGTGTGATGCAACATTCCACGCGTCGTACCATACTTTGCACAACATTATCCAGCAGCTGTTGAGGCAATTTATCCCATTCCTCTGTTAATGCAAGGATGAGGGTGTTCTTGTTTGTCGGAGGATAGTTTCGACCAGCAACTTGCCTCTCCAAAGCATCCCACATATTTTCAATGGGGTTTAGATCTGGAGAACGCGCTGGCCATACGAGATGTTGAATACCCTCGCTGTCTGGACAATCCTGAACAGCGAGTGTTCGATGACATGTTGCGTTGTCGTCCATAAAAACAAATTTATCACTGACAGCACCACGGAAAAGACGAACATGATGAAGTAGAACTTCATCAATGTATCGTTGGCCCGTCATAGTCCCATTTGCAACCACATGTAGGTGCGTGCGGTCATTGATCATGATGCCGGCCCACACCATGGTACTGCATGTCGGATATCGGTCCTTTTCCTGGATATTCTCTGGACGCTAAGCAGTACCACTCTCGCGCCAGATCAGTTGGTGTCTACAATCTGATGACAGACTGAACCTACTCTCATCTGAGAATATTACGCATGCCCAGTCCTGTTCAGCCCAATTGTGATGCTCACGACACCATTGCAAACGGGCAGTACGGTGCTGTCTGGTCAATGGGACACACACAACAGGTCTGCGTACGTATAGTCCTCCTCCCCTCAAACGTCTGGCAACAGTTTTTCGGGAGATGTGCTTTCCTGAGGCAGCAAGAAACTGATTTGCCACCTGCTGAGCTGTGGTGTGCCTGTTCCTTTTTGCTGATAGGACGATATATCTGTCTTCTGCATTCGTCGTACTTCTAGCACGACCTCCCCCGTACCGTCTACTACACATTCCAGTAGTTTTAAATGACTTCCGCAGCCGTGAAACAACGCTGTGAGCGATGTCGAACTCCCTGGCAACATCTGTTATTTTTCGCCCCTCTTCGATCTTTCCAATAATTCGTCCACGCATAAAATCATCTATGTGATGTCGGGAAGACATGCCAAAATTTTAAGTTTGTCTTTTAAATCTTTCCTTTTAAACTTTGACTTGAAACAACAACTGTCCACACGCGTCAAAACCTTTAAAGCTCTTATGAACGCTATCACGTGATGAACAGAAGTGGAAAAAAATTTGCATACTCATACTTCTTCTTACTAATATCCCGCACTTATTCTAATTTTCCACATTTTGCTTCCTTTCATTTTGTGGTTGCTATGGATGATAGTGTTATCCGTCCTTAGCAATTGTCCAGCAGTGTATATATATATATATATATATATATATATATATATATATATATATATATATATATATATATATATATTAGAACTGTGACAAATGTTTTTAGAACATATATTACTACTGCAGGCAAACTACTTCATAATATTATACAAAACTTTATTAATCAGCGATGTAATAAAGCTATAATTAAAAATAGTAAAGAGATTATAGATTTTTTTAATAATAGAAATATTTATTCAGTTCATAGTTATGACTTTGAAGATCTTTTCAATTCCATTGATTTATATGATATTATTAAAGTAATTTTAGAAAACCCAGTATGTATAACCTTAATATTAATTTTAACAAATTTAAAACTCTCATAGATTTTGTCTTAAAAGAAAATTACATCAATTTTAATGGTTCTTTTTATAAACAAGAGAAATGACTCCCATAAGGGGGCCCAGCTAGTAATAGTTTGGCTAATCTTTATTTACATTTTTATGAATATAATTATGTTATTAATAATGACTACTACATTTTTAGACATATTGATGATTTAATTATTTTTGGTAAAAATGATAATTTAAATCCCATTATTAATTTTTATCCGTCTTACTTAAACTTAGTTAAAATTAATAATAATCCAATCAAAACAAATTACCTAGATGTATCACTGTATATTAAGGATTTGAAACTGCATAGTAATATTTATGATAAAAGAGATGCCTTTAATTTTAATATCATTAAAGTGCCTTACTGGAATTCTAATTTATCAATATGTATATATAGAAATATTATTTTTAACTATATTTATCGCAATAATGTATTAGTTAGCGATAAAGCTAATATTTTTTTAAATCTTAAAAAATTTTTTATCACTGTATTGAACATGGATATCCAGCTAACTTTCTTTGTAATTATATTTATAATGGTTTTTTATGATACAATTTGTATTACTGTTATTATGTTTTGTAATGTTTTTTTTAAATTTAGACAATATCTAATTTATTCTACAATTATTAAATAGATGGCGCCACATGATTATATAAAATTTTTAATATATATTTTTTTAATTTCTTTTATATTTTACGCTAATTTTATATGATTATTATTTTTAAGATTTTTAAAAGTAATATATATATATATATATATATATATATATATATATATATATATATATATATATATATATATATATATATATTATATTTCTTATTATCGTACCGCAATTAATTTTATGCGATTCTGCTCTCACCCCTATTTGGCGGGAACACGTTACTGCACTCTTGGCCATCGTTTTAACTCCGAATTAGTAGGTTATGTTTTTGTTCCTATGTTATTTAGTTTAATGATTTTTTAATATTTAAGTTCTACATATATAATTTTTCCTTTCCTCTTGGTACATAGTATGACAAATTGCAGGTGAAGGTTGGCGCCGCAAAACTTGTTTAAACCTGCAATCCTGGTTCCTAAGGCCAGGAGTTTGTCTTTATACTATGTGCCTTCTTCATAATTTTAGTTATCTTAGGTATATAACTATATGTTTATTTTTATATTTTTGTTTATATATTTGTGTATATATATATAGATATGTATAAATTTATATATATGTGTATGTATATGTATATGATTATATATTTAAAAAAAATTTATATTAGTTATTTTTCTTCGAATGAGCAGGGATTGATATAATGTTGAATTTCTTAGATTTATAGTACAATTATAGATATAGTTTAAGTAAAAGACATTCAACTTCCAAGCAGTATATGTTAATACCCTCTAAATAAGTCATCAGTAAGGTAATCAAACTTTAAAGTAATCAGAAATTAAGTGTACCTCTTAACACATAATTTGTACTGCTAATTTTCAGTCGGAAAACATATATTTTACTTTAGAATATTTTAAGGACTAAAATCTTGAGATTAAGATAGTTCTAAAAAATCTCCAATTCCTGACCTTTCCAATGATATAAAATATTTGCTATTTTATGAACTAGAAGCATGTCAAAATGACATTTATAAATAATAAGCTGTTGACCCACTTTGACAGATTAAGTGTAAATAATAAGTAATTAGTGTATGTATGTACTCTATGTTTCTTAAAGCAATTGTGTATATCGAAGTAAAATTTACAAATATTCTTAAACAATTTCTCTAGAAAGCTGATATCACAACAAACAATGACAATTCCAATAAATTCATTGTGATTTTGCGTAAAGAATGTTTTAAAAAACTAATTATTATAATCCACAAATGTCACTTCAGTATAAATAGAAATGTCAAATTAACATAGAATCGAAATCTTGAGTCTTTATCCTTAATAGTTTCTGAAAAAAAGGTATGGGATTGTGCATCAAATGTAGTGTTTATTGTCATTACGAGAAGCTTGTTACACATAGATAAAAACACATATATTTTATTTTTAAAAACATAAAAACATTTTCATTTTGGATGTTTCAGAATTTATTTGTCCAGTTTAGGGTAATGTTCGAAGTTTGAAACTGTGTCTGCAAAATCGATACCTAATGAAAATCGAAATGTCGTATAATTAGGTATTCCCAAATTCTACATACCAAAACCATATTCATGCATTTTCACAATGTATTCATGATACTTTATGGTCAAATTTGATGTTTGTAATGCATCAAATCTAAAAATTGACATAGAATTTGAGAAAATTGATGTAAATGCTACAAAATATCTCTTTAGACAATAACTGAAATTTTTTATATATGTATTTTCCGGGCAATTTATGACCTTTCTTTTTTACATAAAACAAATAGAGAAGATGCTAATGTCTTATTAAATAAAACAAATACATTTGTAACTCCTTATTTTTTTGATGAACAATCAATTTTCTCTATTGATTGTTTTCAAAATGCGTGTACTTTTTCTCAAATCCTGCTGTGTGAATGAACATACAATTTTTACTGAATATAACTGATATATAACCATAAACACTGAAGTGAGCTTTTGAGATTTTTCAAAAATATTATAGTTTCTCTATATGTAACTGTTTCAGACAAAAAGGCGAATGGAGAAACTTTGTTTAACGTTGTCAGTATGAGGGTACTGACTACTCTTTTAAACAGGAATACAGATTCGGGATTATCTCCATTGATTTATGCAACAATGACGACTGCTCTTTTTTTCTTGCTCTTTCTCTTCTTAATAGAATAGAAGATAATAGTTAGCAGAATTTCAAATAAATTCATAATAGCAATCATAGATACACCCATCCACATGCCAAGAAAGCCTCCGATGTTACTCATAACTTCAATGACCTAAGAAAAGTACAGCAATAACAAATATAAAAATATTAAACATTTATATCAGACAGTTCTACGAAAACTATGCAAGAAGTATGCCAAGTGACCACAAAAAGTTAATTTTGAAAGCCCTTGACTTACTGTTGGTGTTCATTTTATTTTCTATATAGCATATTTTACATAAATTATTTTTAAGATATTACAGAAATAAGTGTATATATTTAGTTAAAAATAGTGCATATATATATATATATATATATATATATATATATATATATATATATATATATATCATGTCCAAACTTGAGGTCACAAACACATTTTTCGTCTTAGTTTTAAATTGCCTCAGGACAACTTTCAGAATTTGTATTTTATATATTTTGAAGAACGGGTAGTACAATATTAAGCTTTAATTTTGGAAAATTTGTTGTTTAGCGATAGTTTTTGCAGAATTACTGAATTGAGACCATTTAAAAATAAGAGATTTTTTTCCTGCAGTTTTGTGAATATTGCGCTAAAAAAAGTTAGCCTTTTAACAGTGAAAATGCTTCTCAAAACCATTTAGATGATTTTTTGAGATGGAGAGCCGTTTGCAGGCTTGAAATTGGACAATCTCATGTGGAGGTTGCACGATCGTTACAAGTGGAACGAAAGTGGTCCCCCGACTGTAGAATCAATTCCAAACAAGTGGTACTGTAACCTGGAAGGTCAGCCAAGGTCGTCACAGAGCAGCAATATCTGCACAGGATTGTTATGGCTTTCAGGGCACGGTGGCAAATGTGGAAATACACTCATCAGCTTGCTCGTGACCTTTCTGCTGTGTCTGGAAGAAAATTTTCCAGGCAAACGCTCTACAGCCGTCTTGCAGAGATTGTCCTTTACGTCAGGCATCCAGTCTTGTGTGTCCCTTTGACTGCATCTTACAGCAATGTTTTTCAAACTTTAAATATTTGTGACCAAAGTTTCAGTTGCAATTTTCATTGTGCCCCCCCAATTCATTTAAAAACAATGTATTGCATTCAATAATAATGTATTATGATGTAAAGCGACAATGCAATTTTAATTCTTAGCCGGAGAAATGATCAAGGTGATTATTAAATGTTGTATATGATAGGCCCTTGGGAGTCACTAGTAATTATTAATCTTATTCTTAACTTAGAATTCATAAATTAATTATCAAAAAAATTGTGCAGGACTGATGCATTTATATGAGTATATATGGGTATTTTACTTTTGTGTAATGTCAGAATGTATTTTGTTTTGCCCTCTGATTTTCATCTTTTCGATATTCTCACCCTCCCCCACTGATAGGGTTAACACGCCTCCTAGAGTGGAGCGCCCTGCAGTTTGAGAAACACTGTCCTATAGGAAATACTGGTTTTTTTTTGGAGCTGAAAAAATCAATCGTGGACACCACAAAAATTGGGACTTATCCTTTTCAGTGATGAGTTGAAATGTAGCAGATAAAGTCATTCTCGTTGAGTCTTCTTCTGGAAAGAAAACGGAGCTAGCGTTCATCCCTCCTACATAACAGAATCGACATATTTCGTGGCAGAGTAATTCTTTTGTGTGGCGGAATAATATTGGATAGTCGTACACCCCTGTACGTTTTCGAGGCGCTAACTGTCAACTCAAAGCACTATACCGTTGAAATCTTAGAAACTTATACGAGAGTTTTCTGGTTGCTATGGAGGAGGAGGAATGCCCAAAGGAACCGAGCTCACCCGAGAAGAGTTTAGAGCTACAAACCGATCCCTCGGGATACAACCACTCCCACGTCAAGACTTTATTGAAAAAGAAATCAAAGTTTACATTTTATAAACATTATAAAATACAAATTTAAAGGGAACTGCACTATATACATACATGTGCGTGAACGTAATACAAATATACAAAGCAAATATAGTAAAAATAATAATAAGATAAGAAATATAATAGAAGGAAAAATAATATATATATATATATATATATATATTCCAACTTTCTCCTACAATCTCAAAAGAAAAAGACAGAAAAAAAGAAAAAGACAGGAAATAAAAATAATAAAAACTAAAATGTTTCTTGAATCATATCAGTTCCTGTTGATATTTAAAAAAAAAACCGGAAAAAGTTCGGACTCCATCTTTGTGACGAAAATGAGAGGCCAAACAGAACTCATATTGTTGACGAATTTCATTATAGATTATATGTTCTCCCTATGGATTTGACCTCGAGGTCTCCGGATGTAAATCCAATTGAATATATTTTTGTTAGTCTAGTAAAAGCCATTTCTAAGAGTAGCATTCCCCTCTCTCCCAGCAAACCCTATGAGTCTGAAGTCCTGCTTTTAGAAGAAGGGTATTTGTTGCCACAAACTCAAATTTCTGGGCAACACAGCAAACAGTTCATCAGTTTTCCTAAATTTTGTGTTTGTGACCTTAATTTTGGACATGAGCGTGGATCGGGGTGCGAGGATTTCATATTATCAGCCTCAAAAAGTCAGACAGTTCTTCAGGACTGAGGGAAATTTGTTATTGAAAAACAATCCTTAAAACTAGAATATACAATAGTAAAATTTGTAAATTAAATCCCAGAAAGTCTTCAGCTCTCTTACAGCCCTCAGACAAAAATATCACTGTCTAAAATACGAGTATGTTTAGACTATCCACAAGCACTCGATCTTGTTATTCAACAGCTAAAGTAATAACGAATTGCTGGTCAACACTTTACGGTCAAAAGAAAACTGGCTCAGTTTCAGAGAGCGGCTTCCTATTTATGGTCTGTACATATATTTTTAAAAGACTACTTACGTTTTAGATCGTGATATTAGAAGATTTCTCCAGTAATTTAAAGAAGCATCCATATGGTCACCAACCCACCAAAAATGGTTAAACACATGGTCTCCAAGTCGGCAAAATGGTCTTATAAAAGGATGCCAACTTGGCTCTATCACCAACATTTCGCCAAGTTACCACTGAATGCACATTTTATTGTAAGGAATGACGCTGTTCTTGGTAATATTACAATTTTAGCATACAGTAAATAACACAGAGGGTAATATTAACATATTACACATCCAAATATAAATAAGTTACACTATTTTAAGTATTTATTACACACAATTTGTAATATGTATATACACATATATATATTACTCTTATATATTAATCTTAAATTAACAGCAAAAGATCTCGTTTAAGTCCAATCATAGATTAGCAGCATCAATAATATGTATATATATGATTTTCTTTTGAAATTTTCTTCAGAAGAATTTTCTTTAATTCATTTTGGTCCGAAATACTTAAGGAGTTTACTTCAACTTATTTCTCTTTTTTACCATCTAAATAAGAATTGCAATTCTAAATGGAACGTAAGTTCTCAAAAGTACTGCTTTGTTCACTTTTTGTGGCGAGAGGACACAGAATAGCATCAGTTTTTGGATTTGATCATTTAGCATGCTAAGATTAAAATCAATTGATTAAAGAACATTTCTTAAAAGTCTTTACTAAATTTATAAGATGACAGCTTTGAATTGTTAAAAGTGTTTAATCTCTTTTTATGTCTTCTACGCATTGCTCGCGGGTCTTCGTATTGTCACTGCTACCTTCATATTTTGTCTTTAAATGTTTTCTTGTATAATGTGCCATCTAAAGAATCATCGCAAATAATTAACAAATTATAATCTGCATTCATTCCTGAATATGTATTGGCACCTATTACGTAAAATATTATATGAAATCTAGTGATATCTTTTTGTATGTATCACATTCAGTTATCACAAGACCTCCAAAATTATTAGACTTAGAGACTTCAAATTTAATCGGCACACTTCTGTTTTGATTTGAAATTCACTGAGAATGTTTTTTGTGAAAAATAACATCGAAGGAAGTGCGAAGGTGTTATATTGACAGGACATTTGAAAGGTATCAGACCTAAGGACGTGAAATTAACCAAATTCTACTAAGAAAGTGTTTCTTAAACTGTGGAGCGCACGTCGTTTGCGGGGCATCATAACTCTACGAGGAGGGCGCGAACAGTCTAAACCAAAATATTATTTTATAAACAATATTAATTTACCAAAAATTAACGAAGAAAATTCATTCTGATATAATAAAAAACAAAATGCACATTTACTCGGACACAATACACTTACACATCTATCCACTATGTATTTTTGATAAATTTAACAATATTAAGACGTCTCAGGGGTATTAAATTTCATTAGAGGTCTGAAAGTATAAACAATTTTCAAACAGGTTAAATTCTTTTAAATTTAAATTAAATAATTCGAATCTTTTACACATTATTTATAAAGGAATGGGGCTTCAGAAAAGTATAAAATGTTTACATTGATATTGTATGAAGGGAGGGTGAAGTGATGAAAATTATGATTGGATATTGGTTCGCAAACATTGAAAGCTTGAGAATGACTCTACTAAGAACACTAACACTCCTACAGTGGTGTAAGATATAATCATTTTTCACTGAATGACATATGAACCTAGGAAATTCTTCATTATTCAGCTTTATTTATTTATTTTACTTAACTATTTTGTCTCGTAAATTTTTTCTCCTTATGTTTTACTTGATATTTAAGGCATCAGACTACGTTCGCAACCGTGATTTTGCAAAAGCGTGTAAATGGATAATATTTATGATATTTAGTGTCACTTGGATTAGAAAATGTATATAAAACTATTTTAAGAATATAGTAAGACACTCCTCTGAATCATCATGCCAGATCGGCCGTGTGAAAATCCCTTAGGGATTATTTCAAGTAACATAGTAGCAGTAACATAAGTACTGCTACAGGAACTGAACTAGAATTTACCAAATAAGTGATAACTGCTAGGGTCTCAGTACCAGTCTCCGTTCCCCTCAACACAAGGAATGGAATTTATTATCTTCAGTTAGTTGATATCAAATGTGGACTTACGTCCATAAAACGGTAATCGATACGGGAGCACAAATATCAGTCTTACACAAATACTTGATCGGTAAAGGTTGTGGAGAAGGTGAGGGAACTATCCAACTCTCATTTTGGCATTTGGTGAAAAGGAAGTAGCTGCTCTCAAACTATTCAACTTAAAAATAGACGATGGAAAGCATGAATCGGTTCCAATCATGTGCGCTGAGTCCAAGAAACTCGTCAACGGCATGTTGATTAGCGCCACCGCTTATGAGATTCTGTTAGAAAATGTTCAGTTATTTGATTTCGAAAATCAGAGAGATTTTGAAGGCACCAAAGACAAAGATATACAATTAGAAAGGGAGGAAGAGCTATCTTCTTTAGCATTAGGACAAGAGACTGATACATCGGAAGCAAATGTGGCGAAATCATCTTTTGTTAAACTTCAAAGAATGGACGAACCATTGAGATCAGTCTGGAGCCAGGCCGAGAACAAACAAAATGCGTACGATATTAATGATGGAGTTTTGGTACACACTGAGTCAATATGCGGTGAAAATGTAAAACAAGTGATCCTCCCCACCTGCAAAAGGGAAGAAGTTATGAGAGTGGCCCACGAAATATCCTTAGCTGGATATTTAGGCGAGAGTAAAACTAAACAGCGCATCAAATATTCCTTCTTCTGGCCTAAACTCAAACAAGATGTAAGTTCATTTTGTCAAAGCTGCAAGACCTGTCAGCTTAAAAGAGGGTTCACTTACCGGGATAGAATTCCCATAACACCCATAGTTCGACCGGAAAACCCATTTGAAGTATGGAGTGTCGACTGCATTGGCCCTTTGGAGCCATCCTCTCGCAGAGGTCATATAAGTATATTATCTGTGCTGTTGATATTTGCACTAGATGGGCAGAAGCTGCACAGGTTAGGAATATCAAGGCAAAAACAACATGTGAAGTTTTAATGAGGATATTCACCCAAACTGGGTTCCCAAAAATTATTTGCACTGATCAGGGAACGAACTTCACCGCTGAATTGACTAAAGCCTTCAAGGACGTTTTAGGGATAGCCCCAAGATTCGCTACTCTAGGACATCCGGAGAGCATGGGGGCTGTAGAGCGTTGGAACCACACTCTAAAAGAAATGCTGAATAAAAATATTAAGGAAAACGGAAATAATTGGGATTCTCATCTTCCGTTTCTCATGTGTGCTTATCGGGAAGTGCCACATAGCACAACAGGCGTCTCGCCATACCAACTTGTTTATGGTCGACTACCAAATGGCCCAGTGAAACTATTGAATGAGGTTTGGACTGGTGACAAGGAAATTCCCACTGGTAGCTCAAAGTCCATTGAGGAATATTTGAGAGACCTGACTGAAAAATTGAAACAGGCTCATAACCTGGCAAGAGGAAACTGAAAAATCACAAGCCGAATATGAGTGTAGATACAACCTTAGGTCTAGAGAAAAACGTTTGGCAGTTTGTGACCAAGTTTTGGTACTTATCCCATCGTCGTCTCACAAGCTTCTGAAAAAATGGATGAGCCCCGCATCTACCATAGAACTACCGAGACCACATACACGAGAGTAAAAAAGGAGGATGGAAGTGAAAGGGAACTCCACTTCAATAAATTACGACCGTAAGTAGCCAGAATTGAGCAAATAGGTCTAATATGTGACCAAGACAATGACTTTGGTGATCTTCACTATGTTCCTACTGATACCGTAGAATTGGACGTTAATGCAATTTACAAACACGTAACGGACGGCTCTGGTGGTCTAGAAAATTCTCAAATACATCAGCTTAAGGACCTCCTCTCTAAATTTTCAGACGTATTTAGCTCTGTTCCAGGCTCTGCTAAGGTAAAAGGACATTCAGTGAGTTTAATGCCAGATTTCGTTCCAAAGAAACTGAAACCTTATCGCACATCGATAGCCCTTCAAGAAGTAAATAAACAAATTAACGATTTACTTCAATTAGGACTGATTGAGTCTAGTGAAAGTGAATGGGCTCACCCTATCGTATATGTCCCTAAAAAGGACGGAAGAGTAAGACTCTGTGTAGATTATAGAGTTTAAAATAAAGTCACAATTACTGATGAATATCCAATGCAAAACACAATAGACCTCCTTTTTGAAATTGGCCAAGCCAGATTTATAAGTGTACTAGACTTGACAAAAGATTATTGGCAAATCCCTATGAAGGATGAAGCCAAGCCTCTGGCAGTATTTGTGACTCATTCGGGGCATCATCAATGGAAGGTTATGCCCTTCGGCATGAAAAATACTGGGAGCATGTTTCAAAAGTCCATGGACAATGCTCTACTCTTGCATCGGAAATACTGCCGCTCATATATCGATGATGTCGCTATCTATTCACAACTTAGGATTAATACCTCGAACATATCGCTAAAGTGTTTAAGTCTTTGCAAGAAGTAGGACTAAAGGTGAACCTGAAAAAGTGTGCCTTTGGCAGAAAATATGTCAAATTTTCAGGTCATATAGTTGGTTCAGGAAAGCATTCTCCGGATCCTGAAAAGGTAGAAACAATTCGGAAACTGAGTCGACCTACCACAAAAAGTGAAGTCAGAAGTTTCTTGGGTCTTACGAGCTATTATCGAAATTATATCCCAAACTTCTCACAATTAGTATTTCCCTTAACTAATTTGACTAAAAAGAACATTCCGAAGGACATTCCTTGGGAATCGTCAGTTGAAGATTCTTTCGTTAAACTTAAGGAGGAACTTGTAAAATTGCCTTCTCTGCATACACCAGATTTGTCCCGCCCTTTCTACTATTCACAGATGCTTCCGCCACTGCCTTTGGTGCTTGTTCAGCTTTGTACAATGACCATATGGAGGAAATGCCAATTGCTTTCTTCAGCAAAAAAGTAACTTTGTCCCAAATGAAGTGGTCCACGATCGAGCGTGAAGTATTTAGCGTGTTAGAGGCGCTTCTTAAATTTGACACTTGGATCTTTGGGTCACAAATACAGGTAATTTCAGATCATGACCTTTTGACATATTTTACCAATAGTGCTCCTCACAGTGTCAAATTGACCAGATGGGCATTGGCCTTACAAAGATACAATGTTAAAGTTTCCTATAGAAAGGGTAGTGCTCACGGCAATGCAGATGCATTTTCTAGACTTAGAATTTCTGAGAATGTTTTTTTTGCATCATTGTTATACATATTCACTATAAATTTTTTTTCTAGAAGTATACGTAAAGAAATAGTAATGTGATAAAATTAACATACATGTAGAGTATTCGTTATATGTATTATCTTGGGTTTTCTTTTCTCTGTGAAGTTTCTAATTCTATTATGTAGTCTTTTGTAGTGTATACATATTTTTGTGTCTCCGAGGAGTTATATTAACTGGAGCTCTGCACGCTAACCAATTTTCAATTATTTCGTATCCATGTATTTTTGTTTTCTTTTTTTAGTCTATTTTCAGGCGCATCGTCTTCAGACAGATGGTTTTCCAATGGGGAAGGAGTAAGACTCCTCTGAATCATCATGCCAGATCGGCCGTGGGAAAATCCCTTAGGGATTATTTCAAGGGGAAATCCGTCAGCCGGCAAAGCAGGGTGCGCGGCAGATCAGAACTCTTTTAGACATAAATAAAGTGTGTGCTGTTTTTGTGATGCAACGTGTATATGTTTAAATAATTGGGAAAACTAATAAATTTGTTTGGCCAAAATCAAAGCATGCTGACTCAAATGATGTAAACTTTACTAATATTATTACAGTAAAAAATTATTTAAGTACAATATTTTGACCATAAAAATAAGCATAAGATGATCCATTTTCAAAATTTTTTCATTTGTAAAAAATGCTTCTATTATAATAATATTTTGCCTGCATAAAGCTCAGACCTCTATGCAGAGGCTCAAGTAGAATTTTTGAAATATATACCTTAGAAGAGGGTTTATTCATGTTTTATGACAATAGAGGGGAGAAATTTTAAGAAAAAAAATGCCGATAATTATTTCAATTGTTTGTAATCTGAAAATAATTGGAATTTTTCAAAACTTATATGTGTCCCTATGGGCATAGGTATGTGCTATATACAGGCAAAATAATATTATAATAGAAGCATTTTTCACAAAAGGAGAGCATTTTGAATAAAGGATATTTTAAGTTAATTTTTGCCGAAATATTGTATTTAAATAACTTTTTTTGTCAAAATGTCATTAAAACTGTTTTACTCATGTATTCTAATCTAAGTGAAACTAAATATCACGAACATTATCCATTTATGCACTTTTTTAGAATCACGGTTCCGAACGTAGTCGAATACCTTAATTAAAAGTTCTAAGTATGAATCAAATTTTTAATACCTAAATTTCTTTATCTTACTGTTTCGATTGTTATATTTTTCAATTTACACGGGGAACAAAGAAAAACAGGTACATACACACAAACTTACGTTATATTTCGGTTGTTTCTCATATAAATCATATTCACCACTCTCGAATACAATGCTGATATCTGTTCTTGTATTTCTGAAAAATGCAAAAGTATATTATTACACTTTGTACTTCTATAATTTAAAATGTCCTAAATTAATGTTTAAAACGAGGGAGAATCAAATGAAAGTGAGCCAATGCGAATATATGAAAGAGTACTTTATTTAAAAGTGGTCTCAAAGAACGCAGGCTGGGTGGCATATTTGGTTTGTCACTGGTGTTCTGTACCTAAGGTTGTGGGGTTGACCTCTGTCCAAGTCGATGGTTTTTCTTGATGCAGAAAAACGACAGCGGCCATGTTGTATGATTATACAGCTTGAAAAAGATCCTTTGAGTGTCCTTCGGCTTGGATGCTCTCATCAAAATTAAATTCCTTTGTACAAAACTTGCTAAGGCAGTGCTCAGATGCCTCCCTCTATGGAAGAAACTGGGCATCAAAATTACTTGCGTTATTTGGTATCGCCAAAATGGTGCCACAGTAAAAAGTGTAAACAGTTCTTGGGGAATGTACTAGTTCTGAAAAGGTAGTGTGACGGGCTCATCGCGCTTTCTATTAATTGCCCTCTTGGGTTCTTTGGGGCTGGCAAAAGGCAAATTCTTTCCAACCAAATCCAGAAGCGAAGCGTGATTATACAAAGTAATAACCTTTTAAATAGCAGAAGTTTAGCGGAAGTGGGGTGGCCTTTGGGAAGTGATTATGCTAGTCTGAGTTTAAGTACATAAGCCGATATTCCAGAGTTCAACTATTCGAGCCAGTGCGTTCAAATCAAGGTGGATGCTATTCCACACGAGATTTGGATCCGATAGATTTGCGGCGGAAAAGCAATTACAGTGGTCAGGATCGCACTTATTAGGTAATACGTATTGTGTGTTTTTTGACCTCAGAACCTCTAAGATAAAATATAAATATTATCAATATATAGTGTTGAAGTTAAAGTCTTAATAAAGAGATATTAAGATTGTGGCAATGCATGGTTCTTCATTCACTCCCACAACCCTAGGTCACGTGGATAATGTAGAAGTAAGGCATCACCCACGGGCGAATGCCTTACAGTAGAAATACCAGTACGCAGCCCCATTACAGAAAAAAACAGTCTTAAAGAACATTCAGACATTTCCCCATTGACAAACGAGTCACGTAATTCTCGTCTCCTAAACCTACGTGGGGTGCTAATTCAAATAGCCTGCAACTGATTCTTTCGCGGCGTTGTCCGAAACGCATCTAGTATCCTTGATACGTTTTTGCAGTTTCTCGAAAATGTGATCGATGTTTATTCGCCGTTCTTGTCGAATCAGTTCATCTACCTGTGCAATTGTCTAGGGGGTGATTGCAAGGTGGCTTCGACCTAGTCTTGGATCATCTTTGAACCTTCACGTCCCTCTCTGAAGCGTTTGCTCCAACGCTTCACAGTGGCCATGCAAATGCAATATGCACCGTACACGGCAGTCATTGGGCGACTATGTTCTTGTTAGGAAACTTCCATTTTCCGCTGTCAAACACCATACCACACCACGCTGTTCCTATTTTGGAGCGTCTATTATATCACGCTACCATCTTCAACAAAATGTATGAGCGTCTTAAGAAACTTTAAGGTATCTGATTATGTTCAGAACAGGGATTTTAAAAAAGCGCATAAATGGATAATTTTCATGATACTTAGTGTAACTTTAAATATAATACATGAATAAAATTATTTTAAGGCCAAAATATTATTTAAATACAATATTTTGGCAAAAAATTAATTTAGAAGGATCATTTTTCAAAATGTTCTCCTTTTACAAAAAATGCTTCTAAAATAATAATATTTCACTTATATATAGTAAAGACTTCTCCAGAGAGTCTGAACTAGGATTTTTGAAAAACTCAATTTATTTTCAGAGTTACCACCAATGAAAATAATTAACGGCGTTTTTACTTAAAATTGCTTCCCTCTGTTGTCGTAAAATATGGATAAACCCGCTTCGAAGTTACATGTTTCGAAAATTCTACTTCAGCCTCTGTAGAGAGGTCTGAGGTATATACAGGCAAAATATTATTATAATAGAAGCATTTTTCACAAAAGGAGAATATTTTGAAAATGGGTCATTCTATGTTAATGTTTGTCAAAATATTGTACTTGAATAATTGTTTATTGTAATAATATTCATAAAACAATTTTATATGCATTTTCTAATCTAAGTGACAATAAATATAAAAAAATATTATCCATTTATACGCTTTTGCAAAATCACGGTTCTGATCGTAGTCGGATACCTTAACCTCACTCTTTCCTGTCACTTTCGTAAATGAGGGATGTCTCTGTGCTATGCACGTGCGTCGCAATGATGGATGGAATCATTTTTGTGGAAGAGGGATCGGCTTGTTTTATTCGACTCACACTCGTAATATTACAAATTGCTTTAAATAGTACATTCGAAATAACTATTATTATGGATTAAAAACTTTTTGGTAATTTATATATGCTATTTTTTGTATTAAAATATTGGAATTAATATATGATATAGATCAATTTTAAAAAACACCCATTCATATTATTTTAAGAGTTTGTTAGAATAGGCATGCGCTATTATTAAAGATTTTTTTTTTTCTACAATATAATGCCGAAATTTTCTACTGAAGGGGATCGTCAGGATACTGCAAAACAAATTTAGTCCTATTCCACAGTCCTAAATCATTGGGCGTTCTAGGAAAACTTATGGTTTTCCATTTGAGTTAATTGACTTTTTATATGTTTGCTAATATTTTGGCTGGTCTACGACAGGTTTCTTTGTGCTCCTGGGCACAAGCGGAAGAAAGAGACATTAGAATGGTATGAAAGCTAATTTAATTGCTTCTCGTTATGAATGTCCGAGGTTTAAAAAATATGCGTTTGTAAGAACGAGAAGGGAACGGTTGACGGCTACGAATGGCGTTGCCGCAACCGGTCGAAAGATAATCGCCACGACGTTGTTCGGAGTGTGAGAAGAGAGGCACTTGGTTTAGCGAAAGCAAACTGCTATAATAATTATCTTGCGTTTGACCAGATATTGGTTTTTTGGCAAGAGCAATGAAAGATGCGATCGTGGTAAATGTACTTGAAAGTTAAGCCAGGAACAGGTCACAAGTTGGTGGATGACAATCCACGAATTCCTTGCATCGATCGCAAGGGTGGCTAATCCACCAACGGAACATGACGAAGAGAGTGCAAGCGTAAAGGTAAGTGCAGGATTTTAAATTTTTTAAAAATGATTGATTTCATGTATTTCTTCGATTTTTATATTTGCGAAACGCCTCCCTTTCGTTCTTTTTTTAAAAATGTGAAATCATGTTGTACACACTGGTTTTTAGAATGCTTTTTTAAAATGAATTTCATTGCTTTCTCCGTTTTTTTCTTTATATAATGATCAATTTAACGCATTTATCTCGTTTTCATCTTTGCGAAACGCCCATTTCATCCCCGCTGACGCATGCGCTTCCCAAGAGTTTTTCGTCATTGACGCCTTTTTGAAAACCTTCAATTTGGCGCTTTTGGCGAAAAGTTTTGGCGCCAAAAACAGCAGTGGGTCCTCCTCACTGATTTTACCCAAATTGAATCCTATTCCTACAGTCCCAAATCATTGGGCGTTCTAGGAAAACTTTATGGTTTTCCATTTGAGTTAATTGGACTTTTTATATGTTTGCTAATATTTTGGCTGGTTTTGTTTAGAATTCAAACTCTCATTATTTATCCTTCCTTTGTTTGGTAGGATTTAAAATAATGTTTATAATTAGAA
>BMAU01003299.1:0-101223 GCA_019973935.1 Trichonephila clavipes | reverse complement strand
AAGGTGTTGACAGTAACAACGGAACACCTGATCTCCAAAGAGGTCTAAATATCCTATCGAATACTTGGGGAGTAGCATTGAAAATCTTACTTGCCCTTGTTAAAATTAAGTGGAAATAAATAGTACTGGATTGCTAAAGTGAAACGGGGTCGCATTTGCGACCGAGAATCGGAAGAGTGTCTCGCTTCGACCAATGGCCGGGGGTTTCCTGGTCAGTGGGCGGAGCGAGCTTTCGAGGGAGGCGGGTTTGAAAAAACTATAAATCTTTGCATTGGAGAGATCTTTGAAATGAGAGGAGCTAGAATTTAGGCCTTTCGGTCTTGATTTTTAATGAGGTTTTGATAAAAAATATCAATTCTCTCCATCTTTTGCGTAACTAAACTGCCTACCCATTTCTAGAAGAAAGAGGTAGTCAAGGAAAAATCTTCTAAGTTCTTTTATCGCGTCTTTAAAGCCAAAGTCTTTTTCATTACTTTTTTCATTGATTGAAGGGGTTTCTTCGGGGGTGGCCGAAGTTCCGGGAGTATTGTTTTTGTTAGAAGCGCCCGAGAGGGCAGCTGCGAAGGAGAGATTTGGGGTGACCTGTTTTGAGGTTTTGTTAGTTTCGGTAGGGGTGTTACGATTGCGAATCGTTTCACCTTTTCTCGGTTTTCTTTTGGGGAATTCTTCACATTGGCTCCAATTTGCCATGTGTCCTGTCTTATTGCAATTGATGCATACGGGATTTTCTATCTTTTCTTTAATGGGGCATTCATTGGTACGGTGAGATTCACCGCATTTTAGACATCTGGTGCGCATGAAGCAATTTTTCGACGAGTGGTTAAACAAGTTACAGTTGTAACATTGTGAAACCCCCGGTCGTCTGTTGAAAGCGTCGACCTGCACCGTGAGGCAGCAGCACTTTTTCATTTTAAAAATATCTGGGGAGTCTGGTTTCTTCTCAAGCTCGACCATGAAAATGGGGAGCGGGGATTTGGTTTTAGATCGGGTGAGCTGAGCCACCTTTTCTACACTAAATCCTTGCGAGGTTAAGTCTTCTTGGATCTCATCGATTTCAGTGGAAATCGGGAGGCCTTTGATGACAACTTTCAGGGGGCGGGAATCTGGTGGGTCAATCACGTAGAATTCCTCGCTTATTTCCTTGAGGTAATCTGTCACAATGCGATGTTCGTCGGGGCTTTTACAGAAAATCTTAAAATATTTCCCTGCTAGCTTGACGTCGCAGTCAGGGAAATCTTTGTTTAAGTTTTTAACGATTGATTTATAGTTAGCTTTTTCATGTTTAAACATAATTGGGGGGACTTTAGGACGGGTGGAAATTGGAGCCGCTGTTTGGTCTGAGGTCGTGGGGGTTATTTCAGCTTCCTTTCCAGAAAGACTGCTGAATTTGTTCTGTACGTTAATAGGCTGACTGGTCCCGGCAATGGGATGAGAAAGTTTTAATTTTTTCGCAAACTTTTGGGGGGGGACGAAACCACCGTCATCATTTGCTGTTTTATTGCTATCGTGGCTTTTTAAACGTAAGTGTTTTTTCACACACGGTTCTGGGGGGGTCATTTTGCTTAGTAGAGTTTTTAGCATTTTCCGGGCAATCCAGTACAGGGCAAGGAAGAAACAAAGCTAACTCACCCAAGTTTTGCTCCTTCTGGGAAGAGAGTTCATCATGTTCATTTTGGAATCCAACGAGGGCGTCATCATCGGTGAGGTCAGGAAATTCCTTCTCACTTTGGATACAATGCTCGAGGAAGGAGAGTCTGCCGTTCATCATCTTAATACGTTTTTGTATTTCCTTGTGGCGACGGCATTTGTCGTTATCGGTTTCTTCTGGCGGAGGCTCAACGGCTTTCTTCTTGGGATCTTTCTGTTTGCGGCGCTTATCATTTCCCTGTGCGGCTTTTCCGCTTTTGAGGGGTTGGAAAGCGTTCGGTTTAGTAAAGTCAGGAAAGAGGATGGCGGGATCCAACGAATGCATCCGAATATCTTCTGCTTCCATGTCAGACATCGTAACAATCGGAGGGTTCACTGACGTGAACTCTTCACTGAGCGCTAGAGGGCGCTCTACATTTACATACGTACACTGAACAACTACTAAAATGGGTAAAAATCGTCAGAAAATTATATAAACGGGGCCCGCTCTGTACAGATAGTAAATGAACAAAAAGTTATGGCATCTGCTTTTACTAAAATACTTGTAGTTTTTGTTCTAATGAATGGAAAATAAAATAACTTAGTATTTTTATAAAGTTAATAATCTTAAGAAAAATAATAATAATCTTAAGAAAATTTGTCATTTTTTTTTAAAAAATCATGATTTTAGGGTAGTCGGATACCTTAAATAGGACAAAAATTGTACAATACAAAACAATTATTGAAATCTTGAAACAGATTGGAAACAATTTTAATATAATTGTTAATAAACTCTCCATTTAAAAATGCTTTTGATTATTTAGCCAGCGTTCGAGAAGTTTCAAAACTAGCTTCTATAATATTGTTATTGATTTTTACAAATTTTTATAGTAAACTCATTTGATTTTCATTTCTATTTGAGAAATTAATTATTTTCTCTCTTTTTGCAATTCTTTATGGTGGGTTTCAAGATGTCGCTTCGTATGTAGTTAAACTTACAATAATATCATAACTTAGACTGCGAATACTTTACCTCGAAGTTTAACAAAGCCATAATTAACAGTTCAATATTAACAAAGTTTCCTACATCTTTTACTTTCTGCATTTTTATTAGTATAATTTGAACTGAGAGAATTATATATATATATATATATATATATATATATATATATATATATATATAATATATATATATAAATTCTATATGTTTCTTATTATGTTTCTATATTCAGAGAATATTGTTATTAATTATATACAACGCAATCAATTTCTAGTTCCAAAAATTCAGAAATAATAACTATGAACATTTTGCTAAATATTGCAATTAGAAATACCCAATTAATTTTATTAATAGTTATTTGAATAAAGCAATTAATTCTAAATAGTAAGGATTAAAATTCCTTAAAATAATAATAGTTTATTACTATATATTTATAATTTTTACTAGTTATTGTTATCTCCTTATTCTAATATTAGATAAAATTAATTATGATTATTTTATTCACATATACAACTAGTGTCACTAAAGTTATGGTGACACCGGTTGCATATGAATAAAATAAACTCTCTTTTTGATTTTTTGATTTTTATTTCTTTTAATACTTTTGTTAAGTGCTACATTTCAGCCATTCACATGCTTTGAATCTGCATTTGGGTGCAGAATCTGGCAATAACTTATTGATTGCACTCAGATTTAGCGCGGGCTCTGCATTTGTAAGTGTGATTTTTAGGTAAGTTACCTCTATATTGTAATGGATTTAGATATTCCTATCCATTATTTTCAACAGGTTTTTGCCCAGTATTATTAACATAAATGGGGATGGTTGGCTAACCACAAAACATGATCTCAACCCCACTTTTTTATATAAATTAATTTATATATAAGTAGTCGTAAGATAGCAATGTTTATAATGCTGAAGCATCCATTTTTTAAATTTCGATAGCTCATGTGTCTTTCATTGAGTGGTTTGCTTACTGTCTATGTTTTTTTTTATTGCTGAATGTTCCTCTCTCGTGTGTAGAAAATTAGACTATATATATATATATTATATTAAGGTATCCGACTACGTTCGGAATCGTGTTTTTAAAAAAGCGCATAATTGGATACTTTTCATGATGTTTAGTGTCACTTAGATTAGAATACATGTGTATAATTGTTTCAAGCACATTTTAACAAAAAAAAATATTTAAATACAATATTTCGGCAAAAAATTAACTTAGAATAACCTTTTTTCAAAATGTTCTTTTGTGAAAAAGGCTTCTATTATAATAATATTTTGCCTGTATACAGCTCAGACCTCTCTACAGAGGCTCAACTATGATTTTTGTAAAATTCACATTTTCAGAGTTACAATCAATTTAAATAATTATCGGCGTTTTTTTCTTAAAATTTCTCCCCTCTGTTGTCGTAGAACATGGATATAAACCCACTTCTAAGTTATACATTTCAAAATTTCTAGTTGAGCCTCTGTACAGAGGTCTGAGCTATATACAGGCAAAATATTATTATACTAGAAGTATTTTTCACAAAAGGAGAATATTTAGAAAATGGGTCATTCTATGTTCATTTTTTTCAATATATTATACTTAAATAATTTTTTATTGTAATACTATTCTTAAAACAATGTTATATATGTTTTCTACTCTAAGTGACACTAAATATAAATATCATCCATTTATACGCTTTTGCAAAAGCATGGTTCCGAACGTAGTCGGATACCTTAAAGTTATAACACAAATTTTATCTATTCAGGACCGAACCGACAGACCAGAATAGAAAAACATTCGACTGATAAATCAAAAACGCCCTGTTTCGCCTATTCACTATGGGAAGCCATCTGTTATACTTCATCAACATTTGTGACTTGAACTTTTGGAGAACTTTCTTGTAACCTGGCGTGCCATGTAATTATTACACTTGTTCCAGGCAATTTAGTTTTAATTTTGGGGAAATCGCTCCAAATTTCTATCTTTATATATATATAGGAGAAAAACAACTCACTCATCACGAGATCTCCGAAATTATTAACTCTACATACTTGAAATTTGGCTGGAATGTGTGTGTTTCTTTTGTTAAAACTCATTCAAGTGGGTTTGGCCAAAAATGATTCCCAAAGGCTGTTGCGGGGGCGCCATGGACAAAAATTACCATTTTGAACTATTATGCTTGATATTTGGCAAACATGTCTCTTTTGTTGAGTAGAGATCTGTCAAGAACGGATTTTGTGGAAATGAATTCCCAAGGAGGAGGTCTCAAAAGATATACATACTTTCAAAGAAGAAGTTGTGTTTTTTAAATCAACACAGACAAGGGCTATAAAAATGCTTTTAAATATAACAGAAAGCTTAATGCTAGGAGAGAGAGAGTTAAGCCATCAATAACTTTAAAACAATATATAATCATACATCTTTATGAATCCTTAAATGAAGTGGATGAGTATATGTTGTTGTTGCTATTGCCACCTGTTGAGAATTTGTCAGCTAATGTTTTTCAGATTCCCAACAGATGGTGCTAACTGCGTTTTTCTTTCTGTATGTAGCGGAGAATTTTTGTAGTCAGTTCCTTCAATGTTTTAATACGTGAAGTGTGTTCCTGTCATCAATAAAGAGATTATTTTGTACTACCCAGATAAGTGGTCTCTCTTGATTTAGGAGAATATGTAATTAGAACAATTATGCTTACGTTTTGAATTAAAATAAGCTTAAGAGAATTATATGTAATATACCATGCGAAATAGTTTGATAATAATATTCATTGTTAAATTAAATATCTATGACAAAGATAAAATGTTTATTAACTAATTGCATTTAATGGTCTAATTACATTTAATGGTAAATTCTAGCTTCAAGAGTTTTGATAATTTCGTTTGTATTGGGTCGTAAAAATGATAATGCATTTCGCATTTAATCATCTACATTTTAAAGTCTCGATCTTTTTATTTATTATTTATTTATTTTTCATTTTCATGTTTGCTTAAGTTGAAAATCTGAATTCACTCAAATAAGGTGTAGATAATAGTTAAAATATTATTAAACCTCTTTTTGGCTATTATGCGATAATTGCTTCTTATTTTAGTTCAGAATGAATTATTGACTATTCCGAATGTTTTGAAATTAAAAATTTTTTCAGAACAAGAAAAACAAATCAGAAATTAAGCTTTGAAGTTCCACATTTTTCAATATTTCATTACTTCAATTATTTACTGTTAAATGATCGTATTCTTAGTGATACAATGAGTTAAAACAGAATTTAAGCAACACAATTCATTCACAAATTTTGTCTCAGATAAGAAATAAATGTGTAATTTTAACGTATTCGATAAGAAATGCATCTTTCTCACTCCAAGCAAATCCATTTTAAGCGAAATGTTTTTTTTTCCCTCAATCGAATGGAAAAACAAAGGGATCTTATTTGGAATACGGTTTCGGGAAGAAGTAACTCGTTGCTTTGCATTGCATCTCATTCAGCCAAATTAAAAAGAGTGTTACGATATCTAAAACAAAACCTGAGATGCAGAGATGCGCATGCGTACCAGATGTATATATGTGTAAACACGTCATTAGAAGAGGACATGTGAAATCTGCAAGCATTGCACTCATTGAAGGAAAAGCACAGTTTCGGAATGTGTAAGCGATGTGTGACCCATTGCTAAGAAAATAGTAGGATTTCGCATTGAGTAATTTATTCTTTCTCACGATACGTAACGTAGTAATGACATGTTATTCAATATCACATGCACCCATTATTTCAAGATGAATTTTAAAATATTTGTTAAAAAGGAAAAACTTAATTTTTTTTCTTTCTTTTTATGAACATTTAATTTTAGAAGAATTTCTGGATTTGGCAAAAGTGTGCGTGAGAGATGTGTAATGATACGTTCTCCTATAGATACATAAGAACTAGAACACTTTTGAGATAGTTGAAAATATAGATACTGTTCAAAAACTAATGTTAATTTCTCGGCAATCCATGGAAAAAACATAACGATCATAAATAAAAAAAATAGTAATTATTTATTGCAAATTTTTAAAGATTCTACGGTGTTTTATATTGGAGTAGAATGGATTTAGTTCGTTGGTCCTTCCCGAAAACGTGTGTGTGATTGCAGTGCTATTTACTATGTTGGCCCCAAGAGTAATACCTGGATTATATATATTTTCTGCAGGCATGGGGTGACTTTGTTTAGATCATTGACGAAAACATTTGTTTGAAATAAATAGAAACGGGGTTTTGGTATTTTCACCTCAATTTAATGCATAGTAAACTAAATTGGGAACAAATCAGAGTAACTTTTGACGATTACTCTTACGCGTATTAAGTTTCTTTAAACAACTGGAAAAATGTCAGCGCCAACGTTTTAAATTTTCAGAAGTAAATTTGGTAGATTAAGATAACAAATTCAGAAATACTTAGATCGATGGTGCAGTTTTATCTTTTTAGAATAAGAGAGTGAATATTATCGTCACTCTATTTAGCTACTCGACAGCTTTTAGCAACAGGCCTCGTCAAGTAACGTCAACCAAGGTCAAGTAACGAAGCCAACACCTCCTCTCTTAACTTCCACACCTCACCAATGGGAGAAGGTTCAAGCTCTCTACAGATTTAATGTGCATCGCTTCCCTACGGGGGGTCTTCAGCGGTCTTTAACTCATGACATGTAGGCAACGATTCCGTTATTTTGACCACTAGGTTACCACATACACTTATCTTTTTAGGACATAGTACTGAATACTGAAATCGCTTTTTCCATTTAGAAAACTTTTCCTCTTTTTTTTTTGTTATCTTTTGCATCATGAAGTATACTCATTTGTCCAGTATATATTTTTGGGGCAAAATTAGTTATTTTGTAAGAGAGGTATGTTAATATTTGATTGCGACCTGGTTACTCTAAATGTGAGCGAAAGAAAAGATATATAAATTAAAATTTGTACATACACACACACACACAAAGATGGGTGTTCTACATTTTCTCTCATGAAGTCCGCTTGACAAAATCCATTTTTTACGTACATAAACACAGTTGTGTAGTAGTCCATATAAGAAATATCACAATCGCTATTAAAAACGGTAATTACTTCTTAAGTGCCCTACGCTGTTTTAAAATGGGTTAAACTGCTGTAGTTCATACCGAAATAATTATTGAAAGTGTTACAAATATGTCTACAGTAATTACTTAATTTTTAGTTCGGTTCATTCAACATTATTCATTACACTTCAACATTATTCATTACACGGCAAAGGGCGTCGTAATTTTGAACCTTGGAGTGAAGAAATAATTGGAAAAATGATACCTGAGCTGGCACTTACAGAAAAATATCAAACTCTATAACTTTCCTGAGGAAACAAGTATTTTTGAACATATATTCAAAGTTTTCAGTGCTGGAGTTTTAGCAAATTTAACGCGGCTAGTTTTTCAACTTGAACTTATGTTAAAGTTGGGAAATTATCTGGTCTCCAACATAAACAAGTAAGTAAATGTGAATGGCACTTCATTTAAAAAGCAGTGGTTGCCTCATGCTATAATTTTAAACTGTACATTTATTTCAGCACTTTAAACGGATAAAAAATGACAGTAAAACATTTTTTCTCGTTGATATCATAAATTGGACTGCACAGAATTTATCACATTTTTCCCCCTGTTCTTCTATTGCAAAATTTACACAATGGTTTTATTTTTATTTACCATTCACGATATTAAAAAACCGCGAAACATTGCATTCAATTCGTTTCTTGGTTTCTATATATTTATATGAAAATTTTTTGGAAAGGTTCTAGTGTGCTGAATTCATTTTGTACAGTCCTATAATATAATATTTTAGACAATAATCAAACCGTAAATGTTTCGTTAAAAAAGAAAGAGCAGACGATTCTCGACTCTATTTTTAACTTCGATGACGCTGCGCCTATTATGCTTATTTCCTGGTTTTTATTGAACGAATCAATGGTGGTAAAAAAGGAACAAAAAAAATCCAATTTTCATTATTTCTTTTAATTATTTGTCTCGCTGTGCTTCAGGATTGATTTCATTTAATCTGTGTACTGCATTGCTGTTATTGCAAAGATCGTGTTATCGTTTCGCCTAGCTGAAGATTTACGGAAACATGTTATGAATTCTTTCTTCCTATTTTCGGGAGATTATCCAAAATGATATCAATCATCTGTAAATATTTCAATAATATTAATCCACGTGGTTTTTAAATGAAGTTTTTATCTGAAAGCATATTTTTGCGCACTATTGAATTCCATTAAAGTAGCCATTTTTTAATTTATTTAGTCTAGACTTGAAAAATATGTATTTCGTAACAAACTTATTATCCGCTAAGTTTTCATGCTGTAAACTCCACTCTTCTGGTTATACTACTATCCAGCAGCACCAATGCTATATATGTAAGTGAAAATTATGTGAATATTACTTTCTTATAAATCAGTAATTATGATATACCAAAAACGATCCCGGAAAAACAGTTAAAATATTTTTTCTCCATAAATAATACTTAATAGTTTGCCTATTTACATACATGTTTAAATTCTTCTTTTCTCTCTATCCTCCTTTGTCGTAACTGCTTTTTCAGTTCTATGAGGTCATTGCACTTGTACATACGTATGTCGAGTCTAAATTTCAAGATAGAGAGAAAATTATTCTTGTGTATTTTAAAGAGTTTGTAGGAATGCAACAGAACTATTACCGAATTTCGTTTCTCAATTACTTTAACTTAACAGAAATGGACAAAAGAAAACACATTGCCCTTTTTAAAAATTTCCCATTAAAATACTCTCTGTAGCAAAATGTTCTATGCAGTTTTTAAAATCATAATTCTGTTGAGTTTTTAAATTTAATTTTTTGTAAATTTTACATTATTTACACCGGTGTTCATTTAAATCGAATTTTTCTCTTTTGTCAACTCTCCAATCAACTTTGTCCTGCTCAGCGTTTAACAGGTTTAAACTTTATTCTCTCAGCAAGCGATTGAAATTAAAAGGTGTAACCCCCGTAGTTTAAACTCTTCTCATATGAACAGTAGAAAGACTATCGCGCCCTCTAGCGGCTAGAACAATCTTCAATAATGGCCAAGCTTCGGAACTGTAAGGACGTACGAGCATGCGCTCCCCGATCCCTTTCAATTCTATTGTAACTGTTAGTTCTCTAGTTATGTATGTAAATGTTTGTTTTGTCTAATAAACGTATTTAATTAACTAGTGGACTTAATTAAGAACCCCTTCCCCGCGTGTCCCTTTATTACATTGGGTCACACCCCTTATAATTTGGCGCCCAACCGTTGGCAACCCCACACAAAATCAAAGCGAAAAATCAAAGTAACCACATTAAAATGTTATCGCCCAACTTGTCGAATATTAACAAAAAAAAATTTTTTTGGAGCGTATCGTACTAATATCAGATTTTCGATGACAATTTTTTAAAAATACTGTTATTTTTACATGGCTGTTGGATTATCGACATATGAACAGTAATTGCTCCTAACTAGTCATTCAATTGTATTAACAAAGCGTAGATTATACTCCAATGAGGAGGGAAAAAACGTCTGCGCAATCAGCATATTTTTTCTCGCCTGGTATTGGACAAAATAACACTTGTACGGAAAGCAGATTACATTGTGTAATTAGTCAAAGTCGCCAAAGCATACTCGATTTAGAAAAATGCATATTCTCTTTCAATCACATGACTATTTCGATCCTCGCCGTTTTATGAGAAATTATAAGAAATCCTAATTTTTTATTCGGAGTTTGCTGTTTTTATTTCAATTTCTTATTTAAGTTAAATACTGTAAGAAATCAATGAAATCGTTAGTATTAAGATATTTTGAATTAGAATTTAGAATTTGAATAGTTTAGAATAAGAGAAATTGTATGAAAATGATTTTGAACTTTTTAAATATTACAAATAAATTGGGTAAAATATTACCTTGGTCATAGTAAAACATGAAAATAATAGTTATTTAAATTAATCCTTGTTTGTGGTATATTTCAATCCGAATATAATTATTGAATCATTTTTATCTTTCAAAAAATTTTAAAATTTGGAATTTTCGTGACTAAGCAAATATTTTTTGAAAAAAACTATCAATTTTTCCCATAATATTTTTGAGTAATGGTCTTCGAACTTTTTCAACTTACGGAACCCGTAGGACAATAAGGTGTTTTGGGGTTTCTCACTGGCATAACTAGTCCTGAGTGGGCCCTGCATCTAAAATTTCTTGGGGCCCTTTCTGGGCCTCGTTAATATTTTACGACTTTTTGCTTACATATGTTGGGGCCCCAGTTGCTTGGGGGTCCCGTATCATTGATTCGAATAAACATTCATCACAATAAACATTCATCAATCACATTCGAAAAAAACACAGAGGCAGTAAAGAGATCATACAATGAAGGACACTAGATTAAAAATTATAAAATAGATGCTGCAGTATTATAAACATTACTGACTTATAGGACAGCTAATATATAAAATAATTTATATTAAAGTGGGGTTGAACATGTTTTTTGGCCAGCCAACCTTCCCCCTTTATGTAAATAATACTGAGCAAAAACCTATTGAAAGTAATGGATAGGAATATCTAAATCCATTACAAAATAGAGGAAACTTACCTAAAAATATCACTTGAAAATGCAGAGTATGCGCTAAGTCTGAGTGCAATAAATAAGTTATTGCCAGATTCTGGACCCTAAGGCAGATTCAAAGCATGTGAAGGCTGAAATGTAGCACTTAACATAAGTATAAAAAGAATAGAAACAAAAATTAATAAAAGAGTTACAAAAATTACCATAACTTTAGTGACACTAGAGTATATATGAATTAAATAATAATAAGTAATTTTAACTAATAATAGAATATTGAGGTAAATATAGCTATAACTAAATATATATTATTAAACTATTATTAATCTAAGAATTTTTAATCCTTACAATTTTTAATAGCTTTATTCATTTAACTATAAATTAAATTTAATTGGGTATTTCTGATTTCAGCAATATTTAGTAAAATGTTTATAGTTATTTATTATTTTTGATTTTTTTGACACCAGAAATTTATTGCGTTGTATAATATATATATATATATATTTTTTTAAATCTTTAAAAAATTTTAATCACTGTATTGAACATGGATACCCTGCTAACTTTCTTTGTAATTATATTTATAATGGTTTTTTATGATACAATTTGTGTATTACTGTAATTATTTACTATTATTATGTTTTTTTTTTAAATTTAGACAATATCTAATTTATTCTACAATTATTAAATACATGGCGCCGCATGCTTATTTTTTAAAAAAAATTTTAATATATATTTTTGAGTTTCTTTTATATTTTACGCTAATTTTATATGATTTTTTAAAAGTATATATATATATTTTTATATATTTCTTATTATCGTATATCGTATCGCAATTAATCGTTTCTTATATCGTATCGCAATTAACTTTTTGCGGTTCTGCTCTCCCTATTTGGCGGGAACACGTTACTGCACTCTTGGCGATCGTTTTAACTCCGATTTAGTAGGTTATGTTTATGTTCCTATGTTATTTAGTTTAATGATTTTTTAATATTTAAATTCTACATATATAACTCTTTCCTTTCCTCTTGGTACATAGTATGACAAATTACAGGTGAAGGTTGGCGCCACAAAACTTGTTTAAACCTGCAATCCTGGTTCCTAAGGCCAGGAATTTGTCTTTATACTATGTGCCTCCTTCCTACTTTTAGTTATCTTAGGTATATAACTATATGTTTATTTTTATATTTTTGTTTATATATTTGTGTATATGTATATATATGCATAAATTTATATATATGTGTATGTATATGTATATGATTATATATTGAAAAAATTCTTTTATATTGGATTATATGTATATATATATATATATATATATATATATATATATATATATATATATATATATATAATCCAAAATATATAAATACACAGATAGCTATACTAAATAGAAAAAAAATAGGCACAGTAGTACAGTAACAATATAGAAGAACATTATGAACTACTATTGTTTTTCCATTATATATATACAGTGGGTGATCAGTTAACGAACACTTTCACGAAAGATATTTGTGTTCGGATAACAAACACTTTCAAGAAAGATTTTTTTGCGTTTGTGCAACGAACAACTATTCGGAGGTGATCAGGGAGACACCCCTGAAATTATGGATGAAAATTTGATAACTGCTAGAGATCTGGAATTTGAGGTGAACGAGTATTACATAAAAGAGCTAATAATGGGACATGAAGATGAACTGATGACAGAACTCCAAGAAATTTTGAATGAAGAACACCAAGAAACACAGCGAAATGTGTCTCCTTCTGAACAAAAGGAAGACTAAAGACGACCAATGCCAACATGTGCCATTAAAGATCTTTTGAAAAAGTGGGCGGATATCAGAGCAATGGTCTTAGAATGGCACCTTAACCAATTTAACTGATGTCAGTAGGGTTGGGGATCTTCACAACAACAATGCTATAAATTACTTCCGAAAAATCCTGAAAAAGAGAGAAAAGCAATCGACATTGGACATGTTCTTCAACGCCCCATAAGCAAAAAATGAAAAGGACTAATTAATATGCAAGACTATATGTATGTATTATTTTTTTAAAAAACTTACTAAGAAATTATACATTTTTTAAAATTTAATTTTTAAAGTCTCCAGAACGAATTAATCGATTTCACATAAAAGTATATATATATATATATATATATATATATATATATATATATATATATATTGTATTTGTTTGAAAGTATTGTTACTCGATAGTATTAATTTGCGATTTAAATATCACCTATTCATGTAGTATCTAGGATTCCTACTTGCATTTTTTTAAACAAAACGTCAAAATCTAAAGCTATAGAAATTATCTGATGTCGTATTGCACAATTTCTGCGTTTAATTAGTTTTTATATTTTGTTTTTGTAGCCACTCGTTGAGAAATATTTTTTCTCTTAATAGTTCTGAATGGCATAAAAATGTTTATAACTCTGCGTGAGAAGTCTTGCGTATTTTGGAATGAATTTGCAACCTAAAATTCAGAGCCGGTCCTCGCTCAAAGATAGATTTCAACGTCGAATTTTTTCATTTGCCGATAAATTGTATCCTCTCCTTCATTATAGGTGTTTTTTTCATAAACGAAAAAACAGAGCATTTTACATTAGAAAACAATTTAGTTGTGCAAAACATTGTATTAATGAATATAAAATTATTTCGTTGGACCCAGGATAGTAAATAGAATATTTGCTATCTGGTACGTGGTAAATAAAAAGAATAGAGCATTTCAATACCCTACTATTATATATATTGTAATAAAAGTTTAAAAATATTCAAAAATAAAGTAATTACGTATAAATAGAATTTTCAGTTTTAATGACTAAGATGAGTTTTAGATACTTTTGGTTGGGGGGTATGCAAACTTCATAGAGAACTTGAATGCCTTTTGCATACAAATTTATAATTTTTTATTGCGACTCGTGGAATCCCCTCATGGAACCTTTTAATGTTTTTTATATAAATTAGAATAAATACTTCAATAAATCTGTGGTAAAGCCATGGTTCCAAACTCGCGGCCGTCGTTGTTTTCTTCAAGTATTGGTGCAAAGTACTTGGATAGAGCGGCCGATGTTCTTTTAACTCTTTCCTTCTTGGTGGTACATATATTGTACCAGTAATTCTTATTCTTTTATTGTGTGGTGGTACATAAAACGTACCAAATGTTTATATTTCTCCAAAATTGATGCTAGATGGTACATTCTCTGAACTATTACAGAGGTCTCAACTTCTAGCAGTTACTCAAGTTTCCAACAGATGTCAGAAGCTAATTGTATGCAATGGGTTTATATAGTAGTTCCTTCTTTGATCAGCTGTGAGTTTGTTGAGTAGTATTTTTTGGAAGTCACTGTGTTGTGTATTTTTAAAAGTAAATGAAAGTGATTTTCGTGATATTTGATACAAATCACATAAGTAAAGAGTGTTTTTTTCCAGGTATAGAAGTTTAAGTTGGCTTTACTTTCCAAGATGGCGACCGATTTAACAGCTGTCAAGTGATTTATTCTCAGTTTGGTTTGTCAATTCATCAAAACGATCATCAAGCAAGGCGTAGATTCGTCGAATGGGCCCAAATTGAGATTGCCGTTGTTCCCTATTTTGTTTAGCGATGAAGCGCACTTCTGGTTGGATGACTACGTCAACAAACAAAACTGCCGCATTTGGAGTGAAGCTAATCCACAAGTGTATGTCGAAACAACGTTACATCCAGAAAAACTGACTGTTTGGTGCGCTTTATGGGCTGGTGGAATCATTGGTCCGTACTTCTTCAAAAATGATGAAGGCCACAACGTTACAGTCAATGGTGATCGGTATAGAGCCATATTTACTGACTTTTTCATTCCTGAATTGAACAATCATGATGTCCAGGAGCTGTGGTTCCAACAATACGGCAAAACATGTCACACAGCTCGTGCCACAATCGATTTATTGAAAGACACGTTTCGTGACCGCCTAATTTCACGTTTAGAACCTGTGAATTGGCCTCCAAGATCTTGTGATTTAACACCGCTAGACTATTTTCTGTGGGGCTATGTAAAGTCATTGTTCTATTCGGATAAGCAACAAACGCTTGACCATTTGGAAGACAACATTCGCCGTGTTATTGCCGATATACGGCCACAAATGTTGGAAAAAGTCATCGAAAATTGGACGTCCAGATTGGACTACATCCGAGCCAGCCGTGGCAGTCCTATGCCAGAAATCATATTTAAAATGTAATGCCACAAGTTTATCTTTCGAATAAAAAAAATTCATGTCAATCGAATAATACATCGTTCTTTTATTGCAATTTAAATTTCAATACCTCTAAAAAAACACCCTTTACATATATTATGCTCTAAATGTCAATATTACAAAAAATAGTACCTCACATATGCATTGCTATTATGAAAATATGAGGGTCCCAAAAATGTATCACCACGCTATTGAAGGTCTGCATTCTTTACAAATACAAAATGCAACCCGTATTTAAAATGGCAGGTTAAATAGTGCGACGTTAATATTCAGTCACTTACTTCTCTAATGCAGCGTTTCTCAAACTGCCCCCTCCAGGGTGACGTGATAACTCTATCAGGGAGGGAGCGAGGATATTGAAAAGTCGGAAGCAAAAGATAATTTTTAAAAATTATTAATTTACTGTAAGTAACAAACAAAATGCATTCTGACATAAAGAAAAATAAAGTACACATATACACTGACACAATACACTTATAAATGTATTAGTCTATACAATATATCTTATAATTAATTGAACAATTCTAACAAAGGCAGGGTACAACAACCTGCGGCGATTGGCATACGTCGATACCTCCCTAAAAAGGGATACCCGGGGAATGTAGTAGGTATGCAATGGTAAAACATCAATCCACCGTCCATTAGAAATAGAAACGTGTTATCCTACAAAGAACATCACTGTGCGGAATTATGAAGGATAAATTAGTCATTCTTAAACTGGTACCTACGACAAAAAGCTAGCTTGCCCGAATGAAATCGCTCACCAGGCCTTTTTGTGTATAAAGTGCATCTATAAACGATTACGCAATTCCAACGGCATGCTTTTTTTCCCTCATCGTCGGAGGAGTTGATGATATGAAGAAAAAATAGAAATTCGTCTAAACCAATTCTGACAAAACCGTAGAATATAAATAATTAAAAAGAGAAGAAAAATAATGGTAAATAAAATTAACACTTCATTGATATAGCTAAGTATTTAGTTTTGGAATACTTGTGAACATGGTTACCATTCAGTTGCTCTGATTTCTAGGAAGATGATTGAATTGTGATTAAGCTGTGGGAAGAGGCGCCTTTTATCCATGACACTTTGCATTGGTGTAATCAAAGCTGCTTACATTTTAGTGTCATCGCAATCAAAATTGCACCACGAAAATCGGATTTCTTCAAACAAAACACGTAAGAAGCCCTATTGTTTTGAGTTTGTAGAGACGAAGATCTTATTGGATGTCAGAATAAGGCAGATGGATGACATAAGAATCTAAGTGGTGTTCTTGATGTTCTCAATGGGAGAGATCTTGAGGATTTTGGCAGGAGGTAGTAGTTGTTGGAGTAGAGGCAACAACATTGGCTAGTTGCAATAAGCAAGATAGCTCTCTATTGGCTTCCCTGAAGTTGGGATAATTAGGATGAAGGTAGAAAAGAAAAAGCTTGCCTTGTGGGTGCAGTGATTTGGGGAGACCACGCATAAGCGAGCTCCACGACCTTCCTACTATCATGCGCGATATCAGCGATATCAGCGATTTTATGGACTTCTCGCCAACACGACAAATACAAGTTGCAGCCTGCGAAAAGCTCAGGGATACAGATCATGGTATCTCAGCCCTGCAAAGCTCTATGTCCGAAGGTGTACGTTCACCCAACCAGAACAATTCCTACATGGAACTCTACCAGATGTCTACCCAAGCCATGGCCAGGAAAAAAGACGAATTGGTAAGTGAGCTTAAAACTCTCCCCCATGTACAAGAGATGATTGCAAAGAACATAAAATTCCCACTTCCCTGACTATTGAGGATTCTAACATTAATGAATCTACTTTGGAGGAAATTAATCACACAAAGTTAAGAAGAAAAAAAGCGTAAAAATAAAAACAAGGAATCCTCGGAGGAATTTATTTTTCCGAAAAAGACGGCTAGACCCGTCTCCCCCACTTCAACCCAGGACCCGATAGAAACGAAAAACAACTTTTCCGATCTAGAACAGGATGTCGAGCATCCACTCCCTACTGTTAAAAATGTAAATTCTAAAAAAATTACTCCCCCGACTAAACTCCCCCACCCAGTAATGCTTAAAATAAAAAAGAACTTCCGCGAACAGATGAAACTTATAACTGAAAAAAATTCCCAAAAATTCGCAACAGAACCGTAGGTGATGTAGTGAAAATGTTTACCAACGACCATGATGAATATAGATCCCTCATTCAATATTTAAAAACTGATATAGAATTTGAATTTTACGTCACTGATAATAAAAAAGAAAAACCAATTAAAACAGTAATTAAAGGCCTCCCTAGCTCCTCTAAAATCGCAGACATAACCAACGACTTAGCAGATGAAGGTTACCAAATTGAAAGCTGTACGCAGCTTATCTCTAAAAGAACAAAAAAATCCCCCTCCCCTTTTTCCTAATAATTCTCCCGAGAAACGCGCATAATAGTAAAATTTTCGATTTAACATACCTAAGTTATTTACAAGTGAAAGTTGAGGGTTACCTCGTTAGAGGAATAACCCAATGCTTCAATTGTAATCTTTTTTCATACCGCCGCAAATTGTCACATGAAGCCAAGGTGCTTAAAATGTGGAAAAAATCACGCCACGAGAAACTGCCTAATCAAAGAAAGATAGGAAAATCCATTCTGTATAAACTGCCAAGACTACGGTCACTCAGCATGCTATACTAAATGCCCCAAATTCCCCCAGCCGAAAAAAGGAACCCCTTTCGCTGACCCCAAGAAAAAGAGAAACGTCGCCACTAAATGGATTAAAGAATGAATTTCCTTCGCTAATGTTGTTAGCGGAGAAGTCCCCAATAAGACTCCTATCGAAGATAATAAAGAAGATTCCCTCCGTGGATTCCTTAGTTAAGATAATAACAATACCTCTGATTTAACCCAAGTTTTAGAACTATTCAATATTATTTCAAACCTCGTTAAGAGAACCCCTAAAATCTTAGATCTACTCTCTAAATTTAAAAACGCTAACTCAGATGAAGAAAAAACCTGCCTTCTTGCAGAAGCAATTATGGATAAAGTTTAAACTTTATCTTATTCTTAATTTTACTCATAATAATTAACCTAAAATGTACGCTTAATATTTTTAACTTAAATTTTTAATACTCTATTCTAAGTATTCAATATTTTTCTTTAAAATTCAAGTTCATGCAATCACTCCCAAAAGCTCACTTCCATTCTCAAATCAAAGCCATACTACAGAAACTGGTTTCCTCCAATCCTATTGGATCTCCATCCTTGAAGTCACGCCCTCCCCTCCAACCAAGCTTCAACACAACGAACATCGCAGAACAAGATAGAGGGCTGAAGACTGCTGGCGCAGTCTAGATACCTCATACCATAAAAATCATCGTTCAAATCATCGTTCGTGGGTGCAGCGATAAGAAATTAAGTGACACAAACAGTTTAAGAATTAAAAATTAAAAAGGGGGAAAATTTAGAATATTTAGTTTGCATTTACCACCGGTGAGGGCAAAAGATTAATATTAGGGGGGGTGTACGAGTCCAGGAGTATTCTCCTACGTCTCTTAGTGGAATCATTTAAGTTATAATTTTGAATTTCAAGTAAATTTAAATTATTAGTATTGGTGAGGTTATTAAAAAATTTAATTGCGAGAGTTTGGATGAAGTTTTTAAAAGGTTTATTGTCAAGGACTTTATAAATGTATGAGTTTCTGGTATATCTGCCAGCTCTTGTAATATTTCTGAAATCAGAGTTTGGGGAGACTTCTATTATTTTAATATTGGTATTAGCTGCGTAACCCCACTCAGGGCAAGCATGACTGAAGATGGGACGCAAAACAGCAGTGTAGAGAAGTACCTTATTTTGAGAACTATTTCAGAATTCCGGTTAATTAAGGGGTAAATTAATCTAAGCGCGATCCGGAATTTGTTTCTTGCCTATAAATATGTTGTTTCCAAGTGAGTGCTTTATCTAAAACGATACCTAAGTATTTTGTATTTTGAGACTATACATGAAATAATTAAAGAAATTCATTTATATTGATTCTTTTATAACATTTATTGTGTTATCTATGTACAAATTAGTCTTTTTAGGTGTGTTGTAATACTTATGAATAAAAACAAATTTTTTACAAAGAAGTAATAAAAGTGTCTGTGCTTATGACCACACGATAGAAGTGATAACTACAAATTTTGTAATGTTATTTTAGGAATTAGTTAGATGAATAAAAAACAAGGAGATATTAGTACTGTCCAATAAAATTATTTATTCATATGTCTGTACTCATAAAGTAATATTTTTGTGTGAAATATACAATCATATTTGGGGATTAAGCTTGTTCTAAGAAGGGAACGATAGGTTTATAGTAGCTGAAATAGGTTATAAATCCTTTAGATTCACAAAATTTTATTTAAATATCTATAAAAAAATCCGTCAAGCGTTGTTCCGCACTTCGTAGTGCTTCATTTGGAACATTTGACATAATTAAATTGAATTCTGATTTTTGAAAAAATCAACTATTTGTGTTTTGAAAATTCTACTTTAAAATTTTCACTTAATATCATAGATAATTTGTTCAGAAGACCCGATCCGGCATTTTGTGAAATTTGGTTGTAATTTAACAATATTTAATTCTATCGATAAATTAATTTAAGCAAACGGATAGATAGTACAACAGGTAGTTGATTGAGAAGAGAGGGATCTTGGTCAAAACCTTTAAAAAGGAATTTTAATATGAAGATTTATATCACACATAAAAAATCTCTGGCTTATACTAGCTCTTTTGTCACTGTACAGGAGTTTTGTACAAAAATATCCGGTGCTGCTGCAAGAAAAGTCTTCTTACTTATATTTTATTTTCTTGCATTTAAATTATTTAATGTGACTTTTTCTTAATACCTGTATACTTAATTTTGTTATTTTAAATTTTTAATTGTTTTAATTTTCTTTTTAGACTCAAAGTATATTCAAGTAATGTAATAAATAGAACTATTTGTTCATCGCTATTCCGATTCGCTTACAAAAAAAGATTTTTATTCTTAAGATCACTGCAATATTCCTAATGATAATAATACTATTTTAAAGTTCTATAAAAATTTGTCCTTTTTCTACATAATTTTTAGTGTAGGACTTCTTTTTCTCTCTAAGCCAGTTTTTTTTAAAAATCTTACGTTTCATTTTCTTGTTTCAACTAGGATTAGAAAAAATCCCACATTAAATCCCCTAGAACAGGGGTATCCAACCCGCGGCCCGCCATGAATAATTTTGGGGGCCAGCGAAATTCTTTACAACTTTACAAAATTCGACTATTTTGTACAATATTTTTTGTTTAAAAAGGTGTGTGTGTGTGGGTTTTTCTGTAAAAAATGAATCCCATAACAGTTATTATTTTATCACGCTGCTTCTGTTACTGTGAATCTCTTTTTTTTTTAAACTGAGATTTATCAAACATAAATCATGCTCGAAATTACTGCACGAAAATCTGCAACATCAATTACAATACGAAAATACACATGCATTGAGATCGACTAGCAAAAACTAAGTGATAGAGTCGAGAAACATATATCTCACAAACTAAATAAATTAAACATTATTTAATCATTGCATTAATATTATTATACTATCTATGTTTGTATACATGAAAACAATAATAATATATCAGACTGTTTTAAATTTTCACTCCAACAAATGTTTGTAATGGATCCAAATCTATTATAAAGATATATATTTTTATATGTGCCCCGTGGGACTGTAAAGATTTTCCAAAGTGGACTGTGAGATCATTTGGGTTGGCCGCCCCCCGCCCTAAAGAGAGATGAGGGGGAGCCTCACTTAGATGGAAGCTAGGAACTTTACTTTTACTGCGTATTGGTGGTGGGGACAAACTACAACGCTTCAGAGTGGCGGGGGGAAACGTCCTTCCTTTCCTTTTTAGGGGTAAGTCCGACTGAAGACGAAAAATACCGAATAAGCGTTACATTCCCAAGCGTGATATTCACTCAAGTTCACTCTCCAGCAAATCGCACCAATAAAAGTTATCTCTTCAAAATGAACACGAGATTTTAATTTAACTGGGGGAGTGTTCTAAATACTCCAGTGCCTCCAATATATGTTTTAAGGCAAAATTTGCCCTTAACGTTAGAAGATTTTTCATAGATATTCATCTACCGCAGGGGTACTCAAACCTTTTTTCCCGCCGTGCCGCATACTAATGGGCACACACATGACAGTTATTTCATGCGGGCCCCAACATGTGGATAATGGAAATAACACATTATAACACCAAAGCAATATTGACAAACAAAATTGATTAAAAAATATTAAAACTTATTTTTGGCTTTTATTTTAATACTATATTAATTTTTCGATCAAACGAATACACAAAAATATTTATTTTTATGAATTTTTACTAAGATAAGGGATAATTTTTATTTTCTTTCATCTATGACCAAGCCTTTTGCTTACAATCTATACTAAAAAAAATTGATAGCAAAATTTATACATTTGATTGCTTGGTTGACAGAATTTCCTGCTAAATTTTTGTACATTGTTCTCCAATAATTGAATTTCTTAGTACAATGGGCCATGACTGGGCCACTCAAAAAAGGCAGGCCGGCCACATGCGGCCCGCGGGCTGAAGGATGAGTATCGCTGATCTACCGGAATGAACTGCCCGTAGGTCTAAACAGGGTAGCTTTTACAAAAGTCATTAACTTTAGGCCGTGTTACACGTACATTTTTGGTAAAATTTAATTCAAGCAATTTTTCATCCTTCTAAGGGTGAAGGGTTGCCGTAAACAAAACGACATGCCGTGACGTCATCCGCGCTCTTTCACCACATTAAAATGTTACTCGCCGATTTTTCTTTGGAAGGAACCATCCATTATTATTTTTTTATACCACTCGAGCTTTCATTGACAGTCCAGATCACAAAAATTTTAACGTTGAAGGTGCTCTACCTTGGCAATAATACATTGCATTAATATTTTTTTAATAAATTTGTTTATTATTATACATTAATGCAATGTATAATTATTTATCTTTGTTTATCTTTTTATTTAACTGTAATGAAGAGAAATACATGAATTTTATGATTTTTCTTATTACGTTTAAAAACTACATAAGTACAACTTAAATGTTTTTAAAATTTTTGTTGATAAAAAAAGTTATATTTTATGCTGTTTATTTTTATGTGAAGAAATATCTTTAAATGATTCAAAATTAATCCTATAATCACGTAAACTTAATTACAGTGTTTGAGAAATATATTCAGTATTTCCCACTAAAAACTTTAGCATTAGAAAGTTTTTAAATATAATAAGAAAATTGGTAGATCCATCTTTAACTGCAATCCTTTTGATTTGCAAAATAATAATAATGTTATTTGTAATTGTCATAATTATGTGGATTTCATTGATGAACATCATAAACATGTCATATCTGGTAATTTAAATATTATTAAAGAGATAAAAATCTTAGAGAAATAATGGTTAGGGGTACAGGCTTTAGATTAATGTGCTCTAATAATAATAAAGCTATTAAAAAGCACAAGTTTCTAAAGATATTAATAACTTCATTACAAAAATAGCAATTAAATACAACTTTCCTCTCGAAGCTTTTAATGAGTTTAAATGCAAAGTTTTATGTGAATTACTTAAGCTGAGCTATAAAATCGATAAAAATATTACATACAAAGATATAAAACACCAAATTTCAAATCTTCGAAAAGATATCATTATTGTTTACATAGATAACGTTCCGGGCAACTATGCAATTATTTGCAAATGGTTTTATAACTTTATACTTGACAAACAGTTTCAAAACAATAGCGCGTTTATTAAATCTAATAGCAGCAGTAGAGAAATCATTAACCGTATTTCAGATTTTTATAAAAAACTAGATTTATATACAAAGAATATCAATTTTTTTAAATATTTTTCTAACACCAAAATTTCATAAGAGTCCAATTAAATTTAGAACTATTACTAAAGGTTTTAATACCTATATTACACAACCAGGCAAGATGATGCAAAAAGTAATACAACACACTCTAGACAGTATCTCAAACTCCATTATTGTAAAACGTAGTAAAGATATCGTTGAGAATATGCAAGGCAAGTGTACTAAATCTGCGAATAGCTTTGACTTCGAAGACTTATTCAACTCTATTGATATAGAGGATATGATTTTAGTACTTAGAAATGTATATATATATTAAATATTCATTAAATAAATTGATAACTTATGATAAATTTAATACCATTATACAATTTGTTTTGAAAGAAAATTACATATTTCATAATAACTATTATTATCAACAAATTAATGGTCTGCCACAAGGTGGCCCAGCAAGTAGAAGTCTGGCTAATATTTATTTACACTATTTCGAGAATGAAAAAATTGATACAGACTCTTGTTACTTTTTCAGATACATCGATGATTTAATTATTTCCAGCAATAAAGCTGACTTTACAACTAATTTAAAGTATTATCCATTCTACTTGAAATGAATAAAAACCAATTACAATTTAGAGTCAGCAAACTTCCTAGATCTCCAATTAAAAGTTGAAAATAGTATGCTAAATAATAATATTTTTGATAAAAGAGACTCTTTTGATTTTGATGTTATAAAAATGCCATATTGGATTAGTCCCCTTCACATTTAAATTTTTAGAAATATTATTCTAAATTATATAAAAAGAAATAGAGATTCAGTATCTGAATAAGTTTTAAAAATTAATAATTATAAATTTTTTTTTCAAATTTGCCTAGACTATAATAATCCAGCTAATTTTATATATAAATATATGTCTTCAAAATTATAGCTATTTAATTATTATTTAATATATTCAGTTCCATTTCGTTTATAGTATATTATTCTTAATTTTCTTATAATAAGTTTAGTTACTAATATATATATATATATATATATATATATATATATATATATATATATAGATGGCGCCATTATTCTTAGTTATGCTGTTTTCTTGTGCTTGGTGTTAGTATACTCTTGGAATCAGAAAACATCGGGTAAGAATTTAGTTTCTTCGCACATTTTCATTATTATTACTTATGGTCATAATCATTATTAACCTCTATTACCAATATTTTTGTTTATACATTTTTATATTTGTCTATTTCGTCCGGAGTGGCGAGTGAACACTACCCTTGCTAAATTCTTAAATTTTAAATTCATTTAAAAAATTTTCTTATTTTTATTTAATCTTACTCAATTGCAACCCCACACAGGCTAGTTCTCTAAACCTCCCCTCTGATTTGTTCCAATGCTTCAGAGCAGTCAATTGAGTGCCTACTCTCGCAGTGCCATTGACCAACCACAGCAAAGCCTTATAGACAAAATTTGGACATTCCCGCCGAAACCGTATTGAAGAAAATCCTCGATCTCAAAACCACGCCTACTTGCCACGTTCGAACCACCAATAAGAACACTCTCTCTCAGGCAGGCCCACCCACACAAGGACTCAGCAACAATCTCGATATGGGATGGAGGAACGCTTCGCGTTCCATTTCCCAGTGACATCCAGCGTCATTCCTATAGTAATTTAATTTTCCAATACTATTCTATTGATGTTATATTCACCCACGTGGGTTTTTGGGCCTTTGCCTTGGTTTATCTCCTATGCTATTATGTCGAAAGTTTCCGCTGAAGGGGAAGGTTGAGATCTCGGAAAACACTGTTTAACCCTGTTTCACTGTCCTAAGAGAGTGACAGCTCGGGAAACCATAATAGTTTTTCCACTCTACCTATATTTCTCTTTTTTGGTTTGTAATGGTTCCATATTCTTGGTTCTTTCGGTTTCTTCCTAATATGTTTTAGGATTTATTAGTCTTCTTTTTAGTCTATTTACTGCTATATATATATATATATATATATATATATATATATATAGCCTAAATTATTTTTATACTTTTCTACAAACTCACAAAATTTGAAAGCTCTAAGTTTAAAAAACGCAGAGTTGTGATAACTTTTACGTTTTTTTTTATTCACATCCCAATGGCAAATCAAAACTTTAATTTTTTTTTCTCGGAAAGGTAAAATAACTAGTTTGAATTCATTTAAAATGATAAATCTTTTTTTCTATTGTGCCTAATACTTGGAAATTTTTTTCACTTGTTGATAATTGTACATGGAACTAAAGTTGGTATGCATTTTTCAATCAAAGCAATAATTATTTTTTAAAAAAATAATTGAATTTAGTATTTACACATTTTTTAAGGAATTTCCAAAAAGAAATCATATTATCTCAAAATCTATACCAATTTTGTTATGCATAGTTTGACGTACTGGTAAATCAAATTTCATATATGTACGTCAATATTTGTAGGAAGAGAGAGAGTAGCATTTTAAAATCACTTCATAATTTTCAAGTTTTTCCCTTAAAAATTTAAATGGTTTTCTTTTTATGAAATTTTGAGCACAAAATCTGTTTTACATCATACATACACATAGGAGGCAACCAAAAAAGTTATGAAAATCCTTAAATAAAAAATTTTGTGCAAATCGTACCATGTCCCCTTAAAAAAGTCCTTCAGGAATATTGTAGGTTTATTCAAAAGTATGTATACTTGCGGTTAGGTTCTACTATGTTTATTTCCTATTCCTAAAAAATGTAGGGTAAGAATGAAGACACATACAGCAATTTATGAAACATTTTTTTTCTTATTTACTTAACAACAAAAATGGTACAAATCAAACTCATAGAAGTGCAGGTCGTTTGCACTCCATACAAGCGTTTTTGTAACTGATTTTCTCGTGTGCATTTTGAAATTAATCTTTGGAAACTTCAGAATAATCGTCTGTTCTAAGGGGGTTTTTTATTGCAATGTATATAAAAAATTTAAAAATGGCTCCTAAAATAAATATGTGTCTTGAAGATTACGTAACAGCACTTTCTGAGAAGAAATATTCGTATCAACAAGTTATAAAGCGGTATAAAAATCTCATATGTATTGTATTTTTTAAATAAATATTTATAATATATATGAAATTTTGGAAAAAAAAGAAACGTCTAGCTGAAAGTAAAAATGAAAACATGACTACCAAACCTCATTCTAAGACTATTCGAACGCAGGCAACTATCAAGAAAGTGAAGTCTCTGGTTCTAAAAATATCCGCCCAATCAAAGATTCATTGCATCGAAACTAGGAATGTCCTCCGGCACTGTAAGTAAAATCATTCATAAGGACTTAAAGTTAAAACAGATGTTTAACCCTCTATCTACCGACGGTACTTATAAGTAACACTCACTTTAAAATTACATAGAATAACCATTTTTACGAATACTCTGACGATACTTAACAGGAATATTCTATAAAATCTACTCTTCCTAGATATATGGAAGCAAGTATTCTACGATGAGTATTTTAGTGGGGGAAGATGAATAGTTTTATAACAGAAATTGCGTTTTCAACTTAAAGCGTTTTCAGTGAATTGCGAAGATTATCATTTTGTTCCGGAAAAACAGTCAATGGCAAAATTTAAGTGTCTTATTTTTATTGTATGTTAATGAAGACCTTATAAAACGATTTGACTTTTTATTTTAAGTGAACAGTTTATATAATTAATTTTACAGTTGAATATGTTTAATTAATTAATTAGCTCTAACTGATTAAATTTCCTAAAGTTAAGTATTTTGTTTATGTATATCCCTTAATTTTCAATGTAGTGATTCAAAAAAAATATTACATGAAAAAAACTGCAGTAAATCATAATGTGGTTGATAAAGGGTTAAACCTAAAGTTTATTTGCTTTTGCTAACAGAAAAACAAATTGTAGAATTATATGAAAATCAACTAGCTACTGAAAAAGAGAAATATGTGGTAACACTCGATGAAGTACGGGTATATTTAAATGATTGTAATTAAAGATCAATTTTCATTGCTTAACTAACGGGAATGAGCTTACGAAAATGCTTCGTCAGCGTACAGCAAAGTACCCAAACAAATTCATAATAGTGGCAGGATTTTGTTACAATGACAAATTAAAATCAAAAAAATATCAAGTAAAGCCAAAATTAATGCATCCTTCTAAAAGCAAAATTTTGTACCCTTTTTGAAGAAATTTTAGTCTTTTATATAAAAGGATATTGATAAAATTGAGTTTCATATGAACAAAGCCTCTTGCCATGTCTAAGTCAACTGCTGCGTATTTAGTTAAGAAAGAATCAGAAACTGGAATAAAGTAAATCCCATTTGATGAAATACTTGCAAAATAACCTGAAGCTTATCTAATGGACTCTTGTGTTTTCGGTTTATTAAAACGATCATTAGGAAAACGGCATCTAAGAACACTGAACGGACTTTAGAATGAGTGAGTGAATATTAACGTCGCACTGTTCAGCTACTCGAGAGTTTTTGGCGACGGACCTCGTAATTTTGAACCATGGTCAAGTGACGAGGGCGACACCTGAGCTGGCATCCTCCTCTCCTAACTACCACACCACACCAACGGGAGGACGTTTGAGCTCACGACAAATTTAACGTGCATCGCTCTCCTACATGGCGGGTCTTTAGTGGTACTGGGCTTGAACTCGTAACATACCAGATAAGATCCGATACCTTGACCACTAGGCAACCACGACCGAACAGACTTTGGAAAACGATTCAAGAGGAATGGAGTAAAATTGGCACGACAACATTGAGAAAATTTTTCTTTCATGGAAAATTTGAGCTAGAGCTACTGTCTCGAATCATGGCCATCAGGTAGAAGCCAATCATCACAAAAAATTTAGCATTTATAAATAAAAGTTAAATTATCATAATCGTTTCCATATAGAGCGAACATTCTTCTGTAAATATATGAACGATAACTATTATAATAATATATTACTTACTATCATTAAAGAATTTAGAATAAAATTAAATTCATTTCTTGAAGAAAAACTCATTCGTTCATCGATCCTTTTACTATCGTTTGGAATTATTGCAATTTATTAAAAGTAAGCTCCAATCTGAGCGGTATTGTAAAAAAAGAATTCAATGTTACTCTTTCGATAAAGTCTGATTATTAAATTGTAGTAGTAAGAGACTATAGGTAATAAAGCTTCCCATGGCTGAGAAAATATTTTGCTTTGTGTAAAATAGAATATCACAGCCGGACAGCATTATTCCGGGCAAGTCCACTAGCTTAGAGAGAGCAAAGAACTTCATCCGTATATAAGGACCATATTGTCCAGGAGGAATTGTTGCACATTTCACGTAGAATGCATTTTTCACCTCAGCCATTTTGATAGGGATTCGACCCCCGATGTAAAATATTAAGATCAATGAAAACAAAGCGTTGGCAAGAGGGAAAATTCTTTCGAACAGAACAGATGGTATGACCTTATAAGGGAATAGGAGCATAAATGATAAAATCGAAAAACTAGAGGCAATAAAACCTAAACACTGAAGGAAAGATGTCAAAGAAAAGGTCTGTTGCGTGTCCTGCAAAACAGCAATGATTTTGCTGTATCTTTCGGAGAGCTTTGACTGTTCTTTCAAGAATTCTTCTGGAGGCATAGTTACAATATCCTTCTTGAATTTTTCAAGGGATGCAGAAATGTAATGAGTAACGCTCAAATACAATAACAATATAACAGAATTACAAAACTGAATGAAGCTGAAGTGAAGCAACCTTTTTACGGCGTAACAAATACATTTGAATACTATATTCCCAATATCCAGTCTATACATGAGATACTGCGTATATCCTACTAAATAATCTCGATCTGTGCTAGCTATAATTCCAATTGGATAGCATATGAAATATAAAAAAGCAACAATCATAAGACAGGCATTGATTTCATATTTCATCATGGGTGTAGTCATGAGCTCTATTTTTTGAAGTAGATGCAAAATGTTCTTTTTCGAAAGAACATGGAATACCATGACAGCAGGATTAATGATTCGGTGGCAATATAACCCAGATTTACCTTCCAGTTATTCCAATCATCCAAATTGGAAATGAAAAGCATAATAAAAAAGTCTATGAAAGAAAAATTCAGTAGAATAACAACAAAAATTGACATCAATCGTTGCCATTTCCTTTTTGGCGAAGGATTTATTAAACCAATCATTTTTAGAAATATCACCAAATATCCAAATTTCCTCCCTTTGTAGTAATTTATGTGCATCTTGAAATTTAACATCTGTTTTTCCAAGACGGCAGCCAATGGTAATGTATTCCAGTTCAGTAATTTCGTCGGATTTTGGATAGTTACTAAAAAAGGCAAATTCTCTGCAATACGCAGTCCAATCTTTTTCTGATGATTAAATCCCGTTGAAAGAAAAAAAATATATTTTTAAATTCGATTCAGAGAGCTTCTGAAAATGGATCAATGACTTGTTTTTGATATGAATTGTGCTCCAATTCCAATAATTATATTGGAAATCAATGGTTTTTCTGTTCGAAAATACAATACCTAAGAAAATTGAGTATCGACTTTTTTGACCTAATATTTTTCCATTATATCCGTTAAATCTCTTTCAATTACAAAGAATTACAGGTACTGGAAACGTTTATTGAAAAAAAGAATTGGTTTCTTTTTTAGATGAATTCCTATTTAAATTAGTAACAATGAATTAATTTATTAAAAAATGCAAGAAGCTCTTCATTTCTGCTAAACATTTTGTGTGTGTGATTATTTACTCTTTCTGTTTCTAAAATTGTTTTAAAATTAATTATGAAAGAAATTCTTTTTCAATATTCCTCCCATTATATATATGAGACAAAAAATTTCTAACAAACTTTCACCTAAGCAATATTTAGATCGATATAAAATAGTTTTGACACACCTTTCATATATACTTCGATATCTTTTTATACGTATACACAGAGAAACAATAATTGATTGAATGGAACATTGGTATCAACCGAAAGGAGGAGACAAAATGCGTAATTTCTGTATGATTCAGATAACTCTTATTTTAAAAAAAAGTTAAGTTTTGAAAAATTTTGTTGCAATGTATCTAAATTTAATAATATACTGTAATGCCAATATGAAAATAACTCGTAATTCCATCCCAGTATCTTTCTACAAACAAAAAGTAATAGCGGTAGCCTAGCGGTCAAGGTAAAGGTCTGGTAGCCGGCATATCATGAGTTCGAACCTAGTACTGCCATGCAGAGGGGGCCGATGCGCGTTAAATAAGTCGAAGCTCAAACTTCTTTGCGTTGTTGTAGTGTAGGAGAGAGAGGGTTGACATCTCAGGTGTCGCCCTCATCACTTGACAATGGGTCAAATTACGTAGGTCAGATGTGCCTTAAGCCCTCGAGTAGCTGAACAGTGATACCATGAATATTCGCTCTGCAAAAAAAAAACACACGGAATTTTATTTATTTTATACAAAAACTTTTTGTGCTCTCTTTAAATGAAGTCAAAACATTACTTGTGTCAGTAAAATAATCTTTTTTAGATAGAAGCAGTCTAAAAACAGTCACTAGGGCTATTGGCGATGAACCTCGTAATTTTGTACCATGGTAAAGTGACGAGGATGACACCGGAGCTGGGACCTCTTTTCCTAACTTCCACATCTCGCTATATGGAGAATTTTGAACCGCATCATATTTCACATGCACTGCACCTGCCCCCTCTGCACCGCAAATCCTCAGCAGTACCATGCCCGAACTCATGACACATCAGCCACGAGTCCGTTACCTTGACTACTAGGCTATCGCGGCCAAATAAGGACGGCAAAATACTTCCCTTCCTAAGATCTTGTACATGGATTTGTAAGATTTGATCTGGAACGCTTTTTAACTTCTGTGAGACACCCTTAGAATATAGAAAATTTTCGCGGGAAGAAAAAAAGCTGCATAGAAAACAAAATTACTTAGGATGGAAAAAAGTCAAAGTGTATTTATATGGAGGTTTTAAAAACTGTTCTTTATATGCTTTTCATTATAATTTTTATAATCTTTGTAATAAGCAATATTTTTTGAAATAAATTTTTGGAAATATTTACTGACAAAATAACACACATTAATATATTTTTTATTACATATTTCTTTAGCTTTAAGATACTTAGTGGAAAAATATACCTTTTTTTCCATATAAAAATATTCTTTTTTAAAGCAATAAAGTTTTTCTAGTGTGCTTTTTATATCTCTAATTTGTATTTTAAAAAAACTATATGCATTTAAACGTTAAGAAAAGCTTTTTTGACTCTATAAAATTGGTAACAAAATTAAAATAAAAATTTGAAACAAATATATAAAACTGATACGGGCTTATAAAAGGTTCATTCTTTTGATATAAAGAGGTTTTAGGTTGTTTTAGCTGTATAATTTTTTAAGATTGAAATTTCAAATCTTTAAATACGTTTTTCTCCGAAACAAAAAAAAATTTCCATATTATTTAATCCACAACCATCCATTATTATTTTTTTATACCTCTCGAGCTTTTATTGACATTCCAGAACAGCTGAAGTTTAACGCAGAAGGTGCTGTACCCTGGCAAGATAATAATTATACATTGCATTAATATTTTTTTAATAAATTTGTTTATTATAATATATTAATGCAATGTATAATTATTTATCTGTGTTTATCTTTTCGTTTAACTGTAATGAAGAGAAATACTTGAGTTTTATGTTTTTTCTTATTACGTTTAAAAACTACATAAGTAAAACTTTAATGTTTTAAAATTTTTGTTGATAAAAAAGTTACATTTTATGCCGTTTATTTTTATGTGAAGAAATATCTTTAAATGATTCAAAATTAATCCTATAATCACGTAAACTTAACTAAAGTGTTTGAGAAATATATTCAATATTTCCCACTAAAACCTTTAGCATTAGAAAGGTTTTTAAATATAATAAGGAAATTGGTAGATCCATTTTTAACTGCAATTCTTTTGATTTGCAAAATAATAATAATATTGTTTGTAATTGTCATAATTATGTGGATTTCATTGATGAACATCATAAACATGTCATATCTGGTAATTTAAATATTATTAAAAATAAAACTCTTAGAGAAATAATGGTTAAGGGTACAGGCTTTAGATTAATGCGCTCTATAATAATAATAAAGCTCTTAAAAGCACAAGTTTCTAAAGATATTAATAACTTCATTACAAAAATAGCAATTAAATACAACTTTCCTCTCGAAGCTTTTAATGAGTTTAAATGCAAAGTTTTATGTGAGTTACTTAAGCTGAGCTATAAAATCGATAAAAATATTACGTACCAAGATATAAAACACCAAATTTCAAATCTTCAAAAAGATTTCATTATTGTTTACATAGATAAAGTTCCGGGCAACTATGCAATCATTTGCAAATGGTTTTATAACTTTATACTTGACAAACAGTTTCAAAACAATAGCGCGTTTATTAAATCTAATAGCAGAGCAGTAGAGAAATCATTAACCGTATTTCAGATATTTATAAAAAACTAGAATTATATACAAAGAATATCAAATTTGTTTATATTTTCCTAACACCAAAATTTCATAAGAGTCGAATTAAATTTAGAACTATTACTAATGGTTTTAATACCTATATTACACAACCAGGCAAGATGTCGCAAAAAATTATACAACACACTCTAGACAGTATCTCAAACTCTATTATTGCAAAAAAAACAGTAAAGATATCGTTGAGAACATGCAAGGCAAGTGTATTAAATCTTTGCATAGCTTTGACTTCGAAGACTTATTCAACTCTATTGATATAAAGGATATGATTTTAGTACTTAGAAATGTCTATATATTAAATATTCATTAAATAAATTGATGAATTATGATAAATTTAATACTATTATACAATTTGTTTTGAAAGAAAATTACATATTTCATAATAACTATTATTATCAACAAATTAATGGTCTGCCACAAGGTGGTCCAGCAAGTAATAGTCTGGCTAATATTTATTTACACTATTACGAGAATGAAAAAATTGATACAGACTCTTGTTACTTTTTCAGATACATCGATGATTTAATTATTTTCAGCAATAAAGCTGACTTTACAACTAATTTAATGTATTATCCACTCGACTAGAAATTAATAAAAACCAACTGCAATTTAGAGTCAGCAAACTTCCTAGATCTCCAATTAAAAGTTGAAAATAGTATGCTAAAGAGTAATATTTTTGATGAAAGAGACTCTTTTAAATTTGATGTTTTAAAAATGCCACATTGAAATAGTTCCCTTCACATTTCAATTTTTAGAAATATTATTCTAAATTATATAAAAAGAAATAGAGATTCAGTATCCGAAGAAGTTTTAAAAATTAATAATTATAAAAAATTCTTTCAAAGTTAAGACTATAAGACTATAATTATCCAGCTAATTTTATGTATAAATATATGTCTTCAAAATTATAGCTATTTAATTATTATTATTTAATATATTCAGTTCCATTTAGTTTATAGTCAATTATTCTTAATTTTCTTATAATAAGTTTAGTTACTAATATATATATATATAAATATATATATATATACATATATATATATAGAGAGAGAGAGAGAGAGAGAGAGAGAGAGAGAGAGATGGTGCCATTATTCTCAGTTATGCTGTTTTCTTGTGCTTGGTATTAGTATACTTTTGGAATCAGAATACATCGATTAAGATTTAATTTCTTCGCACATTTTCATTATTATTACTTATGGTCATAATCATTATTAACCTCTATTGATAATATTTTTGTTTAAATATATTTATATTTGTCTATTTCGTCCGGATTCCTATTGTAATTTAATTTTCCAATACTATTCTATTGATGTTATATTCACCCACGTGGGTTTTTGGGCCTTTGCCTTGGTTTATCTCCTATGCTATTATGTCGAAAGTTTCCGCTGAAGGGGAAGGTTGAGATCTCGGAAAACACTGTTTAACCCTGTTTCACTGTCCTAAGAGAGTGACAGCTCGGGAAACCATAATAGTTTTTCCACTCTAGCTATATTTCTCTTTTTTGGTTTGTAATGGTTCCATGTTCTTGGTTCTTTCGGTTTGTTCTTAAGTTGTTTTAGGTTTTATTAGTCTTCTTTTTAGTCTATTTACTGCTATATATATATATATATATATATATATATATATATATATATATATATATATATATATATATATATATATATATTAGCCTAAATTATTTTTATACTTTTCTACAAACTCACAAAATTTGAAAGCTCTAAGTTTAAAAAACGCAGAGTTGTGATAACTTTTGCGGTTTTTTTATTCACATCCCAATGGTAAGTCAAAACTTAAAATTTTTTTTTCTCGGAAAGTTAAAATAACTAGTTTGAATTCATTTAAAATGATAAACCTTTTTTTCTATTGTGTCTAATACTTAGAAATTATTTTCACTTGTTGATAATTTTGTACATGGAACTAAAGTTGGTATGCATTTTTCAATCAAAGCAATAATTATATTTTTAAAAAATAATTGAATTTAGTATTTACATATTTTTTAAGTAATTTCCAATAAGAAATCATATTATCGCAAAATCTATACCAATTTTGTTATGCATAGTTTGACGTACTGGTAAATCAAATTTCATATATGTACGTCAATATTTGTAGGAAGAGAGAGAGAGTAGCATTTTAAAATCACTTCATAAGTTTCAAGTTTTTCCCTTAAAAAGTTAAATGGTTTTCTTTTTATGAAATTTTGAGCACAAAATCTGTTTTACATCATACATACACATAGGAGGCAACCAAAAAAGTTATGAAAATCCTTAAATAAAATTTTTTGTGCAAATCGTACCATGTCCCCTTAAAAAAATCCTTTCAGATATTGTAGGTTTATTCAAAAGTATGTATACTTGCGGTTAGGTTGTACTATGTTTATTTCCTATTCCTAAAAAATGTAGGGTAAGAATGAAGGCACATACAGCAATTTATGAAACATTTTTTTCTTATTTACTTAACAACAAAAATGGTACAAATCAAACTCATAGAAGTGCAAGTCGTTTGCACTCCATACAAGCGTTTTTGTAACTGATTTTCTCGTGTGCATTTTGAAATTAATCTTTGGAAACTTCAGAATAATCGTCTGTTCTAAGGGGTTTTTTTTATTGCAATGTATATTAAAAATTTTAAAATGGCTCCTAAAATAAATATGTGTCTTGAAGATTACGTAACAGCACTTTCTGAGAAGAAATATTCGTATCAACAAGTTATAAAGCGGTATAAAAATCTCATATGTATTGCATTTTTAAAAAAAATATTTATAATATAAATGAAATTTTGGAAAAAAAAGAAACGTCTGGCTGAAAGTAAAAATGAAAACATGACTACCAAACCTCATTCTAAGACTGTTCGAACACAGGCAACTATCAAGAAAGTGAAGTCTCTGATTCTAAAAATATCCGCCCAATCAAAGATTCATTGCATCGAAACTAGGAATGTCCTCCGGCACTGTAAGTAAAATCATTCATAAGGACTTAAAGTTAAAACAGATGTTTAACCCTGTATCTACCGACGGTACTTATAAGTAACACTCACTTTAAAATTACATAGAATAAACATTTTTACGAATACTCTGACGATACTTAGCAGGAATATTCTTTAAAATCTACTCTTCCGAGATATATGGAAGCAAGTATATTCTATGATGAGTATTTTAGCGGGGAAGGTGAATAGTTTTATAACAGAAATTGAGTTTTCAACTTAAAGCGTTTTCAGTGAATTGCGAAGATTTTCATTTTTGTTCCGGAAAAACAGTCAATGGCAAAATTTAAGTGTCTTATTTTTATTGTATGTTAATGAAGACCTTATAAAACGATTTGACTCTTTATTTTAAGTGAACAGTGTATATAATTAAATTTACAGTTAAATATGTTTAATTAATTAATTAGCTCTAACGGATTAAATTCCCCAAAATTGAGTATTTTGTTTATGTATATCCCTTAATTTTAAAAGTAGTGATCGAAAAAAAAATTGCATGAAAAAAACTGCAGTAAATCATGCTGTGGTCGATAAAGGGTTAAAGGAAAGTGACATCAATTTCGGCTTAGGATAATCGTTCCAACTCTACAACGATTTTAAGCATACCGCTGAGATTGGCTCTTATATAATGTCCTAAATCAACTGCACGTGACCTTGCAGTCATCTGATTTGAGAATCCTACAGAACACCTATAAGATTTGCTGGAATATAGGATTCGTCAACAGAATGTATTAATGCGATGCCCAAGTTTGTTCATTTAATTTATCTGTCCTACATCTAGATTCTAAATTTAACATCGCATCATGACTTAAGTTAAAATTAGTTAAGTTTCTCTCTATTGACAAATTAACTTTACACTAAATTAACAGTCCGATCGTATAGTGGTAACAATTATATTTATTGATTAACATATTGGTAAAAAAAAACGTTGAAATTTACAAGGATGGTACTTATCTGAGAGAATAGGAGCGGCGGAGGGTGACCTCGGATAGCGAGTTCGCTTCCCGACTGGAGGTTTTTTCTGGCAGACGTAAGAGGGAAAAAAGCCTCGAGACTTCTCGCGGACCAGCTTTTAAAGCCGACCGCACCACTTGGAAAAGAATCCGCTACGGATTCATTACTATCAAATCTACCACCCTGATTGGATTCCACTGTCCGTGTAAGAACACAACCTTGCCGGCCATCAGGTCCGTTGAACCCGACGCACCCACATTCCTAAACAGGGCAAATGCAAAAATTACAACTGCATCTCAGGGGCCGGCGGCCTCCCATCAGTATCTAGCAAGGATATGCTGAAGAGTACTCTTATGAACCAATAGAAGATAAGCGCCGAAGAAACCACCAGATTTGTTAGTTCAATGCTGAAACGACTTCAGGAGGTTCTCAAATGATGAGATTACCAACTAGCTACTAAATAGCTCATTATTCCCTTTTCAGAAAATTTTTTATATTTACAACTGAAACAGTGAATGCAGACTTTTTCTACTTGATTTTTGTTAGTATCTCTACAAACCTGTCTTTATTTTAAAATCTGTGAATGCAAACCAAATTAACTTTTATTATTCTGAATACTTGAAGTGAACTAAATAAAATATAAGCATTTTTTTTTAAAATTCCAGTCAATAATTTTTTTTTCGTTGTTCATGTAAGCAATAGTACGTGAACGCAGACTTTTTCTAGCTAGGGTATATGTATAATCAGTTACAATATTTACTAAATTGCTCTAGATCAGTGATACTCAACCAGCGGCCCTTTCTCAGTGGTCTGGTCGTGGCCCGTGGCACTATTAAAATTTAATTCTTTAAGAACAAAACGTTAAAAATTTAGCGAGAAATTACATCAATTTTATTATCGATTTATTTTTATTTTTGGTAATTGTAATAGTTAGAGAGAGAGAGAGAGAGAGAGAGAGTTAGCAAATAAAAGTGGAACAGCAATATTTTTATGGTTGACACTAATTCATTTCCTACTCTTATAGCTCACACTCTCTCTCTGTTTATTTATTTATCTTGGTGGAACTTTCAATCGTTAATAAAATACAGTTTTAAACCGCTCAATTGAGCTGAAATTTTATATATATGATTATTTGGGATGACAATACAGTAATTTAATTATGATTAAGAAAAATCTCGATTAAGACTAATTATTTAAAGAATTACAAATACAGCCACGTTGGCATCATTTTTGGGACGACTTGTGTCAAAACTTGAAAAGGTATTTTTCTCGCGTTTTAAAGAATTCAGTTGAACAGAAATTTTGTAGATTAGATTGTTTTGAATAACGAGAGAGAGATATACGATACTTTAATGATAGCTAATTAGAATTAATTACCACTTAATTTTATGATTATATCGTATGTATATACATATTTATATTAATTGTAACTATTTAACAAAAAGTAGTTAAAATAAAAATTTTCTATGTTGATCTAAGAAGGAATGGACTTGATTTTTTTATATTACTTGTTATTGATATCATTTTAAATTATTGTAATTTTGGAAATCAAGTGGTCAAAATGGATTCATTTGATCCTTTTTTCCATCTTTTAGTACCTTCAGCGTGTTTTTTGCATTCGCCAATTCGTAAGAGGATAATCTCCCATGGAGATTCGTAAGAGGATACTTTTGTTTAATTTCATTACTAAATAAATTATTTGTTAATAAAAAAGTACACCGTCTATTATTTTGAATAAAATACTTTTCAGAGACATTTTAAAGCTGACTGTATGTAACGATTGATTAATTAAAATCTCTGACTTTCATTATTTTGGATTTTTAGAAACTTATTGTTAAAAAAATGAAAGTTTTTTGGTTTTTTTTCTTAGCACCAGAATCGCTTCATTTTCATTAATTGAAACTAATTTTTTTAATTAAAGAAGAAAGCCAGACAATGAAATAAGTGGAAGAAATTTTAAAAAATGGAATTTAAATGACATCATTGTAGCAATCACTCGCATCGTACGCGTATACAACCACTCAGAAGTCATGAGGAAAATAGGAATCACCCATGGGGATTAAGTTATACATTCGGGAAAAGTCCATGCAATGCCGGTTTAACCTGAGAGGACGAAAAATCGTACGACGGGGAAAAGTAGTCCAAGATATTTCAAAAAAGAATAATTTTATGAAAAAAACCACACCCACCTCTGGATTGATTGATTGATTGAATATTAACGTCGCATTGTTCAGCTACACGAGGGCTTTTGACGATGGACCACGTAATTTTGAACCAACCCACCTCTGGAAGTGCTGATATTGAGAAGAGTTTAAACGTGGGAAAGCCCGTGCAACGCTGGACCAGGCAAATGGCATATTTTAACGACATAATTATAAAAATCACTCACATTGCACGCGTACAAACACATGCAGAAATACTAGAGTCATTAGGGAAAGAGAAAGCTCGTGCAATGTCGGGCCATGCAGCTAGTGAAAAATTAAAATTTGTTTTTTGGTAAACAAACGTATCTATCTATCTATGTTTCTATCTGTGTCTATCTTCTCACGAACCGCACGACGCAAAAACTCGCTAAAGGTACTAAAAGATTGAGAATAATTCGGGAAAGCCGTTTTGATCATTTGTAATCCAATATTGCAATTAGTTAAAGAGATATTAATTAAAAACATTGAACTCAACTTTCACCTGCATTGTCGGAACAACATTATGGTTATAAAAATGACGTAAGTTGACGTAAAAAACCGATTTTTCAGCCATACTGACCAAACCGGCTGTGCATTGTTACAACCATGAATACGAATCATGTTTTTTTAGCGTTTTTAATTAAATCTTTTTAACTAATTGTAATTTCGGAATTTAAATCATGAAATAAGTTTCCTTAGATCATTTCCCATCTTTTGTACTTTCGGATGCGTTTTTTCTGCAACTAGAGATTCGGGAAAAGATAGCCTCACTTCGATAGATACGTTTGTTTAGCTATGGATTTAAAAACACGCATCCAAAAATATGCAGCCGTTTCAGAATAGTAAACTGTAAGAATTTTTTGATACATTATTTATCAAACGATTATTACGATTTTTTTTCTAAAAAAATGGTAAAGCAGTATTGCTTTCTATTATTCATTACTAAACTAACTATTTAATAATAAATTCGTAAATTGCCTGTTTTCATGAGGAAAAGACTGGATTAGCTTTGTAAATTATTAATCGAGAAATTTGTAAAAAGTTATTTTCCCTACGAAAAAAAGAGATTTATGCTCAAAAACGCCCTTGCAATGCCGATTTGAAAGGAAGGAAAAGAAACCTGTTTGTGTGTCTGTGACAGAGAAAAAAAAGTGGAAGAATATTTGGAAAAGGGAATTTAAATGACAAATATAGAAATCTCTCGCATCGCGCATTCACACCCATAAGTGCTGGCGTCCAAAGAGAAACGAAAAATTTCCATTAGGGATAAAGTTATACCCTCAGAAAAAGCTCGTGCAATGCTGGACTAAACGGGGGGGAGGGGCAGATGCGTCCGACGGGACAAAGAGATGGAAGAATCTTCAAAAAAGAGAATTTTAAAGAAATTGATATAGAAAGCCCCCACACACACCAGGAAGAGCTGGCACTGAGAGGGGAAGGAGAAACTTCCAAGGCAAAAAGCTACACACTTGAAGAAGCTTGTGTAAGTATGTATGTAAAGTAAAAGTATGAGAATCAAAATTAGAAAATTCAACTTTCGATTGCTTTTTTGTGGTAATTTTTTCTCCCTTCTTCTTATATATTTTTATTTTTTACGAACTTTCTAAATGAAAAAAAAAATTCTTTACTGTTAGATTAAAATGTGGTTTATGGAGCAAAAGTTAATTTTTTTCTTTTAAGTTAAGTATTGAAAATTCACCAACAGGGTTTTTCTTGCAAATTTCTCTGAAGTATTCGATCAACTCTAAAAGCTACCATATGATTATAATTTCAAGTACTTAGTATCTAAGATTTTTTTTTCATTTTACCATGCAGTTCTTAAACTGCATCGTTGCATGTAGTTGTTGTTGTTGTTACTATGCCACCTGGTCATGCAAAGGCCAGATCAAGGCCCACGAAATTCAACATGGCAAAGGGCTGACGCCTGTCGTTAGCCATAGCTTTCCGCACCATACAAGTGACAGAACGATTTAGCTCGTTTCTACCCCAATTTTGGGAGAGAAAACTTGGGGGCAGGGACCTCCCACCTTTCTTCTCCTTCCACCAGCCTTACGAGAGGTTTTGCATCTCGACGGCTATTTAAAGTACCCCATGCTGTGAAGGCACTATATATTTACAAATATCCATGCCTTCTCCGGGATTCCAACCTAGGCCAAACAGCACAGCGGTCAGCGTCGCTAACCACTATACCAGAATGGCGAAAAAATTACTTTTATTTTATAATATACGGATTTTGATACGGAGTATGGAGATTCTTTGGTGTACAAAAATATCCAATATTAAATTTACTTTATTAAAATTTTAAATAGAATACATCAGTTCAAAAAGGAACAATAAAGTTTTCCTGTCAAATTATTTGAAAAAGTCTAAAAATGAAGGAATTTTTACTGGGATTTATAACATGTCTGTTTTTAAAAACATTTAAACTTGTTTTAAAATCGAAGAAAAAAATATACTTTTAAAATTTTATTCCGGTCATTTCTTAGTGATAATATTTTGGAAAAAAAAACATACTTATTATAAATAAGGTAATTAATGTTTAATTATGTATTATTTGAAAGTATAAAAAAAGATGGAAAAAAATTACAAAAAATTATTCTTTTAATCAAATGTGGTTACTTACACTTTATTTACAGAAAGATAATATAAACATTTTTTTTAAATAAGATTCGCAATTAAGTAAGTTATTCGCAAACGATATCCGAAAACTAAATAAAGCGATGTCGATACAATAAAAACGTTAGCTTCTTAAGCGGAAATCGTGTCCGAAGGCTGAGTAATGCTATGTTGACATAATAAAAACATCAGCTTCCCAAATGAAGAAGGTGTCTGTAGACAAGGTAAAGTTATGCGTCAGTACCCTAAGCAAGGTCGGTGTTTGTAGACAAGGTAAAGCTATTCGTGAGTATCCTAAGCAAGGACGGTTTTTGTAGACAGGGTAAAGCGATGCATCAGTATCCTAAACAAGGACGGTGTATGTAGACAAGGTAAAGCTTTGCGTCATCATCCTAAGAGAGAACGGTGTTCAAAGACAGGGTAAAGGTATATGGATAAAATAAGAACGTGAGCTCCCCAAGCGAAGACGGTTTCCTAAGACAGGGCAAAACTATATTAATACAATAAAAACGTCCAATTCCTAGGTTTTCACACAGAAAGGCTTTAATTATATAATCGGTATTCAATCGTACATAATTAGTGAGTTCGAACATACATAATTAGTGAGTTCGAACATACATAATTAGTGAGTTCGAACTTGATTTTTTTTTACTTATTTTTAGACAATTTCAAATGAGAACTCAGTTTTTGATGCATCTTGTTAGTATAGATTTATTTTATGCTTTCATTAACATGTTTATAAATAAAAGTGATTGAGCTATTGAAAGATGTATAATGCTTTTAACTTTCTTTACCTAATTACGTAAAAACGAAATATTTAAATCCGTACAATCAGATTTCATTTCAAATTTTCAAGCTTTGAAATGTTTCAGGGCATACTTCAAGTAGTGAAATAATAAAAATTTAGATTCCGTTTTTGTGATGCATACAAATTTAATATTTCTGATAGAGCTTGGAGAGTTTTTGTATGTCTAATATGATAATTTAATTATTCTCTAGAACTGTAAAAACAACTTTTTAGCTCAATTTTTTTCTCTTTAGTTGAACATGAATATAGTATCTCGAAATACATATTTGATGAAAATCACTGGATAATTTCCCCTTAAAAAATTATAAAATATCTTGTCATTTTTAAAATTCTTAAATTTTCTACTTTCTTCATATATATAAAATTATTTGTAAAATATTGGATACCATTTAGAAAAGAAAAAAAGGGGTTTTCTTCATTATATTCACAGGCAGCTTTAATAAAAGTATGACAAATTTAGAAGTATACAGTGAAGTAGTTTTTAATTGTGCACTTAAAGGTTATTCGTTACCCGCCAAATTAATTGAAATTGTAGCCAAGTTGAGGGATATCACTGATATTTATCGTTTGGTAATATATGTCGTGGCTAAGTTATGATTTTTATTTATTTTTTAGGTATACTTTTATTAGGGTAAACCTATTATTAATTTTAAGCAATTCGATTTTTTAAAAAGAATTAACTACATTTCTATTTGGGACACAGTTTTATTGCAGTATTCTATTTTTGTAATTTCCGTTGGACAATAAGATATCTCAGAAATTACTGGTGAGTGCAAGAATTAAATTTTTAAGGTGAGTTTCGCGATAAATTATTACGGATTAATTGGTTTACTAAATTCACTCGTTTGATAATTTTTACTGTTTTTAAGGGATTGAATTTCTTTTTTTAAACCTTAGTTAAGATTTTACTGATTTCACTCAATAAGAAATATGATAAATCTGGTAAAGGCGTAACACACAAAACTGTTTCTCAAAAAAGTAATAAAATGGGAGTTCTCGAATTTTTTTATTGCGAATCTTACGATGAGAATCCGAACTAACGTTAGGATAAATCTGCCAGACAGATATTTTTTTATTGGTAAGAGATTGCGAATTTTTACTGTTTTATTCAATTCCTACTATTATGTATATATATATTATTATATACTATTATGTATATAGCTCATACGCTCTATATATTTATTTATTTATTTATCTTGATTTAATTTTCAATCGTTAATAAAATACATTTTTAATCACTCAATTGAGCTGAAAGTTTATATACATGATTATATTTTGGATGACAGTAAGACTACTCTGAATCATCATGCCAGATCGGCCGTGTAATAATCCCTTGGGGATTATTTCAAGGGAAAATCCGTCACCCGCGCAAAGCAGGGTGCGCGGCAGATCAGAACTCGTTTAGACTTATGTAAAGTGTGGGCTGTTTTTGTGATGTAACGTGTATATGTTTAAATAATTGTTAAAATTGATAAATTTGTTTGGCCAAAATGAAGGCTTGCTTACTCACAATGATGCAAACTTTACTGGCGCAGTCGGCAAAAATCTGCAAACATATTAAATTAACGTAAATTTAAAAAAAAAAGTAAAGCGCTCGTCTTCACAAAAACGGAAGCCACTTTTGGAATAAAAAAATAAGCTAAGAGCCTCCTTTTTATATAATATGACTCTTCAATTTGTAATTAGAGATAAATAAAATATTAATTTATGTCGACGAGTTCTCAAAATGAATGTGTAAAATGTTTTTTTTTTTTTTTTTTTTTTTTTTTTTTGCACGCCAGTGCTTACTTTCGTTTTGCCATATCAGTAATATAAATGGTAAACTTGTTTGGATACGGCAGCATTCGATAAATTTCGTAAATAACACGACATGTGTAAAGTATATTAGATAATTAAGTTTTGTTGTTTGTTTGAATACATCAGTATTCTACATGATAAATTTGTTTGAATACATCAGTATTCTACATGATAAATTTGTTTGAATACATCAGTATTCTACATGATAAATTTGTTTGAATATTCCAGTATTCGATAAATTTCGTAAATAGCACGACATGTGTTAAGTACTTGAGATACGTAATTTTGTTTGCTGTTGTTTGTTTGTTGTCAGTATTTTAAATTGTAAATTTGTTTGGAAACACAAGTATTTGATTAAAAGTATAAGAACTATTTGTTGTTATATTATACAGTATTCCTGTATTAAATAACTTTTTGTGTTAAGTCTTGCATACGCCAGTGTTCAACAAATTTTTGAGAGTAATAAGATTCGGGTTAATTTTTGAAGTTACTTCGTTTCCAGGTTATTCATATATTTAGAGTTAATTTTTTTTTCTTTTCCCGCTAGATGTATTAATTGAAATGTTTGGTTGAAATATAATGTATTCCAAAGACTATTTTTACGAGTAATCTAAATGTAGTAGCAATAATGTGAAATTATATGATACATGCAAACCGTTGAAGCGATGAATCAATAATTACCTCTACACCGGAAATCATTTTTTTTATGTTGTTGTGGAACAGTTTCTTTTTGATTTATTGAAGTATAATGCAAAACATTTTTTTAATAAAAGTTTTTGTGGAATTGTTTGGAAAAAATATTTTCTAACTTTGTGACACTTTGATTGGTTCTCATGTCATAAAATGTCATTCTAAAAAAAAATTCCTTTACTTAAGATATAGATAGTGTATAAATTGTGACTATTTTTTTATTGTCATATTTTACTCTATTTTATTTGTGATTTAATTAATTACGATATAATACTTGTGGATATGTTTAGACCAAACGATATTTCATTTTGTATTTGGGTACTTAAGATTGCATTAATATCATATGACATAACTTAAATGGGAAGTTTTAATTTAGTTACATATTGAGAGGTGTAGTTGTAGCAAAAGTTTATTTTTTCTTTCTCATTTTCGTGATTTTATTATTGAGTAGATAGGTAAACAAGTAGTAAAAATGGCTTATTTGGGTAAGGCACGAAAGGAGGATCTTAGGCTATTGGCAGAGGAGCTGAATCTTAATGTAAGGGATAATATGAAAATTGCAGATTTGAGTAAACTAATTACCACACACCCAGATTATGATGAGGAGTTTAGCAAATGTATATATATATATATATATATATATATATATATATATATATATATATATATATATATATATATATATATATATATATATATGCTGTAGCATATATTTTAAATTTTTCATAAATTTATCTTTGAATCTCTGAATATTAATTTCGTAATTTTTTCTGTGTTCTCGTATTTTTTTTTACAAATTAAGTTAATATTTGATGAACTAAATATTTCTATAATAAATTCTTTTTTCAACCAATCATTAATCAAGTTCTTATTTTTGATGATTCATATTACTTATAAATGAAAATAAAGATAGAAAAATATACTTTTGACTAAATCTTCTTTTCATATAGCTCACAAAATAAATACCTTTAAAAACATTTTGTTAAATAAAAAGAGAGAGTGCAGTTTATAATACGATTTGTATGAGTCTTGCACACCTTTTGCGGCCTGAGAGATTCTTTACAACTTTACAAAATTCGACTATAATGTACAATATTTTTTGTATAAAAAGTGTGTGTGGGAGGGATTTTTTGTAAAAAATAAATCCCATAAATGTTATTATTTTATCACGCCGCTTCTGTTACTGCGAATCTTTTTTTTTTCTAAATTGAAATTTATCAAACATAAATCGTGCTCAAACATAACGCACGAAAATCTGCAACATTAATTACGATACGCAAATACACATGCATTGAGATAAACTTGCAAAAACTAAGTGAAAGATTTGAGAAACAGATATCTCACTAATTAAATAAATTAAACGTTATTTGATTATTGCATTATTATTATACTATCTATGTCTGTATACATGAAAAACAATGAAAACAATAATATATCATTCTATTTTAAATTTTCACTCCAACAAATGTTTGCAATGGATCCAAATCTAATATAAAGATATATAAGGCCCGCGAAATTGCAAAATTTTTCCGAAGTGGCCCACGAGAAAGAGGTGAGGGGGGCCCAACTTAGATCGAAGCTAGGAACTTTGCTTCTACTGTTATTGTTCGGGGACAAACTACCGGTTTCAGAGTGGCGAGGGGAAACGTCCCTCCTTTCATTTTAGGGGGGTGTATGTCCGACTGAAGCCGAATAAACGTTACATTCCCGAGCGTGACGTTCATTCAATTTCACTCTCAAGCAAATCGCGTCAATAGAAGTTATCACTTCAAAAACGCACAATTGAACACATAATTTAAGATTACATAGATACTGATCTCATGTTTTTACTACAAAAATACATTAAAAGTAACTTAAACATTGATATAAGTCTAAATTTAATGAGATTTTGGAAAGTTAAAAAATTTAATTTGAATTATAATGAATTTTTATAAATATTTAGTTTTTAGAAACTAATGGGACTTTTACTTAAAGTGCGTTTTGAAAGAGTTTTTAAAATAGAAATTAAATGATATTTAGAATTTTTATATAAAATTGTAATAGGAATATGAGATGTTGTTGTGCCCTTCCCGAAGGGAAGGAATGGAAGTTTTGCCAGTGCCTGAGACAAGTCGGATTTCTTCATGATAGATGGAGACACCATCTATCTCCACAATGTAAGCATGAGACTGGAGGGGAGAGAAATATACTCCTGCACCCTGGACCCATGGTTTCTGCTGGCACCGGCCAAAATAATTTTGGACCCACTGATTTAACACGCATGTACTCCACGTATACTAGGAGGGTAGTTGGTGACATCGGGCATCAAAACTACTTCCTCCGGTTTACAGTCCAATGCCCTAACCACTAGGATATCCACGGCCCTAGAAATATCAAATATCCATATAATATTCTTATGAATTTTGTGTAATTTATATTTAACTGTATCCTAAAATAGGGTAAACAAGTTGAATCTACTTATTTAGTAGGTTAATATTACTTTCTGTTGCACATTTATTTTATGATAAAACTAATGTTCGCAAGCAACGTCGTCCCTTACATTTTAATGTAGTTCAGTGCTTCTCAAACTTTCAATACTTGTGACCCAATATTCAATCATAATTTTCATCGCGCCCCCTCCACACAATAACAATGTATTGAATTCAATAATACAATACTTTGACGCTTAAGTTTCAATTCGACTTTAACGTCTTAGATGCAATCGTCGTATAAAGACGTCTCGTTCAGTCAAAGCGTAATTTGTTCTGGACGTATATATATTTTTTCCGAAATACGATCTTTTATGTTCACTACCATCCATAAAATTATTCCGAAGGCTTTGGGAATGTAATCAAAAGATGTTGACAGTGTTTGCAAAGGAATTACTAATTTTAGAGGATTTGCTTATTTATTCCCTTTCTCTCTTCCCCCTCAAAAACACCACACATGCATGCATACGTGCAAAACGGTGATGTTCGGGAGCGAATTGTGTAACTTTCCATCGGCAGTTAAGGGATTCATTATAACCGTACAACTTATCGTTTGTATTTGCATCTATTTTACATAGGACAAGCCCGTGGGGTCACTGACAATTATCAATCTTAGTATTGTCAAATTAGCTATAAAATACCACGAGTAAAACTGATAGATTTATAAGTGTTTTATAGCAGTATAAATTTTTGCTTTATTTTTTATTATGTCAGATTGATTGATTGAATATTAACGTCGCACTGTTCAGCTACACGAGGGCTTTTGGCGACGGACCACGTAATTTTGAACCATGGTCAAGTGACGTGGACGACACCTGAGCTGGCACCCCCTAAAACTACCACACCACACCAACGGGAGGACGTTTAAGCTCTCGACAGATTTAACGTGCATCGCTGCCCTACACGGCGGGTCTTTAGTGGTACTGGGCTCGAACCTGTGACAAAGCAAGCCACAGTCCGATACCTATACCACTCGGCTACCGCGGCCACTTTATTATGTCAGAATGTATTTTATTTACTTTCAATAAATGAATAATTTTTTTTTAAATAAGCTTTTGTTTTCCTCTTTTCTATATGCTCGCGCCCCCTCCTATCGTTACCACGCCCCCTAGGGGGCACGCCCCACAGTTTGAGAAGCACTGATGTAGTTTCAAGTGGATCTTGGCGAAATATTGGAGATACAGCCAAGTTCGCATCATTTGGTTGACCATTTTGGTGACCATGTGTATGCTTCTTGAAAATAGGACAACTTCATGAATTCCGACGTAAGCAGAGTGTTCGAGAAAATGGCGAAAAGTAACCAAGCAGCCTATAAATTGGGGTGGCTGGTAGAAACTCAGTTAGCGGAAACAACATATTTCATACGTTCGCGATAAGTTCCGGAGAATTAAGTTTAAACTCTACCCCCTAATAGGCCGGAACTCACATTTAAGTAGAGAAAACAAAGTGCTTCTCTATACAGCCGTTATGCGTCCCATCTTAGCTTATGCAAGTCCAGTATGGGGTTATGCCGCTAAAACTAATATCAATTAACTAGATACTTTGCAGAATTCTTTAATACGTACGATTGTCAAAGCAACTAGATACATGCTCAATGACGACATACGCAATGCTCTTAAAATTAATAGTTTTAAAACCCATATTCAGAATATTGCAATTAACTTTTTTAATGATTTGGATACAACCAATCACGTCAATATGCAAAACTTAAATCCTTACACTCCTAATGACAATACTAAAAGGCCAAGAAGAATTCTTCTTGATTCTTACAATCCTCCGTAATTTTTTAATCTTGTGCAATAAAATATTGCACACCTTATTTGCTAAAATTTATCTTTTAATTTTTGTCATTAATCTTTTCCTGCTCTCCCCACTGGACCTGCGCCTCTCCATTTATTAAATCCTAGCCCCGAGGGCAGCCAATCAGAGTCAATTATCACTTTACCAGCATCCAACCAGAGATCAGCCTCTAAGCTCTCAGCCATGCCAAAAAATCTTAAACATCTCCCACCCAGATGAAGCACGTTTGCCACGCCTCCCAGATTCCATCGACCAACCAATCACCGCCATGCCACTAAGCAGAATGAAAAAACCCACTTTCGCCAAGCCCCACATCCAAGTTTTATCACGACAAGGGATTGAGGACTGTATTACAGTCCGGATGCCCAAAAGACAACGTCTACACTCAGTTAGCTTTACTTCAGTTGTGTTAACGAGTTTACTTGCGAGTGGCTGCTGACACGAATCAACTTGAAGTACTTGTACTTTTATGACGCTGATAGTTCTGTCTGAGTGCTGGAAATGTTTGAGAGTGATTTGAAACCTAATCTGTGAATTTTCTGATGTATTCTTTACTTTAAGGATTGTTTTTCTACCAAAAACTTCATCACTCTTAATGAACTGTTTTACTCTTTCGAATTGATAGCATAAAATCATTGAGCTCCGATCTTTGCAACAATATTGTTACTAGTTTTGTGTAAAATGGTGTAAATAATTTGTATTTGGATGTGTAATGCCTTTATCTTACACTAATCTATGTTTAATTTACGTAAAAATTGTAATATTCACAAGCAGCGCTGTCATTTACGTTATGGTGACGATTCAATGAGAACTTGGTGAAATCTTGAATAGAGATCTTTGTTGAAATATTGGCAATAGAGCCAAGTTGACATCATTTTTAGCGAGTTAGGGACCCTCTCGATTCATCTAGAAACTAATGGAGAAATCACTAATTTCACGCTCTATGTCACGAGCGGTTTTTTCTCGAAGTTTCAGCGGAGTCTATAAATAGAGATGCTCACCAAAACGAGAGTCAGTCTTGTTTCAACCAGCGATTAGTGAGCATTGTTTTGACTTCGATTAGCTTGGCTGTGAATAATCTCTTACATACGTGTATTGTAGACACTGTTAATTGTGTCTGAGTGCTGTTGAAGATGTATATACATTCTGAAATTCATTCTGTGAATATTGCTGCTGAATCCTGTATTTCAAAGATTGGATTTTTGTCAATAAATTGTTATCGCTCTTAGTAACTGTCTTTCTTCTTTGATACTAATTTGCTTAAAATCCTCGAAGGCGATCAACGTAACGTATTTATACTAATTTTCATAATTCCTATAATTATGTTTAATACTTATAAGCAACCATTAACATGATTTTAGAAGAGAATAAGAATTAATATACTGTTATACTGTTTTTTGATCCACTCTGGACATTAAACGATGTAAAGTAAAAGTAAACAATATGTAAACAGAGAGAGAGAGAGAGAGAACTGAAACACATTTAACTTATCAATGCACTTAAGACATAATTTTGCCTCAAACCATTTCTTATTTATACGAAAGTTATCTAATAAAAACATTTATTCTTCCTTTCCATTTTGAGCTTAATTTCTTTGCGGAACGAAATTATAGCTCTGAGACATTGTAAATGAAACGAAATTATAGCTCTGAGAAATTGTAAATGAAACCAGTAACATGTTCTTCGCACAACGACACATTAAATTTGTTCTTTACCTTTTGTTGTATTTAATGCTGTAACTATACTCCAAGTGGATATTTTATGGTTTTAGTGTTTCAGGGGATAAGAAGTTTGGATGCAAATGCATTAGAAAATGTTTATATTATTTAGATACAATCTTAAGAATTCCACCTTGTTTGGTACAAGAAATGAACTAAATTTTTGTGATATAACATGATTCTCTTTTCCTGTTTAAGGATTCCCTGTACCTTAGTCTTTCATGTAAATTTATTTTATCCAATTTTATGTTTCATTTTTCTTTTAAAAATAAAATAGTCTTACACAAGTAACATTTCACCTTTTAATAAAATATTGGAGTTAAACTAAACGTTATTTTTTTAATTTTTAAGTAAATATTTATGCTTTAAATTTTTTTTCTTCATATTACATTTTCTTATTCAATATATCCAAAACTTGATAAAAATATGAACACTTATTTCATTTCTGGATATCATTTCACCATAGAAATTCAGGTAAGTTCTTGAAATATACAAATTTTGAATATAAATTCGTGAAACTTACTTTATCATGTTTAAAATATTTAATTTTTTACATGCATTAAACTGTTGAGGACAATTAAAATATAATACTGGTATACATATGTGTGAACATAAATACAACTTCTTTAAAACAGTTGTATTTCGATACACTGAAAACAATGCAAAATAATGCCTTGTTTTTAAAAATTTGGTTCGAAAATTATTTTAAATATATTTATGTACATAAAAGTTAACTAATTAAGCCATACACGTTATAAAAAACTATTCGTAATTGAAAAAAAGTATTTATCGAAAAAGTGCATTCATCTAAAACAATCATCAGTAGAAAATAAATTTAACTTTAGTAATTTTATTTTCTGTATTCCCACACACACACAAGATTCTTCTCAATTTGAAATAACTTCGTTCCATTGAAATTCGAAAATAAATTTGGAATTCCTTTTATTTTGTAAATAATGTTTGTTTTTTTGCAATGTTTATAATGTTTGTTTTGCAATCAGTTTTATTCGATCATCTACATTATTAAAAATAAAAAACGTGTTTCCATTGCACCGAAGTATATACAGTAGAACCTGTTTTTGTATGATCCTTTTTTATGCAATTTGTTTTGTGCGATCTTTTTTCATGAGGTGTATGAATTTCGACGGCTTTGGAGTCACTGTAAACAGATTTTACTGCACAAGACTTTTGACAAGTTGAGTAGTTTGCAGCTTCTTTCCGCGTATGCGGCAGTTGGTTTTTCTCATAAGTTTCTAATTATTTAAACAATGAATAAATATATTTTAACAGCTCATCTCCTATAAAAACAAAGAAATTAAATTTTAGTGTTTGTTGATTTTTATATTTTTAAACAATTATACTTTGTTGTAATCTAAGTGTTAAATAGAGATATTGTAACAATACGCAGTTCCATTGATCAGTAACCTTCTGTTATAAATTCTTCACTCATCAATTAATGTAACAATTATAAAAATTATGGATGTTTTCAATCTAGAAACAAGGAAGTAAATTAAATTTTAATTTTTATTGATTATCCTATTAAGAATTCTCGGCAAAGAATTATCTTACAGCAAACTCTATTATTCAAAAATTAGAAATGGCCAACGTTTTTTTTAAAAGTAATTAAGCAATACTTAGAAATGGAACACTGGAACTCATAATGATATTTCTTCCAAAGGCAAGTAAAGCGTGCTATTCACAACATATATTTATTATATAAAACATGTTAAGAAGTTACTTCAATTAAAAATTACATTTTAAATTCATTCGCAAAAAAATTCCTTTTAAACAGAGATATTGCACTTGTTCCAGAAGATTTATGTATTCAACTATAATGGCTATAAAATATTTCATTGTTGTAAAATATAGCTGCATTCAAAGTCTTATTAACATTGCATATAACACTTTATAAAGTTATATTGTCAAATTAGGATGTTATTCTGTTTTGTATTACGTTTTTCTTTTTTTATAGTACTCGATTGTTATTTTAAGAAAACAGAATTACGTTTTTAAAATGAAACCAAACTCATACTAGTTTTATGCAGAAATATTTTCTCTCTCATTGATTCTTTTCTTTATTAAAATGTAAATAGCTATAGTTTTTTTTTACTTTAACTAAAATAATAATCTGTATTTTATTAATTCCTGTGAACTTTTTAAATAACGAATAACATAATTAATTATCTGTATAATAGTTATTTACGTAAAATTATCAATTAAAACTGAATGCAGATATATATATATTTTATTTAGTTCATAAACAACTACTCAAAGATTTAAATATTATATGGACTAAACCAAATCCGTTATATATATATATATATGATTTTATGAAACGCTTTTCAATAAAATCGCATAAAATGTGTAAACAATTACCTTAAGAGAAAAATACAACAGAGAGATTTTAAGGCTGAATAAAATTTCCATTTGATGCATATTTCCATAAAAATATGGTAGCTCTAAAATTGAAATTCAAATAGAAAATTATCGTTTGCAGCAATAAATCCAGCGACAATAAAATACTGATCACTATTGTTAGTGATCTATGAAAGAAAGAAAATGGATTCGGAGCATTCCTCGAAGGATTCATACCATAATTCTTATAGATCTTATAATTGTAACTTCGGGAGTATTTCATTTCATGTTTATACCTTTTTTTTCACTCTTAACCTGGAAACGATGTAGTTAAAGTGATAGAGTTATTTTTTAGGTTTCTGTGGTTTTGGAATTCTTAAAATTATTTTGTTACATTACAAGTACTTATAATGTACGTGTAATGTAATAAAATACTTTTAATGCACGCACGGAACCTGTCGAATTTCCCTGCTAAGCCTAATTTTCTTTAAAAATTCATATGAAATTTTAAATGCAATCAAATACGCTAAAACTTACAATTTACTATCATTGATAATATTTCAACATGGCGCACTAAATTTTTGCTATATTTAAAAAGCAATTGTGAATTTTAAAGAAAATGTTTTCATTTTAATTTTAAAAAATACATACACTTTCAAAAAATGACAAACTCCCATGCATTTAAATACGTTTCTAGAAAATATTAGAAAACTAAACCAACTTATTCAAAATATAAACAGAAATTCATCGAGCAAGTGGAAATTATAAAATAAGTGCCCAATAAATTAGCTGAAATATGACAAGTTGTTTCACGGCAAAAAAGTCAGTTTTTTACACAATCTACGTGAAAGAGCAAGAGTTGAGTTGTGAACAGTCAGTATGCATAAACTATTATAGTTTTATTTACATACTGCTTCAGATGAATAAAAATCAATTAAAATTATTTCAATGTATTTTCTTCACTTAATAATCTAAATGTTATGCCAATTCGATACATAACTGCACGGATTATTTTATCAAAACCTCAGTAATAATAAATATAGTTTATATTTCATATTATTGTCTTCAGAGTAGTTATGTATTAAAAAATGTTAATTTTTTTCTTATTTGTAAACTTAGTTAAAACTGTAGTTAAAACATATATATATATAACCCACTTTAACGAATAGTTGAATCAAATAGCATTCAATTATTCATATATTTTTCATTTGAAAATTATATAAAATTTTCAGTATATATATATTGTTACGTAGATCTGGGTTCAAGGATTTTATGCAACAGTCACATAGAAAAAAAAGTTCTTTAAGAGCGATGCGAATTTATCATTGGAAATCAAATTCTTTAAATACAGGATTCTGCAGCAATATTCACAGATTAAATCTCCGAAGGTCTTCACACCTTCAACAGCAATCAAATACAATTAACAGTGTTTAAAATACACGTATATAAAATATTATTCACAAACACAGCCGAGGTAATCAGTAATCAAAACAATGCTCACTAATCGCTGGTTGAATCAAGACTGAGTTTTTGCGGCTGGCACTGCTTTATTTAAAAACCAGGCGGAAACTTCCAGAAAAGTCCGCACGCGTTATAGAGCGTGGAATTAGTGGACATTTCTAGTAGAATCCAGAAGGTCCCAAACTCTCCAAACTCGTCAATGACACCAATATGGTCGCCAAAGTCGCCAAATTGGCCGCCAACTCAGTCGCGAAAGATGAGGCCAACTTGGCTCTATAGTCAAGATTTCACCAAGTTCTTATTGAATCGCCACTGTAGTGTAAAGGACGGCGTTTGCTTGTGAATATTACGATTTTAACATAAAATAAATACAGCATAGAGTATTAAAAATGCTTTACACATCAAATCACAAATTGTTTACTCCATTTACACAAAATTCGTACTAATATGTATATACATCGAATACAAAATAAATAAAAATATATTTTCCTTAGAAAAATAGCAAAGTTTATGTGTGTGGTTCCTTTATATTAAAATATTTTTTTAAATTGCCCTACGAGTGTCTACCATATTTTATAAAAATAAAATTGAATGAATACAACTGAAAATATAGTAGCATAATTAATGTAATAACTTTACTCGCTTTTGTATCAAACGTAATTCTAACCTGTAGATTTTCCCATGATGATTATTCTTTCTGTCTTAAATTTTGAAGTTTTAGATTATAATAATTATGAATAAACAAATACATCTCGAAGATATGAACATGAAACCTTTCTGTCTGCAGTTTAGCAATCATTATTGAATACAGTCAATTATAAATGAAATTTGCATTACATGGTCGGAGATATGCTGTGACGCCTCAAATTGATAGTAGAAATTATTATTTAATGAATGTTTCTAAAAATATATGTATATAAGAAACACACAGAATTTTAGATAGCTTCCATTGAAAACAAGAAACAGAAATAAAAGAAACCTTAATATATGTTTTCTCACGGTGATATTCCATATTAAATACACCAGGTGTGGCGAACCTTTTTGGGTCAACGTGCCATTTTTTCTAAAAAACCATTCAATGAGTTATAGGCGTGCCATCAAATAATTTTGACTTGTGATTATCGAAGAACTAATAAAACTAAATACACGAACAAATCAAAATTCTATATTTATTACGAAAAAATATATTTTGCGCTGTATAGTAGTAAATGTTTTAGTTATACTTGTAATTTAAATTAAAATAACATTAGTGTGATTTCTGCTGTTGTAGATTAGATGACAAATAACTTATATCAGGATTATAAGATGTTACTTTTAGTAGATTGCATGCTGAATTGGAGTTGTCTGTTAAACGGTTTCTAAACGAGTCTTTGATGTTATTTATCTCTGAAAATAATGACTCGCAGGCATAGGTAGATGAAAATATGGTTAAAATAGCATACGCCAACTTCTTCAAACAGTTAAATGCGTCTGGAATCGAATTCAATGTTTCCAAAATTTCATTACTGGTATTTTTACTTATATTGCTTGTCAATCTTTCTGCTTCAATCAATTCCAACCTTTTCCTTGTTTCAATAAACTTTTGAATCCATACTGAACTAGACTAGAAATCAATCAGTTGCATTCCAAGCTCTTCAATTTCCAACCAATCGAATTGAGACAAGTTCAGTTTATCAAACGATATCACATCATGGTACATAATTTTTGAACGTTTCCGATAATTCCTTGAACTGAGAAAATCTTGCTGAAAATTTTATGATTAAAGAATCCATTATGGAAATAAAGTCATCAATAACTTTTTCTTCATTTCGTTTCTCTCGGGCATCTAAATCTTTGATATTTTTTTTCAAGTTTAGGAAGTACTTGTAGTTTTTTGTAATAATATCGTTTCTGAAAACATATAGTTTAGCTTCAAAAGCGCGATTGAGATCCATCATAACGATAACTGTTTGGTTCGGGTCTTGAAGCTTTATGTTCAATTAATTGAAATGTTGGCATATATGTCTGTAAAAAACTTTAATTTTAAAAGCCAAATAATATCCATCAACTCTGGGTATGGTTCATTTTTACTCTCATTTTGTAGAAACAGTCTGATTTCTTCCAAGCAATCAACAAATCTTTGAAGTGCGTTCCCACGGCTCAACCAGCGAACATTGTTATACATTATTAAGTCATTATACATCGAATTGACTTCATCCAAGAAATCATCAAACTTTCGTTTATTTAAAGCCTGCGACGATATGAGGTTGACTATTTTTGTGACTAAAGTTATTACATTATCAAGAGATGTTAAACCACTCCTTGCACATAAGGCTTGTTGTGAATAATGCAGTGGCATTCAAGAATCGAATGTCCTACGTCTGTTTTAAATAAAGAAATGAAACCATTATTTTTGCCTACCATATTTGGAGCACCATCAGTTGTTACTGAAACAATTTTTTTCAAATAAATTTCTTTCTCAGCAAGCGAATTTCTTACTGCCGTACAAATATCTGTGCCCTTTGTAGTTGTTAACAACGATGTTATATCGCAATTAATTCTTCCTTAATGTTGTTTCCTACACTATATCGAGCAAAGATAGCTAAACGTGCCGATTTAGTAATGTCAATACTTTCGTCAAGACATAGCGATATAAAAGGAGCGGAGTTAATGTCACTTTTTTGTTGATCTGTAACATTTTCTGCCAATTTGAAGATTCTATCTTTCATTGTGTTTCTATATAGAGGAACATCTTTGATGCCTTGAATTATCTTATCTTTATTATCAAAATCATCAAAAAGTGAGGGCGCACATGCCAACCAAGCTTCCTTCAAAAGTTCTCCCTCTTGAAAAGGTTTACCGTGCCGAGCAATGGCATTTGCAGCCGAGTAACTTGCCGCACTTGTGTGACAATTTTTGCTTACATATTTAAACATAGACGTCGACAGTTTATTTCTGCCTTTTATTGCACTTGCAATTAATTCTTTTTGCTCTGGTTCGCTTTTTTCACAAAAGGATTTGTGATTTGTTTCAAAATGCCATTTTACAGACGATGTTCTGCATACCACTGTTCCAGAACATAAAACACACACCGCTTTGTCGCCTTTATTGATCATGCCATATACTTGATCAAAAGTTGATGGCTGTTTTTTACGAGACATAACTGATCGTGTTTTGAAAAAACACAATTGCCGAACTTGAAATCGTCGAAATCGCCAAGCCTTAAATAACGCTTTGAGGTGGCACCACAGGCGCGCGTGGTGTGTATCTGTGCCGAAATTCTAATCATTTGCATATCTCACCTCCGCTAATGCATGTAGTAAATTTCATGTTATTTGCATGCTTCCTTCAGGGTGTTGCATGTACGGTGGCCAGCGGTGTATTTTAGGTAGATCGTCAAATGTAACCATCTACGATCTTAGAAGAATTGAAGTCGTTGTCGCTTATATGTATTGAATTGTATAAATAAGCTTTATTTTAAAGTAATATTAGATATATAATTAACAATTTTTTTATTATCATTATTATTTCAAACTGTATTTAAAAAACGTGAAGAATTTCGGAAGTTGATACATTTCTACCTTACTTCTATCGCGTAATCGTAATTGGTAACGCGTAACGAAAATTTTTCCCTGCCGTGACGTAAGAAGTGAACTTCATAAAACATTGAAATGCTTATGACTGTGGGAAGCAAACTTTCTGATTTAGTATAGTACTCGAAAGAATTTTTTTATTCATTCATGCTTAGTTTTCTCTCTTGGAAAATATTCTCGTATATTTTTTAGTTGAAATATTATGCATTGTTAGTTGAAAAATTATGCACATTATATACGTTTGAACACTGTCCTTTAAAATTAATTCATTTCCATTTGAATTCACTCATTAGAAATGTGTTAGTTTTTTCAAAACATTGCCCATCATCGTGCTCGAGAGACAAATTGCTGTTAATTATTGAAGCCAATGCATTCATTTTTTTATTTAATTTTTTTTAAAAATATATGTTCATTTAATATATTTACTTCATTTAGAACAGCAATCATGTCAGCTTAAAACTTCGCAACCATATTTCATCCCATAATTATAGTGCATTGTTATAACATGATTCATTTAAAATTAATTTGAATTCTAAATGTAAAAACAGGGTCCTGTATTTTCTAGCTAATTCTGCTCATAATACAGCAAATAATCTGGAATGTAATTATCTTGATTCTATAAAATTTAGCATTTTCATAGCATCATTTCAGACTTTTTTAAATGCATCCTTTATTCGTTTTACTACTGTGATATACTATTCCAAATAAGATGTTATGAATAAAATTCATTTTTCATTTTTTAATTGCTCAATTCTTTTGTATGCTTATTACAATCGTAAAGGGGAAACTGGCTCTCATTTACAAACAACAAACAATTAAAATAAAATATTAGCTGTTTTATCATTGACTTGTGAGATCTAACTCAGTTTTCTATTCCTTGGTATCACATAAAATTACTTTATGCAGAATGGCCTTTAAAACCAGCTAATCTGAGTACGTGTGCAGTATTTTCAGGTGAAATGAAAAAGGAAAACTATTGATTAAATTCTATAGAAACTTTTACAGAGCTCAAACGTATAGATTCTCCACATTTCTTTAAACTATAAATCTTTTCTTTTTTCGAGTTAGCTTTATCGCATGGATAATTTCCCACTTGTTAATGAGAATTCTATGAGAATTCTTGTTAATGGATGAATTCTATTTTCCTTTCTCAAAAGTTCTTTATAAGCAAACGATAAGCAGTCCAGTTACTAATTTTGCAGGTGTTATTGCAAATTTATAATAAAAATAATAAATCGAATTGCATAGGTATATAGTTTCCTTACATTATTAAGTATAGTAATTTTGCTGCATAAGCAAACAAATCGTTAATCAAACGTTACTTTAAACATCAATTGAAAACAACAATAAAATAAGTTGCTAAATATATTAATGTTTAATAATTTATTTAAAAGTATGAGAATATCGAAATTCGAAAATTAGGTGTTCGATTTCCTTTTTTTTTCAAGTAGCATTCTTTTCTCTTCTTCTGCAGTGTCTCTCACACACTCAGAAAAATGTTCGTAAACTTGTAATTTCCTAAAAAAAATTTATGTTTCCGACTAATAAAAATTAATGTATCGGAATTGCACTTTTTAAAATAATATCTGCAACTTGCTCTTAATGAATAATCAATTTTTAAAACATAGTATAACTATTATTTTAGTAAAATTTTAATCAAAAACTACTAAACAATTACGCAAAGAAATTCTTCGTACACTTAAAAAAAATCCGATCTTAGATCTTTTTATCAAACGTGGTTACTGCAGCGAATCCTTACATTTTATTTACTGAAATATAGTATAACCATATTTTTTTATTTTAAAAATGAGCGCAAAATAATTGAGCAATTTATTCGCAAACGATGTCCAAAGACCAAGTTAATGCAATAAAAACGCCAGCTGCCTGTATGAAAACGGTCTCCGAAACACAGGGTACAGCTATGTGGACACAATAAAAATATCAGCTTCCTAAATGAAGACGGTGTTAGTAGACAAGGTAAGGTTATGCGTCAGCATCCTAAGCAAAATGGTCTCCTAGACAGGGTAAAGCTACGCGTCAGCATCCTGAGAAAGGACGGTTTTCCACAACAGAATTAAGCCAAGCGTCAGCATCCTAAGCAAAGACGGTGTCTTAAGACAAGGTATATGGATCTAATAAAAACGTGAGCTTCCCTAGTGAAGACGCGGTTTCCTAAGACAAAATAAAGCTATGTTAATACAATAACAACGTCAGATTCCCCCGTATTTTCTCAGTAAGGCTTTAATGATATAATCGGTACACAATCGTTACAGTATTAGTGAGTTTGAAATTGTGTTTTATTTATTTCTAGACATTTTCAATTTCAAATGAATAGACAGTTTTTGATGTATCTCAATAGTAGTGTATTTTATGATTTAATCAACTTACTTTTTTAAGTAAAAGTGATTAAGCTATTGAAGGCTGCACGTGTTGTTAACTTTCTTTGTCTAATGAAAGGGGAACAAAATATTTAAATCTGTACAATCAGATGTCATTTCAAATCTTCAAGCTTTTAAGGGTTCCAGGGCATACTCGAAATAGTAATATACCAAATTTTAGTCTCCTTTTCTGTGATATATATTTTTAATATTTCTAATAGAATTTAAATTTTTTGTGCATACCTATAATAAAGATACTTTTGTTACTTTCAAGAACTACAACAATAAACTTTCTTAGCTCAAAAATTTTTTCATTTGTTTTTAGTTGCTCATGGATATAAATTTTAGTATATATCTCGCAATACATATTTTCAATTAGATACCATTTTTTCAATAATATTACTTAAATATATACAATATTTTACAAACACACACATATAAAATGATGCATAAAACATAGTTATTTGGTGAAATTATTGGATAATTTCTATGAAAAAAAATATAGAACAATTTTTAAAATTCGAATTTTTTTTTCATATGTAAAATAAGTTTTAAAGTATTGGGTGCCATTTAGAGAAAAAATGTTTTGGTTCGTTAATGCACAGGCATCTTTTACAGAAGTATGATAAATTTAGAAGAATGTAGTGCAATTCAATTGGGTTTGTATAAGATACTAATTTAATATTAGGTCGTTACCGGCCAAATTGTTTCTAATTTTCGCCAAGATGGGGGATAACATTACAATATGGTTATATTTATTTTTATCGTTTGGTAATAAGTTTGCTAAAGTGTTTAGAATAGGATCTTTACTTTTTTTCTTTATTTTTACTGTGGTAACTATTAATTTTAAGCAACTCGATTTTTTAAAAAATATTTAACCATTTTCATATTTATCCCTATTTTGTTGCAGTATTCCATTTTTATAATTTCCGTTGAAGGATGGATATCTCAGAAATTACTGATGAGTATCCGGATTATTTTTTTTAAAAAGAGTATGGGAGTTCCATGTTAAATTATTACGTATTAATAGATTAACAAAATTCGCTCTTTTGGTCAATTTTGATTTTTAAGGAATTGAATTTCTTTTTTTCAACCTCAGTTAAGATTTTACTGCTTTCGCCCATTAAGGGAAATGTGATAGATATGGTAAAGATATATTTACTCATGTCCATAAATTAAGGATAATTCAGAATCACACAGAAATTGAACTCTAAAATAAAAATTTCACCTGTAGAATTATCACACACATCCGGAAAAAGAATATGCAAAGTACAGAAAACCACCGGATGGCACGGATAGTACGTCGCAATGACGAGAATGTAAGAGAGGGGTATGTAAGGAATGGTGGCAAAGAAGTAAAATTGTTCACAAGCGCTTTATAAGCCTTTCAGTGATATAACCGTATAGTTATGGCACAAAGGAAGCATTTGGATGAATTTTACGTGGTAGAATTATTAGACGACTGGAATATGGACGTACCCAGCTGGAAGTATTCGAGGAACTTGGAATCGCCCAGAGTGTCATCTCCAGGCTTTGGCAACGATTCCAAGATGATGGCAATGTGAGTAGATATTACAGCATAGGTCACCCCGAGTTACAACGCCGAATGGGGACCGGTATTTGGCAGTTACTGCCAAAGGAAACAGACGGACCACAGCATCAGACCTGTATCGTCACCTCTCTTCAGCTACCGGTACGACAGTTTCAAGGCAGACCGTGTACAGTCACTTAGGGCACATTGGTCTATATGCTCGTAGGCCTGTCAGATGTGTTCCACTTACCGCAACTCACTGTCACCTGCGATTAACCTGGAGTAGAGAGCATGCATTGTGGACACCACAACAGTGGTCTTGTGGGATGTTTTCCGACGAGTCCAGGTTTAGTTTGCAGTCTGATCCTCGCCGGACTTTAATATGGAGAGCGCCAGGTACCCGTCACCTTCAAGAGAACACCAATAAACGACACCGTTACGCTAGTACAGGATGGCTCGTTTGGGTAGGAATCATTCTTGGTTCCAGAACTGACCTGCATGTTCAGAGTGTAACGATGACCGTCCACATCTATCGGGATGTCATTCTGAAACAACATGTACGTTTGTTTCGGGACGCCATGGGTGCTGAATTTCTCTTTATGGATGACAAAGCCCGTCCTCACCGTCCAAACATTGAAAACGAATGCCTTCAATCGGAGGATATCACCCATATGGATTGGCTAGCATACTCACCGGACTTGAATCCAATAGAGCATGTGTGGGATATGCTTGGCTGACGAATTGCAGCCCGTCAACTTCCTCCCACCTGTCTACCGGAACTTCGGAGTGCATTGCTCGATGAGTGGTGTAATATTCCCCAAGATCAGATTGATAATCTGATACTCAGCATGCCTAGGCGTTGTAAGTCCTGTATTGCATCGTCCGGGAGATATACTCCGTATTAACCATCATTCTAACCATGTTATACTGATTTTTGTAAATAGGTTCTTTTTGAAATTTGCTATAGGGAGTAAAAATCGCAGTTTTTATTAATTATGTCAAACATATAGCATCTTTTTTGCTCTTTTCCTTTTGTTTAATAAACAGACTTCACAAATAAGTCAAATTTGTTTTGCTTCTGTCTCTTTCTTTGTCTGAACTTCATTATTCTTAATTTATGGACATGAGTGTAAGTATTCCAAGTGATATTCCAAAATCAAGAAATAAGTAAAGTCAGTTATCAAATCGAGATTTCTATTTATATAATATTATCAATATCTTTGTGTTCTTTAAAACTAAAATTAAGTGAATAAACTCGGTTTCGTCACACGTATTTAATATTAAAACTTTCTGCCTTGTCTCCAGCAGTGCTACTGTAGCACGAGGTAATATGTATTTCAATAGACAAATAAATAGATTTTTCCGACTAGGACATGCCAGATGAAACTGGTGTCTTGCAAGGGGAAAAAAGTAGAAAACCTTTTCAACTTTTATATGCAATTAGATCAGTGCTTCTCAAACTGTGGGGCGTGCCCCCTGGGGGCGCGATGACCTAACGAGGGGGACGCGAGCATATCGAAAATAAAAGATTTAAAAAATAATTAGTTCACTGGAATGAATTAAAACAAAATACTTTCAGACATAATAAAAAATGCACTTTTACTTTGATATAATTTATAGGCGATATTAAGCCATCAAAAATAAAAACTTCTTTAATACCTAATTAACTATCTTCGATCCTATAACCAAATAAAAAAAACTTTTATTTGATTTGCTGTCCTCTCGTGATGAGAGATTTTTTATTACGCTTTTTTTATATAACCTAACATACTACTCTTTCAGAGAAAAAACAGATCCCGGACCCAGAATCGAAAAACTTTAGGAACATAAAAAATTCATCACTGTCATTATTTTTGAAATACTGCACATTATAGCTGTAATCTCTTTGACCTTCTAAGTTATTGGTACAGTTAGTTATGACCCTTCTCTTATGTATTCTCTGTTGCGCTTTTTTTCATGCAAAAGAGTTTTATGATAACTGGAAAACCACGGAGAGCATACACACACACAAGCACATAAAGGATTACCTGGCTAAGACATATTTTTATAAATATTCTCAATGTATAAAGCATAACGAAAAACGTTTCACACAATTTTTTTTAGCAGTAACATACATATTATCATACTGAATATACTTTTTACCCGAAAGTGGTCGCGCGGGACACACAGATTACGAAATCGTTAATTCTGGCAAAACTGTTTATTTATTACCAAAGAAAAATTGAAAAGTCCTTGACAGTAGGTAAGTAAACTTTCTCTTAGTTAAATTATTCACTTGAATCATGATTTGCATCGTGTACAATAAAATAATTATAAAAAAGGATTGGGGTGACTCAATAACCCCCACCGTATCGAGTTCGCGCCTGCTCCCGGGTTAAAACATGTTGAAGTCTTTTCGCTTTAAATATTAAAAATAATACAATTATTCTTCATCGATATTTTATATTATTGATCATTATTTAACATCAGTGGCGCACACAGGGGGGGGCGGAACACCCTCCCCCAAAGCCCTTGATTTTTTTCCGATTGATTATAATTCTAAGTTTATAGTACACAAAATTTAGTTAAGTATTTGTTATTAATGATTAATTTTATTAATTAATGCTAATTATTTATTCAAGAATTAGTTTTTTGCTGTGTTTTGTTCCCGAAAATCGACAAAATCAAAAGGAACCTGATACAAGATTGGTGAACTTTCGACCCCGGACCCCCCTTGAAAAATTCCTGTGTGTTTAACATCAATTATAAATGCTAATTCTGTGAGGCTTAAAATTACAATTCGATTAAAACTAATTATAATTTGAGCAACGATTTTAAAAAAATCATTTTACGTTTTTGTAAACATTGTCGAGCACTTGGCTTTGCTTCCCTTACAATTCAGCTATTATATCAATAATGTTTTATTTTCTTATAAATAAACTCGTGCAAAGAGCGGGCACTTCAGCCGGTATACTTTTAATGTATCAGTGCTGCACAGAATATTTTATAACTAATTAATTAATACTAAATTAAGAACAATTTTAATAAGTATTAATGACGTCCATGAGCTTGTCTTGGAAAGCAAAGTTTTTATAAGGAATGCTTATTATTAGAAATTGACCCTCTGAATTCTTTTTCTATATTTAGCAGATATCTATATTTTGTCTTCTAAGCAGCTACTACATTTTGCAATATGTTCAATTTAAAAATTAGAGAAAGGAAAAATAACATAATAATTATCCTATTATTTTATTTATTTATTTATTTTGCTTAAAAGTAGTATACAAAATTTAGTACTTATGTTACTAATTTGTATGGTTTATAATTAAGATCGCCTATTGTAACTTTAGCGTCAAAGTGCATTATTATTGCATTCAGTACATTATTAATGTATAAGGGGGGCGCGAAAAAAATTGTGATCGAAAAGGGGGGCGCCAGTATTGAAAGTTTGAGAAGCACTGAATTAGATGGAAACATTCCAATTTATATATCACTGTTAATCTAATCATTTATTTCCAATCATAGAAAAATATTAAAATTCTATCTCCCCCCTACAAAAATCCTTAAAATTATTTTTCCTATTTCGAAAATCAATCTCATTATAAGTTAAGGAAAAACTCCAATGAGGTTATTTTCTTTCGCATACAGAAGCTCTTGCTCCGAACGGTGAGGAGATTTTTGTTAAAAAAATTATACTTCAGCATTTTTCCAAACCGATTTTTTCCTACTTTTTAAAATGATTTTGTTCGACAGAGTATATATAACATCCATTTCATAAATAGAAAAACTCTACAATTCAATAATATTGATACTCCTTTATTTGCCCTACACGGCGATTCTTTACCAATTGTCAAAGAATTTCGGATGGTAGAAAACTCCAAAGCAAATAATTCAAGGACAAGCAGTTATTCACGTGATTTCATTTAGTATTTTTGGATAGGAGACAGTGAGTCTTTCTCCTACGACTTCCCCTTTCGGTAGTATAGCTTTATGTTCATCCTCAAAAATCCTCTCGAGAATTGACTTAAAATGTAGTCAAGAGGTTTGGCGTTTACATGACCATTTTAGTGCTCGTCATTGAACACATTTTCATTTTTCATGGTTTAGCTAAAACGCTATTTGAGTGAATGAAGGCATGTTAACGTCGCACTATTCAGCTACCAGAGGGTTTTTCGGCCTTCAGAGGGTACCTTGTAGTTTTTTGAACCATGGTCAACTGACGAGGACACCTGAGTTCGCACCTCTCTCCTCCTCCGCACTCCTCTTCCACACCACACCAACGGAAGGATGTCTGAGTCCCGACATATTTAACATGTATCATCGCCTCTGCATGGTGGGTCTTCAGCGGTACAAGGTTTGAACTCATGACACACCGGCCAAGAGTTCGTTACATAGGACAATCGATTCCATGGAAAATAAAAATTTAAAGCTTGAGCTGATAATTAATTTCCCACCCACATTTTATCGGTGAAAATATACGATATATCGATATGCAATGTGAAACATTTTTAGCTAGAGTTTTATGTGCTGTAGGAAACTATAGTGAACAAGATCATGTCATTATAAAAATGAAATTTACACGAAATCAAAATTTTGTGTGTGTGTCGAATGGTTGCGTATTCCGGGAAGAATTCTATTCGATTTTTATTCTTTATAAACAAACATACAAGCAATGTAGCATTTATAAAAAAAAAAAAGGTACTTTTGCTTATTTGAAAGCTTAGAGATGGTCCCAACAACAACAAAAAACCCACGAGAAAAAGGAAATGTATGTATTAGATGGCAATGAATTCCTTCTTTGAATTTTACGAAATGGTATCATAATATTTGAGGGCGACACATGATACTTTTTCAAAATAAAAATCAACATTTTTTTTAAATTTCTGTAGTTTACAATTTCTTAAATTAAAAAAATAAAGAAAAAAAATGAACGAGTCGGTCAAGTTGTATAAATTCGCTAATGACTTTATAATTGCTTTATGAGAATAGTACTTTTAACTTTAATCCCAATTCATGAATTGAGTTCGAGGAAACTATTTTTCATTCTTTTAGGTTTAAAACATGCTTTCATAAAATATTCTTCTAAAAAAATCCTTATTCGTGATATACAGATTGATTGATTGAATATTAACGTCGCACTGTTCAGCTACACGAGGGCTTTTGGCGACGGACCACGTAGTTTTGAACCATGGTCAAGTGACGTGGATGACACCTGACCTGGCACCCCCACTCCTAACTACCACACCACACCAACGGGAGGACGTTTCATCTCTCCACAGATTTAACGTGCATCAGGGTCTTTAGTGGTACTGGGCTCGAACTCGTGACAAGGCATGCCATGGTCCGATACCTATATCACTCGGCTGCCGCGGCCGTTTCGTGATATACAGATATCTCTCTCAATAAATCACACTAATAACGAAAAATACTGTTTTACATACTACATCCACTTCGGTATATCCATAAAAAAAAACTAACTGCCTTAGAAAGGTGGCATTTTCTTATAAGCTATATAAAACCTGTTTTTTTTTTCAAAGTGTTTGCAATAGATTTCTGTATTTTTGTTACTTAATTCGAATATGGACAAGAAACTCAATATGAACAAATTTTAATGATAACGCAGTATACACAGTTTAAATAAAATCAATCCTGAAACACTGCGAAAGAAATAATTAAATGAAATCATGAAAATTAGATTTGTTCATCTTTTACCATCTCTCTCTCTCTCTCGTTGATTCGTTCAATTTCAATGAAAACCATGAAATTAACATTAATATGCGAAGTTTTTAATCGTCATCGAAGTTAAAAATAGAGTTGAGAATCGTCTGCTCTTTCTTTTTTAACGAAACATTTACGTTTTAATTATTGTCTAAAATATTATATTTTAGACACAAATGCATTCAGCACAGTAGAACCTTTCCAAATTTTCATATAAATAATATAGATATTAAGAAACCAATTGAATGCAATGTTTCGCGACTTTTTAATATCGTAAATGATAAATAAAAATAAAGCCATTGTGTAAATTATGCAATAGAAGAACTGGGAAAAAAATTTCGGGATAGACTCTATGTAGTCCAATTTATGATATCAACGAAAAAAAAGAAAAGAATTTTATTGTCATTTTTATCCGCTTAAAGTGCTGAAATAAATGTAAATTTTAAAATTAACACTAGATTGCGCAAGGAAGTCATTTTGACTGCTTTTTAATTTCAATTAGAAAAATAATTACGTAAATAATGACACCGTTTCTTAGACTTTGTCAGAATATATTTTTTTTCCCAAGAAAATTTTTTTTTAATATTTACTAATAAATTGTTATACTAAAGTAAATAATATAAAAGAAATGTTAAAAGTTAATTTTAAACAAATTTCTTTACGCATTAGTTATTCTTTCCCGATGCAGTCATTTTGACTGATTTTGGGCAATATAGGTACCATACTATATTATATTTCGGTCTTTTTAGTGTTAAGGCATGAAACAAGTATTGCTTTTTAAATGAATTTTTTAAATGAAGTGTCATCCATTTACTTTCTTCTTTATGTTGGAGATCATGGATACAGTGGGCCACAAAAGTGTTCGTTCACTTGCAATTTCTTATAAAATTTAATGTTTTCGACTAATAAAAATTAACATATTGTAATTGTAATTTCTTTTACAATATCTGCTACTTGTTCTTAATGGAATGACATAATTATTTTTTTTAAAATAGTATAACTATTTTTTTAAAAAAAATTAATTATCAAAAAGCTATTAAAAATTACGCCACAAAAGTCTTCGTACACTTAACAAAAATCTCAACTTAGCTTTAAATATTGTATTTCTTTCTTAATTTAGTACTTAGTGGGATATCTTTTAGTGTCCACAACAACTGTTAAGGGTCTTGGTATAGATTTAATCATATTTTCGTAATTTCTGCATCGATTTTCCTCCATGCTCCTGTGATTGTTTTTACTTAATATTATGTGTTTATATGTCATGTTTTCTTCTTTTTTAAAAAATATGTTCTACTGGGCTAAATAAAGTGATTGCGAGGTGTTTTCAGAATTTGGGAGCAGTTATAGAGACACTAGTGGCGTACAATGAGAGCAGTGCACTTGGCGTCATTACTCTGTTAAAAAAATTAAGTAGTCTCCAATATCCAAATTTCGGGCGGATAATTTAAAATTTCTCTTTAAAATAATTAAATAGAGCTCATGATTCATATGCATTTCCTAACGAATACGTGAAAATTACACATTTATTTCTTATCTGAGACACAATTCATGTATCAATTGTTTGGCTTAAATTCTCCTTAACTCATTGTATCACTAAGAATAAGATCGTTTAAGAGTAAATAATTTAAGTAATAAAATATTAAAAAATGTAGAATGCTAAGTTTCTAACTGGTTTTTCTGAAAAGATCCTATTATCCTATTTCCTAAAAATTTTACCAAAAATACGAAACAACAATTGTAACACATATTTCCAGTGAGTGAGTGAATATTAATGTCCCACTATTGAACTGCAAGAGAGCTACTGCCGACGGACCTCATAATTTTGAGCCTTGGTCAAGTGACGAGGACGACACCTGATCTTCAGACTATCACACCACGCAAACCGGAGGACTTTGGGCTCGACATACTTACCGTGCATTGGCTTTTTCTATACATGGCGGGATCTGTTGGTGTATTTGTAATTATGATGCATGCGTACACTTGATATCATTCTTACTAAAGTATATAATTGTGTGACTATTTTATATTATCTTTTATCTGTTTTATATTTGGCGTACTTCATCGTCGTTTCGGTTCAACTCGTCTGAGAAAAGCAAGACAAACATTTACTGATGATGGTCTTTGCATACAAAGTATTCATAGTTACACTTGCATGTATTTCCACTTTTAACCAAAATGTAATGGATTCATTCTGATCTTAAATATGTACGTTCAAACGTTCTTGCAACGACACACTCAAAAGGAGCTTATTGAAAACGCACGAAATTAAATTTTATAGTAGAGAAAAAAAATAAATTTAACTAAAATTCATCTTTCTAAAAAATTTTATTGAAAAAAATTAAGAAATCATATAAAATTAAAACATTAAAACCCCTATACTGCCGAAGAAGGTACAGCAAATATGAAATAATAGGAAATAACAAAAAATTGTGTCCGCTGCTTCTCTTAAAAACCAGGAGGAAAAAAATAAAAGTTATTTAAAAAAATTCTTTTAGCACTTATGTAATGGTTGGTTATTCTAAATATAATACAAGATACACAATCGTTTGCAACCGAGTTTGAAATTCAGAACTTTTTTAAGAATTATCACGTTTTAGTAAGAGCTAAAAAAATCCTTTCGGAAATATATTTTGAGCAAAAAATCACACATTGTAGAATTTGAAATTTAGAATACAGAATTAGAAAAACTGACTTTTCGACGATAAATTAATAACACCAAAAAACGACCCTTTCCATATAAGAATCGATCCATTATTTTATTCTGCAAGATTTTATTTCTTTCTCGGACCCGAAGCGGTTTTATTTTGCCTTCGCTTTTTAATGTGGCAGTGACGTCATTTCTGGTGTCTCGTTAGTACAACTACATGTACTTTGCAGAAAGCTTAATCGACGATTACAAAAAATAGATTTGGTTTCGCGAAATATATATCAAATGTCATTGCTTATAAATATTATATTTCAAAAGTTTCACTTGAATTCGGTCATTCGTTCGTTCGAAATATAATTTTTGTAAACGTAAATTCGATATTTTTCAGGAAAATATATATAAAAAAAATTTAATTTAACATTATTTTTAAAATGAGTTTTAATTTTTTACCTGTGTTGTTGTCTTTGTCGTACATATTTTATTTAACATTGAAGATTACAATCATAAACTATTTTACATAGTGTATTACAGATTAGTAAAATTCTCTTAAACTTATTTTATTGTTAGCGTTCCGCTAAATTTTGAAATTGTTTAAAGGGTACCGCGACAATAAAAAAAAAAAATGGTTGAGAATCACTGAGTTAACCAGATAATTCAAAACGTTAACATAATTGTTGCTCTAATTATATGTATAAATGCAAATTGTAAAAAAAAAGTGTAATCATTTAAAAATTATTCTTTCTTCCTAACTTGGTTTATTAAGCATTAAAATAGAGAAAAATGCAACCTATAAAATAAATGTGAATAAGCGAGTATTGTTGTCATTTAATTGAAACAAATGTTTAGGATAGTGAGTAAACAAAGACGTTCCATAACTCCGATCAAACGATATGGCCGCGATATTCGAATGGTCATCTTCAAGAACTCGTGTCCGTTTTTGTTTCTATTGAGCTTACCAATGAAGAATTATCACCGTGTGGAGCAGGTTAAATCTGTTCATTATCAAAGCCCACACGTTAGAGTAACGTGACAGCATGGAGAGCGAGGTGTCAGCTCAGGCATCGTCCTCTCACATCATAGTTCAAAATTACGACGCCCATCGCCAAAAGCCGTCGAGTAGCTTCAAAGTGAGATATTATGAATAATGAGTAATGTTAATGAATAATTTTGAATGAACCGAGCTAACAATTAATTAATTACCGTAGTCCTAGATTTGAAACACTTTCAAAAATGTTTTCGGAAAGAACTGCGGCTTCTTAATCAATTTCAAGACAACGTAGGACACTCAAAAAAATTACAGCAAGTAATTAGTTTTAATAGTGATTGTGGTATATTTCTTGTATTTATTCACTGTACCACTGTGCCGACGTATGTAGGAAAAAAAGAAACTCGATTAGCGAATGTATGGAACCCCCATTGCATACAAATTTTAATTTATATCTTTATTTTCGTTCAATTTTGGTAAGTAGGTCGTTTAAAAATTGAAGATTTATTCTCTCACAAAATGACTAAGTTTGCCTCTTCAAACTTGAAATATGCGCTTTATAGATTGCGTTCTTTCTAATACAGTAATATTTTTCAAACAACTACCGCCATCTCTCGGTCAGGCCGGGTACTTATGGGGCCACCCTCGTATATAATTATTGTATTGAGATTCATACAATATTATAATATAATAACATGTGTATTTTTTTAAATATTTGCATACCATGTTTTATATATGTTGTCTTCAAAAAGCTCATACATAATTGCAATGTCAATAGAACATAAAACTGTTTGTATCGAAATAATTACGAATTGAGCAACACAAATCAATTTCAATTTTATTATAAATCTTTGTTGTTTTATTATTTGCAAGTGAAATTCTCTTTCGATATTCAATGTATCAAAATAAATCATTCTCAGGGCTCCACAATTGAAGTAAGTCATTTGGTTTTCATATGAGCTATTGTTTCATGTGTCAATAATCTGTCTCGAAATGGATTCTATAAGAATTGAAATGTTCTTCCTATTGACAGTTGGCAATTATTAAAATTCTAATGTGTAATTTTGTCTCCAGTTGAAGTGATTTATTTATGAATTATTTCTGTGAGTTGTGCATATTAATTATATTGGAAATAGTTTATTGTTCAGAACATATTAAAATACCTTTTTAAAAAATTTTATTTTAGTCTTTATAATTTAATACAAGCATTTATTTTTATTTTTCTGCATTATAAAATAAAAATAAAAACACTTAAATCATTAGAAACATGAATTTTTTATTCTGTTAGGAAAGTTAATATCGATGCTTATTGGTTTTGAATTCACATTATATTGTGAAAAATTCAAAATCTAAAACTGTTTTATGACGATTATAACTCTGTATTACACAAAAAGAAAAGAACAACGCGTTTCTTTTCCGTGTATTTAATAGTTACCTATCGTTACTGAGCGAAGCTAGGGCTCCACGCATGGGATCACGATCACGTGAAGACTTCGGGGTGATTCACGCATCCGAGAATCGCGAAAGTGGGTTTCCTGGTATAGCCTGTGGCGCTGAACCTGAATATGAAATCGCTTTTAAAAAATTCTGTGTCAGTGGTTGTGGCAGAATAAAACCGGAATTTAGTTCGTTTGGGGCACCGTCCAAAGGGTGGACCCTCTACGTCTAGGCCTCCAGAAATGGTTCCCCCTGGTGTAATCGAGGCGCTCGACAAGAATGTGCAATCGGTTTTAAGAAATTTATGTAACTTTTCCGGATAGGGCAGTCCGTAGAATTTCAACAGAAACGGGGTGCAGTCCCCCCCCCCGGCAAGGGGTGTGAAAAGGGCTTCGCCGGTGTATCTCGAGACGGACGACCCGAATTTAAAAACCGCTCTCCGAAATTCCTGTAACTTCTCGAAATATTCCGGATTTTGTGTCGAAAAACTGCAAGTTCGTGTCCAGCCAATTTCCTTCTAAGCCGGGTATTTTGAAAACTTGCAAAGGCATCGGCACCAAAATCGAGATTTCGTTCCATTTTATGGCACCCTACAAGAATATGAAATCCGATTTTGGAAATTCCAATAACTTTGAAGGATATTACAGGACTAAGATCCTTACCACGAGATCGGGGCAGTAGCGCCTCCGTTGAGACTTTTGGCGCGAAAATATGTTTCCGAACTCTTGGCTCGGCCAATAGGAACGCTCCCTCTCAATTCTCAGATCTTGCTTAGGTTTCAAGATAAAATTCCCTGCACTTTCTGATCTTGGTTCCTTGCTGCACCCTGATTGGCCAGTTTAACTCCGCCTAATTTTCTGATTTGTCGATCAAAATTTCTGAGCTCTTAAAAGAGCTTTTCGTTTTATTTTTAATGTAGATTCCATTTTAATTTCTTCACTTTTAAAGCAAATTATTAAAATTTTATTATCTTTTAAAAATAGGCAATGGTAAAAAATTACAGTCATCTCCATTCCAGAATAGGAGGTTAGAGTCCGGAAGGACTATGTACTCTGAAAAGTATCACAACGATATAGGATGGGAGAGAGAAAGTCAAGATTAAAATAATCAGGAAGGGATGCGAGGAGAGCCTCGCTCATGATTGGTCGAGTAGCTCGCCTCCGATTGGAGGGTTGAGTTACTCAGAGAGAGGTTGGAGAACTGATGGGGGAAAATTAGTATTGAGTGGAAATAAATGGGTATTATAAAGAAGAATATTTCGAGGCCTGTTAAACGAGGCATCGGGGTCATAATTTTCAATTTTTCTTAAAGTTCGATTGTCAATCAGGGAATGTTAGTGAAAAGTTTAATAGAGACATGATTCATGAATTCTTTGATGGTAGGGAGGTTTAATGCGAACCGAAGGTCCTCATTTCTAACGTACCACCTAGCGTTAGTTATTAGTCACATGACTTTATTTTGAGCTGTTTCAAGGATCTTAATGTTAGAATAGGTGGCGTGAGCCCTGACTGGACAAGCGTATGTGATCACTGGTCTTAACAATAAAATATAGATAAGCCTCTTATTTCTAGTAGAGAGAACGGAGTTCCGAGCAATTAATGGGTATAAACTACGCTCTGCCGCTCGGAACTTGTTTTTAATCATGGTGATGTGTTGGTGAAACGTGAGATTTTTATCGAGGATCACCCCTAGTTATTTCGTATGTTGAGACCAGGGAATAAGATGATTGTTTACATGAATTACAGGTGGTTTTTTGTTTCTGTGATGTGAGAAAAAGACTGTTTCAGTTGCGATCGCGATTTTCCACCTAGAGAACCAGCTTGCTAGTTCTGCGAGGTGTCTGTGAAGGAAATGTGGAATGCAATTTAGTTCGTTGTGCTGACACAAGATGGCGACATCGTCAGCGTTCAGACAGATTGTCGTGTGTCTTGATTTTGGGATATCATTAATGAATATATTAAATAAGGTTGGTCCAAACAATGAGCCCTGGGCTTGAATAGGTAGTATTATTTGTAGCTTGAATAGGTAGTATATTTTTGTAGCTTGAATAGGTAGTATTGACTCTGACAGCGAAATTCCTGTTAGAGATAGGACTTAATTATTTTTATTATGTGAGGAGAAGTATTGATCCGGGTAAGCTTGTATAACTTCCCCACATGCCATACTCGATCGAAAGCCTTCCAGATATCCAGAAAAAGGGCTCCGGTCGGACGCTTATCTTTGAATTCAGATTTGATGTACTCAACTGCTCTGAGCAACTGGTGCGATGTGGATAGTTGGACACAGCTGCTGGGAAATAAGAATGTTGTTGGTAAAAAGATGATCATTGAGTCGCGAGAGAATAATTTTCTCTGCGAGTTTACTTAAAATTGGTAGTAAGCTGATTGAACGATAAGAATCAGGACGGCTGGGGGTTTTCCTGGTTTAAGAATAGGAATAATAACGGCTGTTTTCCAAGAATTTGGGAAATGCCCTGTTAGTGGAATATTATGAATAACGTTAGTAAGCTGAAAAATGGCAGGCAGGGTGAGGTTTTTAACCATTTTATTGGTAATAGCCTCTCTCCACGGACTTTTCTTAATTTTGATTTTTTTAATGTAGACTAGTAGCTCGGAAGGTTTGGGTGGAGTTAAAGGGTGATCGTCGAAGTTATTTTTGTTAAGAAAATAATTCTCTACGATCCTGTTAGTAAGATTATCAGTTGTTTCATTAATGATGTCATTATCTTGAATTTGAGTCTTGAGCGAGCATGCAAGGTATTCCGCTTTGTCAAAGTCTGAAAGAGCAATATTATTTGGGCCTTTAAGGGCGGAGACAGGAGCTCTCTTTTTCCTAAGGGCTTTTGAAATGCCCCACAGGGAGAAGTCCTCGTCACTTAGTGAATTAAGAGAGTTCTCCCAGGTAATGTTCGTGAGAGCAATGACTATTGTGTGAATTTTATTTTGCAACCTGTTTAGTGTGCGTTTGTCTTGTGGACAGCCAGTGATTTGCCAGGCTTTCCTGGCTCTGTACTTCATGAATATTATAGTTGATGGATTATTGGAGTACCTGCTTCCCGCAGGGAAGCTCAAACTCCTATCATGAATTACTGGGTGGTTAAAAGGGTTCAGCTTATCTCTTAGCCCTTTGCTGCCTCATTAAAAATTTTGTGTGAACAATACTTCATGAAATTATTCATCATTAATTCTTGTCTAAAATATTAATAAAATTTACTTTTACAGAAAAAGTGGTATAAAAATAATTTTTCATTGGAACACGTATCTTGAACTTCAATTATTATAAATAATAATTCAAATTTCTACATGTGCATACGTTTATTAATTTCTTATAACAAATTGATGTGAAAATAAGTCAGATTTCTTCAACCTTAATATACCCTATGCCCCGGGGCGGCAACCTTGTATCTGTGGCATGCCATACTTAATAGAATGGTTCAGGATGCCACACCTTAGAAAATATTTGAAGCAGCTCGATTCCCGCAATATTATGCAATGCGAAGATAAGGAATTGAGCTCAAGAATAAAGGTTGAAAATTTAGTTGCATAGTAATTTTGCATCATTTAGAGATATTTATTACCATAAAAAATATACAACACATTAAATATCACTATTCCTTCACTATAAATAAAAGAAAATTAAAATTGTAGATACTAAATGTCATGTATCTCAAAACCATATTTCTTAAAATAAAAAATAAACAACGTAAAAGAGAATTCCCTTTCAATACACTTAAATAAACAATGAATATTTTAGATCTTACCTTGTCTTATTCCCTGGTTTATAAAATGACTAGGATTCTGCAGTGTCAGCGTTAAAAAAATTATATTTTTATGATTTTTAACAATAATAAAAAAAAAATTCATTTATAGTTCCGGATGAAACCAATAGAATTAAATCAATTGAATTCATATTTCAATAATTTTCGTGCAATTGCACGGTTTTGAAGAAATTTTCACTCTAAAAAAAGGAAAAAATCCTGTTCACTCTATATTAAGTCGGTTGATAAATTCTTGAAATTAAAGTTCACCTTATACAAAATGACTAAAACTGAATTTTTTTAACAATCCAATAAATACAAGTGTGAAGGAAGAAAACATTTTGTTCATAATAATTGAAACCTTAAAATTTGCTATGTAAAAAACCTTAAAAAGAAATTTATCATTCTTTATATAAAAATTCCGTCCTGTAGATATTTGGACTTTTGTACGAATGCATTATTGAAATGTGCTGTTGGGATTCCTCATTAACCACTGCAATATCTCAGCTGGGATACTCTGAATTCTCTGTTGCCGGAAATTCCTTCCTTCCAAAGACATAAAATGAATTTGAATTGCCGAAACCCTCCTACTCACCACTGGTACGCAGCTAAGAGAGTCCTGGCCTATCTATACAGTGCAGGAGTTCCAGGGCTCATCAGACGGCCTTTTTACGCTTTAGAAGCGGTCACCTGCATAGTATGACTTTTGTTCAGGGATTGAAGTCTTTCTTTACCTGTCCCTGCTCTCTCCTTGCTTCTCCTGCTTATCTTCTGGACTGCTGGGACTTTTCCCTGCGACAGTTGTATGAAGAGCAAGACCTGGTGTGTAACACTATTACGCGGAAAGGTCAAATGGACTTGGTGTAGGCTTTCCTTCTCCAAGGGGATTGATAACAACAACACACAACAACATTCTCTGCTGCAACTCATTCAGAATTCTTGTTCGATCCGTGCAAACTTTTCTCTTGAAGAACGCGCACAAGAAAAAAAACACAAATGGACAAATCTGGTTATCTAGGGGCTAAGAAACATTACCGAATCTTTAGATCACACTTTTACCGAACAATTCTCGCAAAGTTTCCTTTGATTGCCGCGCAGCGTTTGACGTTGCTCCATACTGTTGAAACCAGTTTTCTTGTATGTGTGGAATTATTTTCAATTCAGGTCTAGTGAAAGATTTTAACATCTCCTCATACCGATCCGCGTTAATAGTGATAAGAAGCTGGGCGCTCCCCTTTTTTGGTAATTTCTATATTTCCCTCCTTGACCAGATTTTGTTACATTTTTTGATAAAGGACTGTCAAGGGATTGTCGTACGCCAGTTGCGGTCGAGAGAACCATCAATTTTATAAAATGTAACTTTGCGCGATTGGAAATATAGAATTAGAGAGAGAGAGAGAGAGACTCAGCTTGGATGACAGTAGTGAGTCCTGCTCCAGGATTTGCAGGTGATTCGGCTCACTATTTAAAGAGACGCGTGCCAGTTTCGAGAGATTCCAATCGCCATGAATTACAGCTCTAGCATGAAAATTCAAAAAGAAGCCAATTCATCTAGCAGACTTTCAGATACGGGATTAAGGATTCCTAGAAACCCAGATGCCCGCAGAACTTTCCGTAGATTTCGAGAGATTCTTTTTTCCTAAACTTTTCAAATTTACAATGTAGAAGTGCGAAAGCACCAACCCCTTTGACACCAGCCAACCATGAGTTCTTCTCCCTTCCTAAATCCAAGTTGATTTTTTTGTTTTCTATTATTATAAATTTAAATTTTAACTGTGCAATAATGAATTTACTTATAACATATAATAATGTTCGTCTAATCTTTGTGTAGTTATTAATCTAGTTCGTTTTAGTCAATTTAACATTGGCCATGATGCGAACTAAGTAAAATTGCCCTCAGGTTTATTTAGGTTGAGAATTTAATCTAATGGTATCGCACATCAATAGTTACTGTGATCCTCTGCTCTTTTTCGCCGTGGATTCCGTAAAACAAACTCGCGTACAGCATCATTGTTCGAGGAGTATGAGCACTTTTTGGTAATCCTGTTTTAGTTTCCAGTCTCTTCAAAATTATCCATTCAACTTTTGATCGCGTGTTTTGGTGGGGCCGCACCATGAAGTACTGTTGTAAAAGAGTCAGAACTTCCTCTGCGCAGCTTCGAACGTAACATTTCTTTATAAAACTTTTTAAAGCTAACACACGTGTTTGCCCATTCCTCTGACCCATGGTTACTAAAATGATAAATTGCTTACATGTTCAAGGTCACTGTCCGGCAGTACCGCTCCTTTCTAATGACTGCCTCCATGCTTTTCAAAATCTCCTGTTATTCTGTGTCATCCTGTATCATATTGTAACGTCGTCAGATGGTAGCGTGGAAAAAATACATCACAGCAAGGTTGTGGGAGTAAAAAATACTTTTAATTTTTTTCTCCAATATGAAAATTGATTTTAGTTAGATTGTAAAGTTAATAGTTTACGTGCCTATAGCCGGTATGGAATCCCCGTTTTGAAACCGCTCACTCCACAGCTTGTCTCCGTCCAGTCCGCAAGGCGTTTTTACTCATTCGCGTTTCGGATTCCTGGTCAGCATCACCGAGCAAAAAACTCTGAGATTCTCTTCTTCCTCAAACGAACCCTTTTTTTCTCTCTTCTTTTTCTCGTTCGCACCAGGTGTGTTCTCAACACGCCACCAGGGGTGTGTTCGCCCCGCTCCTTCTTATTCGCAGGTCACCAAAGTCTCTCTTGACCTCCTCCTTCTTCCTATTGGCGCATAACACGCCAAAACACACCCGAGCTGTCTGGCCCAAGGCGCCATAGTTCCTTGTCCACATCTGGACACACTTGTCCATCACGCCACCTGTTTCTAGTATTCCATTCACAAAACCCTAGAAAAGATGACATGATTATTTTGAGATACGCTTTGCCTATTGTCAGTGGGGCGCCGAAGTCCATTATGGCGACCCGTCTGCCGCCTCCACTCCCTGAGTTCAGACAATAAACAATGGCCCCCTGGCCACGTGCACTGGTCACTCCCCAGCTGGTCGTTCACAACAATCCAGGGACAATCGATGGGTGTCGTTCTTGTCCTTGACCAGCTGGTGAGACCATAAAACCTATTGTGAATCGGAAGATGGGAATTCACTCCCCTCGAAGATGTCACAATATCCACGACGGCTAGATTAAATTAACTTCTTAGAAATCCTTGGCTAAATTCTTTAGAAAAGTTTTATATAACAAGATCATTTTTCATTGATCTCATTCAAGATTCAGTCATAAATTTCCAAATGTATTTTAATAAACTTGATTATTTTTTCAAAAAGTTATTTAAGAAAAAATTAATGAATCTCAGCAACTATAATGTGCATTAATACCGCTCACTGCGCCTCTAGTAGTGAAGGGAGTCCCTAAGAATTTATTTACGTTATACAAAAATATGCATAACTTTCAAGTATTTATTTGATTTCAGTGCTATAAGTTGCTTAAAACTCTTCATTATTTATAATGTTTTATATCCAAAAGGTGAAACGGAACTTTGATTAATGTTAGAGGCTAGTAGCTTACACAAACATTCTTTACATTCTTTAAAACACTTGGAAGAAAATGTGTAGGGTGTGTTACAAATGAAAAGTCCGATGGTCTTTTTCTTTGAGGGAGTGGAGTTGTACCTTTAAATCCCTCGCTTGTGTACGACACTTTTTGAATCATTTTAAAATATACTCTTTTTAGAAATAAAACGAAATGAACATATAACTTTGATGAAAATGTGCAGATTGAACTCAGCATTTTAATTAATTTTTACAATGGCTTTCGCTGCTTCTTTAAATTAGAATATATTTCTATTCAAAACGCATGTTTATAATCCCAGATTACATAATTCCTGAATTATATTCTATTGTACAATTATTTATCAGAAACAGTGAGCTAAAATTGAACAAAAGTCTGGGACAGTATATATGTTTTAGAAATAAACCTTAGTATGATGAACGATATATGTATGTTTATTTTTTAGGTAATATCAACTTTCACGATACAATTTAGAACAGGGGTCGGCCACCTTTTAGCTGTGGCGTGCCAACCCAATCTACCCATAAGATTCAGCGTGTTACACAGAAGGACATTTTTGAAACCATTCGATTCCTGCTATAATGCATGTAAAGTTAAAGAATAGATGTCAATAATATAGATATTTACACTTTTATTATAGATTAATTTTGCATCATTTAAATATATATCTTATCTTAAAAAGAAACTGCATAAAATAAAACAATTTTTTCAACCAATTTTTTTAAAATTTATTGTACACATGTTATATATATTTTAAAACATTTATTAAAATAAAAAAATAGATAACGTAAAATATAATTATTTCCCTTCATTAGAGTCAAATAAAAGGATAAATGAAAATTTAAATGAGAACTTTGCGCTTGTGCACCGATTTCTTTTCATACCGCAAAACCCGGGGCATAATTTGCGACTTTCAATTGGAAATGATTCTGAATATTCAGTTGTTAAACAATTTCTTTGTGGACTCGAAATTTTTTTTATATGAGGAAAATTTTTTTATTGTATAAGTAGAACCAAAAGTGAAAAGCAGAGTGCATGCAATTTTCTCTCTTCAAACAATTAACTCTCTCCAGCAATGACATTCAATAATTAACAAAATAGCTGTAAATTTATCTTTGGAGTTATCATTCAGATTTTCTTCCTAATGCCGTAAAAGTCTATAATCCTGAAGATATTTATCAAATAATGTCCATTATACAAATTTATCAACTTTCATACACTCAAACATTGACAAATGTGTTGAGTAGTGCAGAGTGCCACTGAGATTTGAACCATGCTGACCCCTAATTTAACGTAAATAATAACAAACATTACTTTTTGATGTATGAATGCTGATTGGAAACTGTTCATCCTTCAAAAAATATCACAGTGCGCAAGTAAGAGTGATGTGATGCATGAAATTACTCGTTTTTAAAGGACAACAATTTTTAAATCGGGCTTTATATTGGCAATTTTATCTGGTGATGCAGGAATATAGTAAAAGAAAGTTTGAAACAATAATAAAAATTCTGATGGGTTGGATCGTTTCCTTTCGAAATGTCTCCTTTCCCTAATAATGCCAACGCCTCCCGATGAGTCAAATCGCCAAACTATCTTGTGGTAAACCTACAGCTTTATGAGAAAACAAAAACCATCTACAATCTTCTTTTATCTTCATCCCCGGTAGAGATGATAACATGAGGTTACAGAGAAAGTCTAACTATTCGGAACAGTTTTATATTTACATTATTAGCCGAAAAAAGTTAAAATTTTGTAAAACTAGTGAACAATATTTAAAAAAATTTAATATAAATAGTGGTATTAAATATAAGTTTTTCATTGTTATAGGTATATATTTAGTTTTGTGATACTTGTGGACATTGTAGCCATTCAGTTATAACTTCTAGAACGATTATTGGACTGTGGTTTAGTTGTGGTGATAGTAATTGTGTATCTTTTTATTCACCAGTGTTTTCATCAATGTAGTCAACGGTACTTTCATATTAGTGTCATTGCACAGCAAAAGTTGCGCCACGAAAATCGGATTTTTCAAACAAAACACGTGAGAATGTTTATTGTTTTGATATCGTAACGCGATTCGAACTCGTGTGGCGCAAATTTTGCTGCGGTTACGTTAATACCTAACTACTTACTCAACTAACATTCTTTCCTATCAATTTTCGATTACTTGGAAGGGATACAAAAAAAATTCTTGACACTTTGACGTTTTAGTTTAATTAAAACGTCAAGCAAAAATTTTATTTCTAAGTCTACCTGTAAGTCACAGATATTTTAATACGATTATTAAAAAGATCCATGTTGTGGGTGCGGTAATTTGAAGCTCTGATCGAAGATACCAAAAGGAAAACATAATAGAAGCATATGCCCTGATTGCTTGAAGTTTATGAATAAGTACTAATTATATGTGAAAATTTTTGAACTGATAACTCTTCTTTAGGCGCGTTACGCAAAAGAGTGAATCTGAATTAAACGTCAAGTTCGTTTGCGTTTTCTTCAATTGGTTTTACTCGGCTGTATTCGGCAATCGTACTCTCTTAGTTTTGTACTGAAAACTTTTTAGGAGCATTTTTTTATGTAAAAATTTCATGCACTCGTTTTCCCTTGGAGTCTAATTTTCTTGTTTTAAAAATATTACTTTTATGCAGCCCATTTTTTCATTCAATTTCAGCGAGTTAACGCGAGAAGAGGAGGGCAAGTGAAAATAATTTTAAAAAAAGTATTATGTATGCGATCGATGATGAGAAGAAAGGAAGTGTGGGATGTATTTTTTGATCAAGTAGAAGGTAAGCACAAAAATTTTGCCAAAAGAATTAAAATCGGAAATTTTAAATAAGAAATGCAAAACAAGGGAAATTCAATATATAATACAAAATCAATTTCTTTTACAATAAAATCCCAATTCAGATATCTATTAATATTAATTTTTTTCTTTTTCATTCACTGTGAAAAAATAGGGGGGTGCTAAAATATTGCTTTAAAATAAAAAGAAAATGAAAAAAAAACTTGCAGATCACAAAATTCAATAGATTTGAAATAAAAATCAATAGCATGGAAGTTATAACGTTTGCGGTTCATTTAAAAAAATTTAAATTATATATTGTTATTATTCATTAAATTATTAGTTTGGCATTTATTTAATTTTTATTAAAGCCTAAAGTACTGATATCGCCGAGGGCAGCGGTTCTTAAACTGTGGTTCACGGAACCCTGGTGATCCACAGCGCTTTTCTAGGAGGTCCACGGAGTTTCTCATTAACGTTAAGATTTTCTCTTTCACAAATTCTGAAAGGCCTCGTGGAAAAATTGCCATTCTAGACTAGATCACTCAAATGATCTTAATGAAAAAACTCCACTATAGAGCATCTATTTCGACAAAGAGCATGTAGTTCGATCAAGAATGGGAGTTCAAAATCTTGGGGGTCCGCGATGTCAGTCTGATACTTAAAGGGGGTCTATCGTGATCGAAAGTTAAGAATCGATGACATAGGGTGTAATTAATGTGTGTGGACTTTTTTTTAATTTTTATTCATAAATAATGGATATATTAAGAATTTTCTTAGTCATATGATTCGGGAATTTACTATACAAAAACGATAAATTTTGAAACACTTATTTTTATGCTAATGATGAAAAGCTCTTCTACCATGATATAAAAAATGAGCTTGTATTTATAAGTGTTAGAAATATACTACACACTAATATTTTTGAAAGTGTAAATGATTTTCATTAATAATTGAAGATTGCCATCTCATTATGCGAGTCTCATCCGACACCATGCCTTATCCGAAAGAAGTTTTCGTCCAAAAGGCTGATTTGTTGTGAATAAATCTCCGGAATCATTGGCAATAATGAATTCTTTTTGTTGTTGCCCAACTTCAGAGAAAGGAAACCGAAACGACAAATGTTAAAGTAAAACTAAAAAGTAAAAAAAAGTACTAAAAAGTAATAATTTGTTGTGTGGATTGTAAAAACTTATGAAGTCATTTATTAAAATTAAAACAGTTAAAATTCACAATTTGCAATCATTAAATAATTCTTAATATATGAATAAAATGATTAAAGAGAAAATTAATGTCAGTGTGGTAAAAGCGTAGGGTACTGGATATATCAATGGTTATAATTTCTCTCACCAGTTCTCTTCGTAGAGGCAGAGATAGTGTAAAAGTGTAGTACGAAGCACCTCACACTTTTACCAAAATGACATTAATTTGCTCTCGTTAAACATTTTATTCTTATATTTAGAAATATTTTTTACTTTTTGGTTCAATTAACTATAAAAGGGTTGTTTTTTAGTTTTTTGAAACTGTAATTTATTTTTCGTTATTTTATTCGCTCTACGATAAAAGCGTGTTTTTTTTTTTAGTTTTTTAAACTATCATTTATTCAATAATGAATTAATCTTAAATGCGTGAAATGGTAATTAATTGCAAGATTATTTTGAATTCATTTTATTAAATACAAATTTGCCCCTATTTTCTTTTAGTAAATAAAGTGTAAGGCTCCCTTTTCACCAAAAGAATCCCAGTCACTCGCAATCAGTCCAAATCACAGCCAATCTGATTGATTAAGCTTCATCTTCACATCACCAAGAAGTCAATACGAATCAACCTTTGTTCCATCACTTGCTATCGAATGAGTGAGGGAACATTTACGTCACACTATTCAGGTACTCGAGGGATTTTGGCGACGGACTTCTAATCTTGAACCATTGTTAAGTAATGAGGACGACACCTGAGCTGGTACCCCTCTCTCCTAACTTTCACATCACACACCAACGGGAGGTCATTTAGGCCCCGACAGATTTAACTCGCATCAGCCCCTCTACACTACAACTCTTTAGAACTCTCTCAACTCTCTCTCACTACTCTCTACTCGAACTCATGACGCGCCAGCCATTAGTACGTTTCTACTAGGTTACCGCGGACTCAAACATTTAATTAAAAGGTTAGTTTTTCAGAGCGATATGTTGAAAATCTTGGAATTCCAATGAAATATTCAAATTCTGTTTATCCTTAAAACATGAAATTACAAATTAATCATCAAAATATAGAATATCTGTCTACATATACTTAAATGTTATGATAGATTTAGACTTCTTTTGGTCACCCACCTCATTTAGAATTTCAAGTCATGCGTCAGGATAACCACAGAGAAGAGAATTGGAACCTTTTCAAATTGAAACGAATGGGATGAGAAACAAAGTCCAGTAATGAAAAATTAAAAGCGTTTAATGACTGGCATACATAACTGAATTTTGAAACACTTACATTTCTATAGAAAACGCGTAGTTTTATTTATTTATATTCTTTTTTAAATAATTGGATAATATTTTGTGCAAAAAAGTCCAAACCGGTCAAAAAACAATTTTTTTCTTTTCATTATTTAACATCATTCCTCAAATATGTAATATAACTTTTACCACGGGTGAAAAGCAAGATAGCTGTAGAGAAAATTACAACAAAAAAATCCTTTGGGGGTGTTCAATTAAAGCTTCCTCACGGAGGCATCCATAAGTTAAATTGGTAAATTGTCCCAGTCCCCAATGTATGCAGCTCTCTCTGTCGACTGTAATTTTTTTAACAATAAATTTTCCTTTCACTTTTTAAAACACACTTAAAACATAATTGATATAGTAAATTTTTTAATAACACCGTACAATAAAGCAACGCGAGGGTCGTTGGTGACGAAGCTCATTGTTTTGAGCTTCGTTCAATAGACAAAATCATTTATAAAGGGTGTTTTTTTTAGAGGTATAGAATTTTAAATTGCAATAAAACAACGATGTATTATTCGATTGACATGACCGAGGACCCCCCCCCCTTTGTGTGCCCCACTGTCGCTGCCTTTCTACAAACTTGTACGACTCGCCAACATGAAGTCTTCGATCCACGAAAGATAAAACATACATTACAAGGCGGATCTTCCGCTGGATGAGGACTCGAACCCACAACTCAACAACGTCGGCTATAAATTTACGACCAGTTCATTAAAAGGTTTAGATATCTTATAAAACAAGATTGTTCTTAAAATGCGTAGATGTAAGTTAATTGCTTCAAATGTATCATTATAATATACTATCACTCATTTGTATTTTGCTCTGGTTGCAAATGAGCTGTCAAATGAGAAAATTTCTTAAAATTCAGCAAAAAATGATCTAATGATAAAGATTTAAATGCTAATTTGTAATATCTAAAAATTATCATAATCATTTTCCCAACAGCGAAAGATTCATTCATTTGTTGCCCGATTAGTATGAAAACAACTGTACTTACGTTCTTTCACAACTATACCAGCACACCAACTTAGTAATCCCGATTTTGCACGTATTATAAGTGTTGAATCAGTTGCCATACGCTTCGTTCCATATTTCTCCGCTTGCCGCCATTCTAAGCCTAACCGTCCGATGATATGGCCAGGGCCGTTTTTAACACCCTTTTATAAGCTTCACTTCTATATAAAGAAATCGTTGAACTCAGTTTTTACCCACTTTAAAAGGTCAGATTAATTCGAAATTTTGCTCTTTTGTCCAGGACCGATGACAATGCAAGAATTTCATAATTTTGTTCATTATCCTGATCAGGATCATAATGACTAACGATTTCCCATTTTCAAATCCCATCCCGCATCTGGCGACTAATTCCAGAACGCATTTCCATACTTGGTGACTAATTCCAGATTTGGCGACTAAAAGATTAAGTTTCAATTTAGTTCGATTTATTATAAAAAAGTGTGTTTTTAATTTTTTTGAACTGTAATTTATTAACCTCCCTGGTTCCTTCAGCACATTAAACTGTTACACCCCCTCCACTATTTCCAGACCCCCTCCTCCTTCAATTCTTACCTCGCCAGTTTTGGTCCGGGAGAGATTTCCCTTTCTTTGTTTTTGCTCTTTGGAGAGCCCTTCCATTATTTTTTACCTATGGATCCGCAGTGTCCTGGGCTGGCAGCCGATAGCCGTGAGGAAAGAGTAGGGGTATGGTTAATTTCTTACCTTATGGCATCACGAACCACTCGCCCACTCTTTTGTAAATTAGTGCAAGTAAATTATCGATATCGTTTGCAATTACAGTACAGAGTATGCATTATTGCAATAACTATTTTCAACTTGTTAATTAACATCTTTTTTATCGCTTATAGCTTTACTATCTTTTGCACATAGCAACAAACTGTTAAGTTTTTCTTTTTCCAGAGCAAATATTTTAGTCATAACTCACTAAACATAATACGTTCACTGTAATTTTAATTTCGAGAGGGCACTATTCTTTCGATTCCTAGGCACGTGCCTAAGAGGAAAATTGGCTCTGAATATGGCGAGCTCGGATACTAAAACGCGAGTATGGGATTTATACTGAATTCTTAAGTAAAATTCATAAATAAAACAATAGTATAATTATATATAGAATCGTTATATATTATATAGTAAATTAATAAAAAATAAAATAAAATTAATATTAAAACTAATTGTTCTTTTATATTTCCTATTTTTTTATTTAAATAATTATTTTTTTCACATAGTATTTTTCAACTATTTGCTCCATATTCCCGTGAGCTATTCCATTTTTAGAGTTCTTGCGGTTTTATTGAATGTTCCAGTTAGGTTGGGATGGAACATAACTACTGGAAAACAAAAGTACTGACTATGAACAGTAAAATATATGTATCTAATCTATTTATAAATACATTGTAGGTATATAATAAATCAAAATTGATGAAACTTAGTATATTGTTTTCATTCTTAATTTAAGTAATCTAAAATGCAATAAAAACAATCGAATGTAAATCCAAATTATACATTCATTGCATAAAAAAGTGTCAACAATACAAAATGTCGATAAATTTTAAAAATGGAATAATTGTGTCTGAGCTAGAACCGGTGGCGTAACGGAAAATATTAGAGACCAACTGCAAAATTAGGTTTTGGGCCCCAAGCGAGATTTTACACATACTTCAAAGGATCTTAAGAGGACTTGGTACCCTAAAAATCACAAACCTATCGTTTTTTTTTTTTTTTTCATTTAATCTTATTCTTTGCATTATTATCTTTCGATTGATATATCACTTGTGCATGTCGGAAAGTTAGAAGTTGAATAAAACTTCATTTGAAAACAAATTAGGCAATTCAGCCACACCCCCTTTTTAGAAAAAAAAGCTAAAAAATGCGTTATGATAAAAAAAATCTATTTTATAAATAGAAATAATAACTATAAAAAAGAATGTGTAGTATTAAAAGCAGAATATTTCCGAGGCAATACAATAATGTAATTTTTCTTCCTTGTGAAATGTGTGCATGTAAAATTTTTAAATTAAGGCATTTTATATTAATAATTTTATATAATTTCAGTTCTTATTCCTGATATATTTTTCATACAAATGTAATACTTTAATATTATAAGAAGAAAAACAGCTAAAATTTCTGTCGTGACAGAAAAATTTTTTTTTTTAATTTTTCTTGAGTTTTCTTGCGCAATTAGTACTCTCTAAAAGTTGATCATTTATAAAAATGTGTGGGTGGAAAAAATATGAAAATGCAATTATTTTAAAGAAAAGCGTATAAATAATATCTTAAAGTGGTATTTTATAAGTTTAATTAAGCTTATAATAATTATTTTTTCAGAATTATAAACTTTAAAGTGGTTTTTCTCAGTTTGTGTTTTTCGAAACCTTAGTGCATTCAAAATGCTACTCCTTCGACAATTATTTACCAATCACTTCAATTTTTTCCTGCGTGTTAAAAATAAAGCATGTAATAAAATTAGGGATCCGTTTTGCTATAAACTGAATACTTAAAAAAAAAAAAAAAAAATGTAAGGCATGTTGGCTTTTTCGTTGATTTTTAGCCTGTATATCAACATTTTATTTTTTTCTCGAAAACGAATGAAGTTATTCTAAAATCGATCCCTAAAATTGTTAAGAACATCCATAAGAATATTATAAAAAAATTTCAGGTCAAAAAATTAATTTTTACAAAAGGAGTAGGATTTTAAAATTTTCCCAATTTTCTTTAAAAAATTTAAATTTTTAAAATTGTGTGAATAATATATGAAAATTTTCATCTGGTAACATTTTCTTGAATAGAAACATTGTATAAAATGTTAAAATATAATTTTTCAATACGTAAATAAAGAAGTTTGCTCGAAGGGTGCCAAGTCCCCTTAATTCGCTCCAGTCGGGTTCAGGGCCCTTTAGAACCCTGCCCCTCCCCTTTGCCACTGCCTACAGCTACTTGAAAATATTGATTTCTAATTGCTGTAACTACGAATATACAAACAAATAATGAGAAAGAGATACTTTTGGACTCTACTATAAAAGTAAAGACACAATCCTGATACAGTTAAACTTTGACGTTAATTATAGTAACCACCATTTATTAGTAAATTCTTTAAGTTTTCCTTTATTCGACCTATTAGATGTATTAATAGGAAATTGAAAAATAATTTGTAATGAAAAAATGAATGCTTGCACTTAATGGGGAATGAAGCAAAAATCTCACAAATGATTCAAATTGTTTTAGTGGCGCTTTTCTTGTGACTGAAAAAATTAAGCTTAAGAAATTTTCTACCAGCAGCAAAGAAATGAATCGCATGAGTGAGTGAATGCTAACGTCGCACTGTTTAGCTACACGAGGGCTTTTGGCGACGGACCACGTAATTTTGAACCATGATCAAGTGACGTGGACGACAGCTGAGCTGGCACCCCCTCTCCTAAATACCACACCACACCAAGGGAGGACATTTCAGCTCTCGACAGATTTAACGTTCATCGCTGCCCTACACGGCGGGTCTTTAGTGATACTGGGCTCGAACTTATGACATGCCTGCCAAGATCCGATACCTTGTCCACTGGGCTACCGCAGCCCTAAAGAAATGAATCGCACTTATAAAATTGAATTTTTCAGGAAAGGGAAACGAAAGAGACATATTTTATGATTACGTTTACCTTCATAGCAAATAGAAAATTACTATTAGTTAACAACTCACAAATGAAACATTTTCTGATTTTCTTTTCTACAACTTAAAACATTTTTCCCTTTCAGGAAGATTTCTGTAGAACTGCACAGGAAATTGTATCAGTGCTTCCTACTTCAATCTTCATTCCAATCCAAGTATCAGTTCTGAATACAATCAAGAAAATTATGACGTTTGTGTGGAGGGCAGATGCAAACATTCTTCCTCAAAAAATATTGATACAGTTTTTCGAGTTCCTTAAAACGGCGGGTTCATTGGATCGGTAATTAAAATTCATTGACTAGTGGGAGACCATTAAAGTTCACAATTTTTGAAAGCATAATTTATTCTCAATATTGTTTAATATTTTAAGTAGCAACTTGCATTAAATTTTAAATGAAAGAATCAGACATAAAAAAAAATCCAAAGTTGTAAAAAAAATATCCTAAGGTAAAATTTAATTTCCCACCATTCAGAGTTACTGTAAATATTTAAAATGTCAGTATATATATAAGATATAATATCCAGAACCTTTTTAAAAATGTTTTTAAAATTAAAAAAATTGACATCTTTTCATTCAAAAGTGGGAAAATGGTTAAGAACAAAGCTGTTTATTGTCAAAAAGATGAGAAAGTAATTCAACATATAGAAACCCATTTCGTAAACCATTCCATGACTCGAACACTTTAATCTGGAACACTCGAAATTTCAGATCTAGGAAAGTATAAGACAAGAAGTCTTTTGCCCATTTTGTTAAATAAAAAATTGTAGTAAGCATGGATTTTGTTTCTTCAGCTGAAAAGGAAAATGATCATCAGAAATAATTTTACAACAGGAGTGCTCAATTTTGGAAACCGAGTCAGATCTCCCTCTGCACATATCTTCCAAACTAATGCTGTTTTTATAAAACTTTTCATAGCTAACACACGTGAACTGAACCATGGTTAAAAATGGTAAGGTGTTTACATGTTCAAGGTAACTGTGCGGCAGTACTGCCCTTTTCTCATGGCAACAACTACGCTTTTAAAAAAATCCCTGTTAATCTTTTTCACCCTATATAACATGTACAACACGCATCTAGTGGTTATTTAATTCCTCAGAATTCTCTAACTAATTTCTTTGGAAAAGTTATATGTATAACAAGATCATTTTTCATTGAACTCATTCAAGATTCAGTCATAAATTCCCAAATAAACTTTTAAAAATCCGATTATTTTTTTAAGATTTTATTTATAAGGATGTATAATTTTGATCAGCAACTATAATATATATTAATAACACTCACTGCGCCTCTAGTGGTAAATGGAGTCCGTAGGAATTTATTTAGAAGTTATACAAAAATATGCATAACTTTGAAGTATTTATTTGATTTCAGTGTTATATAAGTTACTTAAAACTCTTTATTTATAATGTTTTATATCAAAAAGTTGAAACGGAACTTTGATTAATGTTAGAGGTAGTAGCTTACACAGACTTCTCTTATGGAGAGATTTTACATTCTTCAAAACACTTAAGGTATGTGACTACCCCAAAATCCTCGCTTTGGAGAAAATTTTCGAAATTTTTTTATGTTTTTATATTATAGCCCATACTCTTAAGATTCCAAAAATACTTTATTTTAGTTCCTACGATATTTAGAAGCTAAGCTATAGCTTATTTAGTAAACCGGAAATGGAATTTTCAAAACCGGAAATGGGTGTTTAAAGAGACATAAAAATGTAAACAAAAAGTTTGAACGTCTTTTTCGTGACTTTTAAGCAATATAAATATCTAATATTTATGGTAAATATAGGTCAACGTATCCTTTACTTATTTATTAAGTATCCGTTACTTATTTTTTTATCTGGCAACTGTTTTTTTTTAATTCAAGCTTGTTTTACTGAATGGCAATAATAATATCGTTTATAGTTTGTTTACATTGTTCATTCTAAAGCGTTCTTCTTAATTATTACTTTTGATAATTTTTCAGTTAATTCATTAATTTTCATTTAATTTTAACGTTTTATTTGATTGTGAGTAATTTCAAAATGCCGAAAGCTAGATCGAAAGTATCTAGAAAGAGAAAATTTTATGGTAATAGGTTTACCAAGTTAGCACTTAACAGTAATAATAGTACGTCAGCAAGTGAAGCGAAATTGAGCACTTTTGACAGTTTTCATGTGCCTGAACCTGAATTTCATGGTTCTACAGGAAATAGAATTATTAATTTCCAAGCTTTGATGGGAATTATTTCAATCTTGTGTTGTCCGGAATGTTATGCAACTGGATTGAAACTGGCAGAAGATTCTAAGGAAGGACTTTGCTCTAATTTGTGTGTGGCTTGCAGTTGTGGGTTCATGACTGGCTTTACTTCTACTCCTAAAGAAAATAAGAAATTCTCTCTCAATACTTTATTGGTATTTGGATTGAGATTGATTGGCAGAGGATTCACAGCTGGTAAGAAGTTGTTATGCACTTTAAATTTGTAATGCATTTCTAAAAATACCTTCAGAGCTCATGAACTCAAACTGCTGGAAGCAGTACAGTTATGTTCTGAAGAAAATATGAAAGCTGCATCTAAAGAAGTGCAAAATTTTAAAAAAAGTACAACTTGTGGTGTTTCGGTAGATGGCTCAGGGCAGCGGAGAGGCCATATGTCACTTAATGGCTGTGTTTCAGTTATTTCCATTGATACGGGAAAAATTTTAGATCTGGAAGTAATGACTCAGTATTGTAAAATGTGTGAATTGAATGTGAAACGTGAGCATGTATGTTCAAATTATAAAGGATCCTCTGGAAACATGGAAGCTGTTGGAGCTTTTAGAATTTTTGAAAGGTCACTAATCAAACGAGACCTGCAATACACCGAGTACTATGGTGATGGTGATTCCAAGGGATTTTTACAAGTGAAGGATATATATGGTGAAAACAGTGTCACAAAACTTGAATGTATAGGACATATACAAAAAAGAGTAGGCTCACGTTTAAGGAAACTAAAAAAGAACACCAAAGGACTTGGTGGGAAGGGGAAATTAACTGATAAATTTATCGATAAACTGCAGAACTATTATGGGATTGCCATCCGCAGCAATGTTGGATGCCTCGAAAAAATGCAATCTGCCATAATAGCTGCCTTCTTTCACTGCTGCTCTAGCAATCAAAATCCCATGCATGGGCAATGTCCAACAGGGAAAGACAGCTGGTGCAAATATAAACAAGCATTAAGTGATGGCAAAGTATATGTGGCAGGCCTTTCAAATTACGTGATTAAAGTGATAAAGCCTACTTATTTAGCACTCTGTGATAAGGAGTTACTAAAAAAATGCCTCCATGGCAAGACTCAAAATAATAATGAAAGCTTTAATAATGTATTGTGGTCTGTTTTGCCGAAAGAAATTTTTGTTCATAAAAAAACTTTGTTTTTGGGTTCATACATGGCTGTCCTCTTATATAATTCGGGTTATTTAGGGCTATTGCCTGTATTTAATTTTTTAGGTATAGGAATTGATCCAACGACACTTAAAAACTATATGGGAATTGACAAGGAGAGAATTCAAAAATCGAAACGCCAGTCATTACCCTCAACAAAACTCTCCAGAAAAAGCAAAAAGCCAAGAAAAAGTCCAAATTAGCTAAAAATGAACCTAAAGAGGGCTTAAGCTATAAATATGGGGAGTTTTGAAAATGTTTAGTGAGTAGAAAAGTAATTATTTTGAGTTAAAATTATTAAATGTGTTTTACGAGAAACTTATTAAATATTTTTATTCACGATAAAGCTCACTACACAAAATATTGTTAAGATACTAAATCTAAATTTTCAGAACATGTTTTATATAGTTATATCTGTGTTATGAATCAAAATCTAATCTCTGTGTATATATTTATGTACTTTATTGCTTTTTTATGAAAGAAAAAGCATTAAATTTTTAAAAATTTGAGTTTTTGCATAAAATTTGGCATATTTAAAAAACTTTCAAAAACATTACAATTTTTTTTATTCCTATCACAGATAAAGATGTTGTTTATGTACTCTATAAATATTATTTAAATACTTTTATTAGAATTTTGTGTACAAGATTTGTCGTAACTGCAATTTTTCACCAAAATTTCGCTAAAAACAAAAAATTGTTATAGTCTACAAAACTCTCCAGAAAACAACAAAAGGGTAAAATAAAGGTCAAATCAGCTTTACATGAAGCTAAAAAGAGCTTGAGCTATAAATATAGTGAGTTTAAAAAGTGTAAAATTAGTAGAAATTTTTTCATGTAGTATTAAAATCTTTAAATGCATTTCCTGAAAAACTATGTTTTTCAATTTTTTTCTTCACGGTACAGTTCACTACAGAATTTCTTTTTAAGATATTGACTTGAAATTTTTAGAAAATGTTTTATTTAGTGTTATCTGTATTCTAGACTATAATCTAATCTCTGTGTATATATTTATTTATTTTATTGCACTTTTTGTGAGAAAATAACATTAGTGTTTTGTAAAAAAATTGAGTTTTTGCATAAAAATTGACATATCTCAAAAACTTTCAGAAGTATTTATACAAATTTTATAGCTATCAACACAGATAATGATGTCCTTTATGTACTGTATAAATATTATAAGAATATATTAATTAGAATTTTTAATACAATCCTTACCGCAACTGCAATTTTTCACTAAAATTTCACTCAAAATTCCCAATATTTCCAAAATTACTTTTAACTTTGTAAGAACTGTATTGGAATTCTTACTTTTATGTCCCATTTCAAATAAAAAAAGGTTTATTTAATTGAAATTTTATATATTTCAAAAAAAAAGTGCTCCGAAGGTAGTCACATACCTTAAGGGTGTACCACACGTACACGTTTCGAGCAATTTTTAGTTCAATTCATGCCATTTTTACTCAATTATCACAGCAACGGCTTTCGAACAACTTTTAGCTAGTGAGCTCAAAAAGTTGTTCCAAATAAAAGTTGCCGAGAATTCCAGCCAATGGGGTTCTTCGGCACCCTACGCCATAAACAAGATGGCATCGTCGATTTCGTCAAACGCATCAGATAATGAGTATATTATATTAATGGTGTATAATATTTTAATGGCGTATAATATTTTAAATAGAATGGTGCTCCATTTCTGCTTACGCCCATTAATAAAAGCGCGAGCAAAATAAAAGAAATAATTTTGGATGTTCGTTTGCTGAAGTAGAAAAATCGGAATGAAAATCATTTTGTTTACGGCAACCCTTAGATAGGACGAAAAATTAGTCCAAAAAGTTGCATCAAAAATGAACGTGTAATGCGGCCTTTCGACGAAAATGCGTAGAGTAAGTGTGATACAAATGAAAGGTCTGATGGTCTTCGGGAGGAGGTTGTACCCTCGAACCCCCCACGGTCATGTAGGTCACTTTATAAGAATCATTTAAGAAAAGAAACCTTTCTTTTCAAAAATAAAACATTATGAGCATATAATTTTGAGGAAAATACACAAATTGAACTCAGTATTTTAACATTTTTACAACGGTTTTCACTGCACCACTAAATTAGGATATATTTCTATTCAAAAATCAAGAAGTTCACACTGCTCACCATTGGAGCTCGTGACTCTCTGAACTCTCTGGCCCCCTTCATGTCTATTGATGACCCGAAGTAACTGAACTGTTCAACCGGCACAAGTTTTACCAGGAGGAGCTCCTCCGCTCTGAATGTGAGTATGGCACTCTTCCTCCTTGCTCTACTTTAGGTTGCACTATTCATGGAACTCCCCGCCTCCTGCTAAAAATCTTAATGAATACCCGGCTCTTCCAACAATTAATTCTAATAATAATAGTAATAAACGTAAAGAGAGTGATGATGGCTTCATCTCACCCTCCAGAAGGCAAACTATAAAAAACCCAACTTAATAACTAATTCAAATTTTACTTTGGAAGTTGCAAATGTTTTTTCTAACTTACCCGATCAGGATACCGCAGGAACTTCTAACTCCCAAACTAATACTCAAGAAAACACCTCAGTTGACAGCTCGAACCAAATTAAAAATTTCTCCCCCGCCTGTGCATCTTTTATGCACTAACACTATCAGAGGAACAATGAAAACTATTAACACCGCTTTCCCCAAACTAAGAAGTAAACTCTCCGGTGAATTTATCAAACTTTACTCGATAACTCGGAACAATACAGAAAGCTCCTTCATTTCGTTGAAGAAAATAAATTCAATTCCATTCCATCACCCCAAAACAGGACAGACCCATTAAAGTAGTAATAAAAGGCCTTCCCCCCGACAGTAACATTGAAGACATACAAGAAGACTTACTCGAACAAGGATTCCACGACTGTAAAAGTTACCCAACTCATTGGTAGAATAACTAAACAAAAGCTCCCCGTTTTTATGGTTACACTCCCCCGCAACATTAACAACACAAAAATTTTCGATCTCAAATACCTCAGCTACTTATCTATCCGCGTCGAAGGATACGAAGGAAAAGGAGTAACACAATGTTACTCATGTAACCGCTTCAACCACACTGCGCAAAACTGCCACATGAATCCCCGATGTATTAAATGCGGACAAGCTCATCAAACAAAAAAGAATGCCCCATTAAACGCGTAGAAAACACCTATTGTATTAACTGCAAAACCTACGGCCACATGGCCAACTACTCCAAATGCCCCTCTACCCCAAGCCTCGTAAAGGAAAAACACTTAAAAACAATTACTCCACAGTAGTAGATAGCATTGTAAGACCTAATCTTACATACGCCCAAGCAACTAACACTAGAACACAAATTAACAACAAAAACACACAACAGATGGCACCACGAAGCAATGAAGTTCCTGCGATAACCCAGCAAGCTCAAGCCAATCGTAATGTAAAATCCCCACTATCCCGCAAAACAACAATATTACGGAAAACACCCTCAATTTGCCATAATCCAAACCCTTCAACAAACCATGAATACTCTAGCTATACTAACACAGCAGATTGCTGCTCTTGACTTTAATACTCCCCCTCCGAAAAGAAATCTCTCTAATAAAGAGAAAAAATTGTACGCCCTAGTAGAGGCTATTCTTCATAGCAATGATGATGAATAGTCACACCCAGATTGGCTTGAAACTTTGCTCTTGGAACGCAAACGGCATTTTAAATAAAATCTCTGAGTTTAAACTTTTTGTAGAGAAGTACTCCCCCGATCTAATTCTCCTTCAGGAAACACATCTGAGACCCTCACACACACTCAACATTCCTAATTACATTTGTTATCGCAATGACTTCATCGGCGAAGGACGAGCGAGAGGAGGTACTCTTATTTTTTAGTTAAAAGAAATATTTATCATTATAACGCCCCCACCACCCACCTCCAGCACATCGAAGCAACTACCGTTATCATCACCCCTAAAAACTTAAATCCTATAGCAATTATTACTGTTTATATTCCCCTAGTTCAGACGACCGACTTTTACGCAAGATCTAGAATATTTTTTACAGGCCAACGGAAATTGTGTGATTTTTGGCGATTTTAACGCCACACACAACATGTGGAATTGTCCAAATAACTCTGTTAGAGGTTGCAGATTAAAAAACTTCATAGACAACCATGACCTCTCTATTGCACATCCTGACACCCCAACCAGGTTCGGGCACAATTCTGCTAATGTTCTCGACTTCGCATTAATAAATAATTTTCATTTCCCCTTCACCATAAATTCGTTAGCAGAACTCTCTTCAGATCATAACCCAGTAATGCTAAATTTTTCTTTCCTTCCCCAATCCATCATGACAACCATCGGGCAATTACCACCTGTTGGTCTTCCTTTAAAAATAATTTAAATAATACGGTACGCCTAGAAGAATACGCAGGTATTAACAACCCCCATGTGCTGGAAGAAAAAATTCAACTTTTCACCTCCGCCGTTCGCTCCGCCCATCATCACTCCTCTCAACCAATCGAAAACAAGATCCATCCCTACACTCCAAATCACATTCACGAACTCATTCGCGATAAGAATAGAGCGAAAAAACTTTATCACAACACTTTAAATCCCGCGCACAAAACACAATATTACAGATTACAAGAGAAACTTAAAAAAGAACTCAAAAAACACAAACAACAAACATGGCAAAATAAATTAGAATCTCTACATGCTCGCGATAATAGTCTCTGGCATTGTCAAAAATTATTCCGTAAAAACCGACCTAACATTCCTTCTCTTTCTACTTCCTCTGGCGTAGCAAATAGCGACGATCAGAAAGCTAACATTCTTGCAATAACATTAAAAGATAACTTTGCTGAAAATAAAAGACCTGGAAACGGAAGCCATCCAATTGATAAGGAAATTACTAAAACTCTCGAAAACTTCTTCTCCTCTCCCCCGACTCTCCTCTCACCCTACTGATCCAACTGAAATTTGCGAATACATTCGACGTCTTAAAAATAATAAAGCCCCAGGATCAGATCAAATCACTAACAAAATGGTCAAAAATTTTAATACTAAAACTCTTCTCATTCTCACCTACTTAATTAACAAGATTCTTTTTCTCAGGCATTTTCCTAACAATTGGAAAAACGCAATTGTTTTCCCTATTAAAAAACCGGATAAAAACGCACATAACCCATCTAGCTATCGTCCAATCTCTCTCTTAAGTGTTCTTAGCAAAATTACTGAATATGTTATTTTAAACAGGCTCAAATCTTTTACTAACGACAATAATTTCATAAATCCGAATCAATATGGCTTCACCAGAAATCTTTCAACCTATCATCCACTACTCGGACTCACCGAAAAAATCACTGCTGGATTTCAGAGAGGCAGATCCACTGGAGCTGTCTTTCTGGATATCCAAAAAGCTTTCGACAGGGTCTGGGTTAGTGGACTCGTCTATAAATTAATTACTAATAATTTTCCTCCCGCTCTCACTCACATAATTAATTCTTACTTAGTCAACAGGACCTTTCAAGTACGCGTAAATGACTCTCTCTCTAACACCTTTAACATCAACTATGGTGTACCTCAGGGCAGTTTGCTTGGCCCCCTTCTATTTAATATTTATATCAATGACATGCCTACTCACCCCTCAAACCAGCACAAATATTTACGCGGATGACACTGTCACACTCGCAACCTATAAAAATCACAACACAATAACCCTGGCACTTAATAATCACCTATATCTATGAATTGGAGGTAGAAGTGAATTTAGCCTCAGGCTGGCTGCCCATGGGGGTAAAAGTTAAAAATATATACTTGTCCAGTTGGGTGTGGAGATTAAATAAATATTGAAAGAAAATAATAAAAAATTTTAAAAATTTACTAGGTGCAATAATTAAAAAATTATTGCAGGGATAAAAGCTAAGGCGGATTGTAAGAATCCAAAAGGATTCTTCTTGGCCTTTTAGTATTATCGTTACAGTTGTAATCGTTTAGATTTAACATATTTACATTATTAGTATTTGGCAAATTATCGAAAAATTTATAGCTAATTTTTGAATATGTGCTTTAAAACTAGTGATTTTAAGAGCTTTATTTATGCGATCATTTTTCATGTAGCGGCAGGCATTTACAATCATTCTAATATATGAATTCTGCAGAGTATTTAAAATATTAATATTGGTTTTAGCAGCATAACCCCATACTGGACAGGCATAAGCGAGTATTGGACGCATAACGGCTGTATAAAGAAGCACTTTTGTTATCTCTACTTAAATGTGAGTTCCGGGAAATTAGGGAAAAATTTAAACATTGTTTTTCGGAACTTATCGCGAACGTGTAATATGTGTTGTTTCCAAGTTAAGTGCGAGTCAAAAATAACGCCAAGATATTTGGTATTCTGAGACCAGGGAATTTGTTTATTGAACATTATGAGAGGGGAGGAATGGTGCGCTTTTTTGTAAAGATGACGGCACAAGATTTTTCTACATTGATACTAATTTTCCATCTGTCGTAATAATTTTCTAGCAGCTTGAGGTGTTTGTTAATGGCAAAGGTAACAGTCTTTAAGTTTTTGTACGTGGCATTAATGGCCGTATCATCCGCATAGAGACTAATATTTGTTAGTGAGTAGCTGGGAATGTCATTTATATAGAGATTGAACAACAGGGGCCCGAGCAATGAGCCCTGAGGACACCCTGCAGAGATGGAATGAGAGTTAGATAATGATTCATTTACTCTGATCCGAAAGGATCTGTTAGTGAGATACGAGTGGATGAGGTGAATGAGGGGAGAAGGAATATCGTAAGTAATTAGTTTGAAAGTGAGTCCTAAAATCCAAACACGGTCGAAGGCTTTCTGGATATCCAGAAAGACCACTCCCGTGCTCTTCTTTTTTGGAAACCTTCCGAAATACTTTCTGTTAGTCTGAGAAGAGGATGAAGGGTAGATAGTTTATTTGTAAATCCATATTGATTAGGGTTAATTAGGCTATTATCATTAATGAATTTTTAAGTCTATTAAGAATAATGTACTCAGTTAATTTACTTAAAGTTGAAAGGAGAGAAATAGGTCTATATGAATTAGGAAGATTTTTATTTGTACCAGGTTTAATAATAGGGAAAATGATAGCTTCTTTCCAGTTACTAGGAAAGTGATGAAATTTAAGAATTTTATTGACAAGAATAGTTAGTATGAGGATTAATTTGATAGGAAAATTTTTTAGCATTTTATTTGTGATAGTATCTTTACCGGGGGCCTTTTTAGAGCTAGTATTTTTAATGAAGTTAATAATTTCATCAGGCATGACAGGTTCAATTTGAGTAGAAGGGGGGGAAGAGAGAAAGGTATTCACAGCAGAGAGGTGACAACCTCGTCATCCTGATCGTAGTTGTCCTGCATGCGGTTATTTTCAATGAAGTTATTTTTAATCGTATTAGCAAGGAGGTTAGCCTTCTGCGGATCAGTGACGGCCATACCAGTAGCACAGTTCAACGTAGGAATTTGAGATCTTTTATTTTTTAAGAACCGCTGTGCCTCCCAGAGGCTATTGTCAGTTGTATTTAGAGCTTCTAGTCTAGCATTCCAAGTATCATTACTATATATTTTAAGTTCTTTTTTGAGGTTGGCTTGAGCTCTATTGCATAAAGTTTTATAAAAGGATTTAAAGTCTG